>JAWDGP010001552.1:52500-69151 GCA_033675545.1 Elysia crispata
AATTTCAACATTCATCCCACAATAGTTCATAACAGAGAAATAGGTTTTTATTTTTTTAATATTTGGTAGGAAGAGAAGTTTGTACTTAAATTTCACGAATTTCTACCTTTACAAAATAGATATTAAACAAAATTGTACGAGTATGCGTCGTAAGTAAACCGCATGAAGAAAGTGTGTCACTGTTAACTTAAATGAATCGGTAGAGTCTGAACTTTGCCTGGCAAGGCAACTTCGCCAGGAACTGGCTTCAAGCCCTAACGGTGTTAAGACCCGTCAAACGGTCAAGGTCCACATACTATGACGGCCCGCGCCTGTCGTCATTTTATGCTTTGGGTCTGATGTGGCTCCTCCATAAAACACCGGGATGCACACTTGTGTGCATCACTTTGGTGTTTGGATGCTGGCAGGGAAGTTTTGTCGTGGGTTGTGTGAGAAGCACAACCTGCTCAGAGGTACCGGCGACTTGGGTACTTCGTCGATGTGGTGTCGGTGGGCCGGCTATCCTGAGAGTGTCAATATGGAAGAGGTTCAGAGCTGAAACCCACCCCCTGCAATCTTTTGACATATCTCCCCTTACAGGGAGCTGAATATCTTCCTTTATAGGGAGATGTATTTTTTTTTTTTACTTTCAAAGGGGCGTAAGCCATTAAATATGCAACACCCTCTATTTTATTTGTTATCTTTCACGGGATAAGAAATCCATATAGTTTTCCATTACTCCACTAACGAACTGTCCACTTGTGACTGGCACGCCATATATGTTCTAAAATCGTGATAGACTCTGCCTCGAGGAGACTGTCAGTAAATAGCCACACATAGAGAGAAATATTTAGTAAAAAACTGATATAGATAGAGATATAAAGGGAAAAAGAATGTATCAAAAAATATAGGAAGAGAGGAAAAGAAGATACAGATAGCGAGGGGGGGGGGGAGTGAGAGAGAGAGAGAGAGAGAGAGAGAGCGAGAGAGAGAGAGAGAGAGAGAGAGAGAGAGAGAGAGAGAGAGAGAGAGAGAGAGAGAGAGAGAGAGAGAGAGAGAGAGAGAGAGAGAGAGAGAGAGAGAGAGAGAGAGAGAGAGAGAGAGTATGGAGAGAGAATGAGAGAGAAAAAAAAATGACAGAGAACAAAGGAAGTGAGGCATACAATTAGATAACAAACAGGTTACGTATAAGGTTTTGCGAAAAATAGAGCGATAACTTAAAGCAAGGTTGTGCGAGAAAAGCTGGCATCCAAATAGCACGGTAACCTAAAGCAAGGAGACTGGTGACAATAAGGTTGTTACGATGAAGGATCGCTGGTAAATATTATTTCAAAGACCAGAAAGATGAAAACAACTAATATCGGCAGAAATATAGAAACATCAACAGAAAAGTGGTTTTCCAAAACATGTAAGACCAGTCATAGCTACCTCAGAGCGTCTACATCAATGTGAGTTGAATAATGAATTAGAGATAGAAATAAAATAAAATAAAAAGGAAAGGTATATTTAGAAATGTTTATAATATTTCAGAATGATTGGGAGAGAGAGAGAGAGAGAGAGAGAGAGGGAGAGAGAGAGAAAGAGAGAGAGATAGAATGAAAGAGAGAAAGAGAGAGAGAGAAAATGGGAGAGGAAGAACTAGAAATAGATTGAAGAAATAGCGACGAACGATTAAAGAGGAAGACTGATTAATGTACTGATTTAGATACGGACACAAAGATTTAAAAAAAAACGAGAGAGAGAGAGAGAGAGAGAGAGAGAGAGAGAGAGAGAGGGAGCCAGAGAGATTTTTTTTTTTAAATGAGCGAATTCGCAATAATTCCCAGTAAGTATTAATTTTTTTTATCTTTTTTCAACTGTGTTAGATGTAAGTTTCACATAATAAGGGAAACAATCCACAGAACTCCTGCCAGTTTACAAAACCATTTTCATTTTGACACCCCCTGACTAGTTTCGTTCCAAGATGGCCACATGCTTGTTTATTCTAAGTAGATAAAACTTTACAAAACATTATTTTCTGACAAGGTAAAAATCAAAATCACCCTTGGGGAGGAAATAAGCAGCGTTTTTGTTAGTCTAATCTAGATCTAGATCTAGCCAAAATAGAGCTATCCAGATCATACGTTAGATCTCTAAGTCTAAAATGTATGGACAAATTTCATGCAAATCCAATGTAAATAAACAGACTACACAATCAATGCGAAGTTGTGTAGCCGGCTGATCCTAGGTTATTCTGGAAGATTTGACATACTCTTGACATAGGTCACTGCGCTGCCATTAACCCAATGGTCTTATGAAGTTTGAGAATTGACCGCTACAGTACAATCTTTGATAGGGCTAGACAAAATTATAGTATCACAGCCTTTAAGGTGCACATAGGTCTCTTGCGCATGAGCTGAACATTCCCACCTGCGTCGTTTAGATTATGGTAATACCGCATTGTTGAGGTTCTGGTTCGATTCATGTAAACAAATCATGCCACAAATGGCCAGATTTTTATTAAATATAGCCAAAACAAGTTCAAAATTATGTACGGAAATGCCTCTACTGAAGAAGTTACCCTTAGATTTTTGCAAGATATTAATTTGATTATATCAGTGCCTCCATTCTAATATGCAGTGAAAATCTGGCCAGTCTATAGTATCCACCATGGCTACACTGTCAACATAGAACCAGGACCGCAACACTGCAGTATTACCCAGATTATAAATCGCAGAATTTGTTATAATGCAGAATGGCAGTGCTGCTTTAACACCCGTTTTTTTGGTTAGCAGCCCAGAATCATTAATTGATCTCTAATTTTCTGAACACCGAAAGCATCTTCACTCTAATTTTAAAGCTAACAAAGTTAAAAGTGAGTGAGATAGCTTTCCTCTCAACTTCAGTAGGACAATGAATGTTTAAAAAACAAAGCAAACAAAGATGAAAGAAACATTACTGGGGAAACAAGCAGAACTGTTCTCATTTGACTTAAGACGTTAAGTTGAGTTTTTCATTTAATCCGTGTGTGTATGTATACAAAAAAGAAAACAACAATAAAATAATGTATAATCTTTTATCTAAAAACTAAATTCGTATTTTGTTTGTTTTTAAAGTAACATTAAATGTACCTAACAAATTTACGCTGATATTTTTCTAATTTGAGTTTTGGAATTGTATATGAGGGAAAAACATATTGTTTCATGTTTTCTTATAAAGCTGCTAACATTATTAAACAACATGAGCCTGTCATATTGAGCATGTCCCATCCAAAGATTATCCTTCAATTAATGTGGAGAAATCATGAAATGTAAGTTTATAGCTGATAATAAGATAAATCACCTAATATGTTTAAAGGATGTGCACTATGTATAGATCTATCCTGTGTTTTTTTTTTTCAGTTTCCTTAGATATAGTTTTCTGCCTTTTTTCACTCCTAATATATTTGATAATTGCAACAAATAATTCTGATTTTATTCTCATAGTCTTATTCATTCTACTCATAATCTTATTCTTTCCATTGAAATTATTATAGAGATCATTACGTTTCTTAACATGTCTGACTTGTGAGATACTTCTATCAAAGGCTTTGTTTAATAAACTAATTTAGGTGGAAGAAGTACCGGACGTTTTCATCTCTGCAATGATGCAAACCAAAGGCAAAACAGGAGCAGAGCGTCTCCACATGGCTAGAGATGATGGAAACAATTACACTCAGGTATTTTACTTCTTGCTGCAATATTTTTCCTTCAGACGGACAGAATTTACTATATAGTTCAAACCAGCTATGCTAAAATCCATTGTTCAGGAAAGTTATGTTGACTTGCAAAAGAAAAATGAAGAACTTCAATGAATAATGGTGACAAAATTGATTTCTTAATTTGTGCTGCAGTAGCACTATTGCTGAAATAGATCTTGACAGTGAAGAGAATAGAGTGGGTTGCAATGACTTAATGATGCTCTCTAAAATTGTGATTAAACAGATCTTGACAGTGAAGAGAATAGAGTTTGTTGCAATGACTTAATGATGCTCTGTAAAATTGTGATTAAACAGATCTTGACTGTGAAGAGAATAGAGTTTGTTGCAGATCTTGACAGTGAAGAGAATAGAGTTTGTTGCAATGCCTTAATGATACTCTGTAAAATTGTGATTATTTTTATTAGTATATATCCTCTATTTATAAAAAAAACAGTCATTTTTGCACAAATTCTTAATGAATAAATAAGGATTCTAAACCATTTGGAAATGCTAGTTGAAATTTAAAACTTAACAACCTTTCTCCTCTCATTTCAGGAACAGGGGGTTTAAAGATTGCATTATATGTTACATGTAATATAGCATGATTTATTAATTTGCAGATTATATTAAAAATGCCAAAATACTATTTATTATCATCCACATTAGAGGATCTCTAAGAAATCCAAGATTTTTTTTCTTTATATTTTCTGACATACTTTTTAAAGCAGGGCTGTGAGGCAATGATTGATAAGATTATTTTCTCTTCTCTCGCTTTTCTGTACAGTGTTATGTTTTGCACAACACTGATGGACAGCACTGGGTCCCTGATATCTTGGAGAACACCATACTCTGTGGATTTGAAAAGTTTCCTGTATCAGAAATTTCCTTGAAGATGCTTAGTTTCACACAATACGAATGGACATCACTGAGTCCCTCATATCTTGGGGCACACCATCTATGGCGAACTTCAGGAAATTGTGGGATTTGTTGATATGAAGGTTCAAATCTGTTTTGATATACTATACAGATTAAAATCGATTTTGTTTGATACACAAATTAAAATCTATTTTGTTTTATACACAAATTAAAATCTATTTTGTTTGATATACAGTTTAGAATCTATTTTCTTTGATAAACAGATTGAAATCTATTTTGTTTGATATACAGATTAAAATCAATTTTGATTGTCAAGATAAGCATTTTAAAAATTGTATGAGAACTTAGAAGTTTGGAGAAAAATTTTATAGCTTTAAGCAGTTGTCTCCAGCCAGAATGAGCAAGACATCAAGAATTTAATGTCAGCTCATATAATTATAGATGCAGCTTTTTACCAACTGGAAAGAGGGCTGGATTATTGTGCCTGACTTTTTTTTGCGCTTCTTTATCTCCCTTATCCAGTCCTGAGAGTCTAATTTTGCAGGAGACCCAGAATGAGCTTCTGCCGAGCCACACCTATGGTGTCTTGTCCAGAGGAGATGTGGCCCACATTATAAGCCTCACCCACCAACAGCTGCAGGACCTCCATGCTGAGCACTATGACCCTAGTAATGCCAGGTTTTTGGTTTGGTTTGATCTTTATTTTTCCCTTATTCTCACAGTCTGAAAAAGCTTCAGATGATTTCCTTATACGTTTGTCTCGATCTGAAAAGTTTCAGACAATTTTCATATATGTCTCCTAATTTTTGACTCATTGAGTATCAAACAAGATACATCATGACCACAGGTAATAACTTATCAAGATATTCCGAACTTATGTAAATTCAACCATTTCCATTTTTCTATTTACTAGTGAAAACATGACAATTTTAAAAATGCAAGAGTTAATTCTGTTTCATCTTATATAAGTTGAAGGTACAAAAGTGAAAAGACTAACTTGAACTTGGTCTATTCAGCATGCCCCAAGTATTTTGTGCATTATTTATTGATTAAGCTGCTTAGTGATCCAAGTTGTAAACCTGTTTGTTTTATTGAAATCTAGCAACTATTCACCTTCCTTTATTTTCAGTCTGAGTATGTTTTTGCACAGAGATGTTAGGTCGGATCATAGACTGGGTTTTTGGTCATTCATCTTCTGTAAAATTTATGGAGAGCAGGTAAACATGAAAAAACTGAATGCTGTGAAACAGATTGAGCTTGATTTAAGCTGCCAGACAGATTATATTTTGAAAAAGAACTTTCATTATTGGACAAAGCAAAAATTCAGAACTTATAAAATGCATGTTGCATACCATCCAGGAGTATCAGATGTCAGAAAAATATGGTTGAAGAAATGAAGAATTTGTTTCTTGTTACATAAGCTATATCTCTTTTAGAAGCAAATGGTAGGGAAGCTCAGTAAATATCACCTTTGGAATTTTGGAAGTTTTCTTTCTTTGAATGTAAATGGGTTACTTTGACTTTAATTACCATAAAAGTATGTATGCACATGTATTGCAACAAAAATTTCAAATCTGCATAGTCTTTGTAAAATAAAATTAACGCATTATCTTTTCGCAGAGAGAAAGGTGAATCTTGCAGGAGGGGTGTGCTGATGACCAGGTTTGTTTAGCTTCTTTTCCTACTGCAACCCACAAAGTGTTGGTACATTGGATGTGTTTCAGCGTTGCATGCAGTGTGCCGTGAATGGGGAGCTTTCAGTGAAAGATGTGGAGGAAGCAAAACTAGGAGTCTTTCTAAAGGTTCATTTGTTTACCATTCATAATAATAGGGTAATTTTGTATTTTTCTCATAGAGTCCTTCTAGCTTCTTTTTTTTTTATAAGCATTAAGGGTGGTTGACACTGACAGAAATCCCAAGTCAATTTGTTTTTCTTCAAGATATCAAGTCCCTCTGTCCGTGTAAGTCCACAATGTGTACCCTGCTTCTCTGACAGAAAGTATTGTTTGCTTGGTCATGAATATTTATTATGTTTCATAAACAAGACTCAGACAAAAAATGTTCATTCAGTTCTCTCTAAGAAATGTGATGCATTCAATGTGGAAACACTCAGTGTGTTTGAAGACTGTCATAATTGCATAATGTATTATAATACAACTGTATCAATAATGAGAATTGTGGTGAGATAGGTTTAGTAAAAGCTAATTAAGGCAATTCAAGTGTTTTTTGTTATTGTTTTTTTTCTAATTTTTTGTTTTGTTTTCTGAAGAAGGAAAAGTGTCCCAGTGGTTTGGCTATTCTTGACTCAACCAACTTGGACATTAAAGAGGACGAAGGGTGGACAGTGGTCACAACAGAGGAAGTTGCAGATGAAACCCTCAAGACTGCAAAGCTTCAACGCCTGTCTGGACTGAGAATGTGATCCGAGTAAGACAAGGCTGCTCTCATGGAGTCTAGACAAAGGGTGGACAGTGGTCACAACAGGGGAACCTGCTGGGGAAAACCTCAAGACTGCAGAGCTTCAACGCCTGTCTGGACTGAGAATGTGATCCGAGTAAGATAAGGCTGCTCTCATGGAGTCTAGACAAAGGGTGGACAGTGGTCACAACAGGGGAAAACCTCAAGACTGCAGAGCTTCAACGCCTGTCTGGACTGAGAATGTGATCCGAGTAAGATAAGGCTGCTCTCATGGAGTCTAGACAAAGGGTGGACAGTGGTCACAACAGGGGAACCTGCTGGGGAAAACCTCAAGACTGCAGAGCTTCAACGCCTGTCTGGACTGAGAATGTGATCCGAGTAAGATAAGGCTGCTCTCATGGAGTCTAGACGAAGGGTGGACAGTTGTCACAACAGAGGAAGCTGCTGGGGAAAACCTCAAGACTGCAGAGCTTCAACGCCTGTCTGGACTGAGAATGTGATCCGAGTAAGATAAGGCTGCTCTTATGGAGTCTAGACGAAGGGTGGACAGTGGTCACAACAGAGGAAGCTGCTGGGGAAAACCTCAAGACTGCAGAGCTTCAACGCCTGTCTGGACTGAGAATGTGATCCGAGTAAGATAAGGCTGCTCTCATGGAGTCTAGACGAAGGGTGGACAGTGGTCACAACAGAGGAAGCTGCTGGGGAAAACCTCAAGACTGCAGAGCTTCAACGCCTGTCTGGACTGAGATTGTGATCCGTGTAAGATAAGGCTGCTCTCATGGAGTCTAGACGAAGGGTGGACAGTGGTCACAACAGAGGAAGCTGCAGGGGAAAGCCTCAAGACTGGAGAGTGATCCGAGTAAAATGATAAGGCTGCTGTCTCAGAGTCTAGAGGAAAACTTGTTAGGAAAATTATTTGAGATTTCTCTTCCGATAAAAAGCTTGCAGCAATCTCTCTCTTCATAGCTGAAAAAAATTTGCTAAGCTGTTTTGAGTAAATTTGAGCTCTTTGGCTAAATGTTATCCTTTTGTCAAAAGCTATGTGTACAGTGTTGATCAGCCAGACGAGATTGGCATGTAAGGGTTACATGATGACTGCCAGCGATGCTCTAATGCTACTGGTACTGAGTACTGGCCTGGACAAGGTGCAAGCGCGCTATGGAGAGTGTCTTTCCACTGCTCCACTGGATGCTCACATAGTTACATTACATAACAATCACATGGTCCGAGGCAGTTTTACCAGCAGCAGCAGATTTCACTGGTCTAAACAGCTGACCAGGCCTAATGCTCTCCCTCTCTCTCTCTCTCTCTCTCTCTCTCTCTCTCTCTCTCTCTCGATATTTGATAAAAAGACTGGCTACAACAACATGCTCCTTTTTATTTGGTTCCCCTCACGAAATTTCTTTGGCATGCAACAATCTGTATTATTTTATTGTTTTTTTTAAAAAGAGGTTAGGCCAATCCATTAGAAAAGTAAATCACTTGATGGAAAATTTGTGCGCCAAAATTTGGATTAACTATCTAGAAGTTTAAATGATAAACGAAGTTATCAAAGGGTAATAACAGTCAAAAACCACTTGCGTTGTTAGTGACATGCTTTTATTACTTCTCTTGGTAAAGTCAAAAGTTTTATCAGTTTGATGCTTCTTTAGTTATTTCATTTTCTTGATGTTGTTGTTCTGTTTTGTTTCGGGTTTTTTTTTTCATTACTTTTTTTGTCACAATTTTATTACAGCTGCAAGGTTTATCTCAGCAGTAAAGACGGAAAAAGGCTAATCTTTTTAATCAAATTAGCAAATCAATCATTGGGGATGTGCATCAGGTATTAATGAGATATTAATAATAATTTAAAAAATAGAAGTAAAAATATCAATCCTAAAGTTCAACCAATATTGCCATGGCTTTGATTATTTTGCTTCCAAAAGATTTCATGTTGTATGTTATTCATTAAGTCATGCTAAAGACTCTGTTTTCCTTTTATACTGTACTGTAAACTTTTAATGTAAAGATGTTGCAAGGATTATTTTTGTTATTAAAGAATTGGAAACCTGTTTTTCCTTTTCGTTAGTTCAATCTAAATTTTGGAAGTGTGAGAAAGGCTGAGTGGTTAATTGCTGCTGCTGCTGTGATGATACTGATATGTGGTAAACACATTGATCTGGGACCAAAGTCCTGAGCAAAATGGCAAACATGATTGCTGGAAATTTTATAAAGTGAATTCGGATCCAAATACATGATAATGCTAGTTAGAATATCTTACACTTAAATTGCTAGATTTCAGTCACTTTTTCAAGTCATGCCGTTTTGCAATCAAAAGCTAATCAGTCTGAGTTAAAGAACTCGTGGAAATGTAGTTAAAAGAATGACTTGTGGCGATTTAAGATGTTACTTGCTTGAAGTAGTAATTTCTTGTCTGAATGGGTAAACTTGCAAGTGACAGAATAATAAATCTAAAGTTATATTGTACAGTTAATGAAAATGCTGTACTAATTTTTCTTTAATTGGCTATATCGAACAAAAAATGCTGAGGCAAAAAGTACACTGAGATATCTGTATAAAACACTTACATTTACACGGTTACTGTGTTTTGGCAGGTATTTATGGACATAAAACAACTCTTATATTAGTGCATATGATTAGATAAAGAAAGTATTGTTACACTTTTATAAAAAGTATTCGAAATTTTAACAAAAGTTATAACTTGAATCAGAGTGATAGTCTTTCTCTCAAATCCAATACTGAGGAGCCTCAATGGACATTCAACAACTTTGTCTCTCTATTTCTCTCTGTCGCTGTGTTTTGTTTTTTTCAACCTTCTTTGTCTCTCTTTCTATCTCTCTATTTCTTTCTTCTTTGCTAGTAACCTATAACTTTGATAAATTAAGTTTATCTTTATGTTTATATCAGTTTATTACTAAATATTTTTCTCTATGTGTCGCAATTTAGTTACAGCCTCATCGAGGCAGAGACTATCACGATTTTAGAGCTGATAGGACGTGCCAGTCACAAGTGGACAGTGCGTTAGTAGAGTATTGGAAAATTATGTGAAATTCCTCTACCGTGGAACATAAGGAGAATGTTGGATATTTAAAAGGTAGTTCCTCTTTCAATGGACAAAAAAAAAGGATAATGCCTCTTTTAAAGAAATAAAGAAACAAAAAATATCTCCCTATTAAGGATGATATTCAACTTCCTATAATGGGAGATATGTCAAAAGATTGCAGGGGGTGAAGGGTTTCAGCTCTGAACCTCCGCCATATAGACACTCTCACTGTCTCAGGATAGCCGGCCCACCGACACCACATCGACGAAGTACCCAAGTCGCCGGTACCTCTGAGCAGGTTGTGCTTCTCACACGACCCACGACAAAACTTCCCTGCCAGCATCCAAGCACCAAAGTGATGCACACAAGTGCGCATCCCGGTGTTTTATGGGAGGAGCCACATCAGACCCAAAGCATAAAATGACGACAGGCGCGGGCCGTCATAGTATGTGGACCTTGACCGTTTTGCGGGTCTTAACACCGTTAGGGCTTGAAACCAGTTCCTGGCGAAATTGTCTTGCCAGGCAAAGTTCAGTTTCTACCGATTCATTTAAGTTAACAGTGACACACTTTCTTCAAGCGGTTTACCTGCGACGCATATTCTCACAATTTTGTTCGTCAATATCTATTTTAAAAAGGCCGAAACCCGTAAAATTTAGCTGTAAACTGCACTTCTTGCCGAATATTAATAAAAAAAAATCGATTTCTGTATCATGAGCCATAGATGGGATAAGTCTTTGAAATTTTGAAGAAAATAGATTAAAATAGATTAAAACCTTGTATGGGTTTTAAGATATGTAACTCTATGCCACAACTTATTAATTTGAAATGAGTTCGTTCAGTTTGTCAACACGCCTGGGGGGGGGGGGGGGGGTTGTTTATGTTTTTCTCCTATCTTGTCTACCTCTTGCGACGTTATTACTAACAAGTTCAACGAGTAGAGTAGACAGAAATTCGATTTACCAAAGATATTGATGTTTCAATTTCTCAACCATTAAACTATTTTTCATTCGCGTATGACTTTAATAAATCGATCATAAAAAAGCTGTCTCATCTCCAGACGAGCCCTTCTTTATGCCATCACTTTTAATTTCGTTAGTCCGAGAGAAAGACAGAGAGAGACAGAGTGGTAGACAGACACAGAGACAGAGAGAGAGAAGAAATGAGGAAAATGAAATAATTCTGTTTTGAAATAACTTAATGGGCCTACACAAAGACTACTAGGGGATTCATATTTAATTTGTCGTTTCAGAGATAAAAAAAAAATATAAAGCATTTATCAACTACATCTCATTTATGACAATGAACTAAGAAAAACAATTACATTAGACATAGAAGACGTTTCGCTTTATATAAGCTTCTTCGGTATTTATTCAAAACAAAGTATGTTTCATTCGTGCGGTCCGTTCAACAAACAAAACAGAACTAATACATATTTAATCATTTCCTTTCGTACTACAAATTTCACAACAATGAACATTCTTGCAGACCCAGAACTTGTTTACTAACTCAGTCACCCCCCATTTTCTGTCTTTTCTCTCTTTTTTTTCCCTCTGTCATTCTCATTGTGTCTTTCTCTCCCAGTCACCCCCCTCTCTCTCTCTCTTTCTTTCTCTCTATCCCTCACTCTTTATCTCTCTCGAACTTCATGTGAACAATATCAATCATAATGAAAGCAACAAACGAAACGTCTTGTATCTCAAATACAATTGTTTTTTCTTAGTTCATTTTCTTATATAAGATCTAGTTGGTGACTGCTTCATATTATTTTTTTTTTCATTTCTGAATTATATGAAACGTCTTCAGTCACCTTTGCATCTTCATTGATCCTGGAACTTAAGATGTGTGCAGTGTTTCAAGAGTTGTGATCCAGCTTGTGTAGTTTCATTTGTCTTTGTTTTTTTTTTTTTGTTTTTATTTTTTTATCGTTGCTGTGTTTGTGTCGTTGTTGTTGTTATTGTTGTTGTTGTTGTTGTTGTTGTTGTTGTTGTTGTTGTTGTTGTTGTTGTTGTTGTTGTTGTTGCTGTTGCTGTTGTTGTTGTTAGTGATATTTTTCGCCTGCCTTTTAACTGCTGTTTTTTCCGACTTGGTTGTTAGTGTTGTTGTTTTTTATTTCTTTTTCATTCGTAACTTTTACTGTTTTCCTGATTTGTTTTCTATTTCTTTCCACGATCAATCAAACAAAATCCCTTGATAGAGTCATTATGTTGGTCCAAAGTCCTAAACCCCTCTCTTAAGATGGCTTTCGGGATGAAACTCCACAGATCATCAATCTGTGATGGACCAGCCATCTCCAACCTAATGGCATTGCTGTTGTTGTTGTTGTTGTTGTTGTGGAGGTTATAACTGCGGCTATTGCTTTTGTTATTCCTAGTGCTGCACCCTGTTACGGTGATTAGACACTTTAATCCCGCAGCTGGTGCTAGCATTTCTGAGAGAGAGAGAGAGAGAGAGAGAGAGAGAGAGAGAGAGAGAGAGAGAGAGAGAGAGAGAGAGAGAGAGAGAGAGAGAGAGTGGAAGCAGAAGAACAGGAAATAAAAGTAAAAAATATTCCACCAGAGTTAGATAGAAATAGTGAGTAATATACTGACATAGACAGAGACGGAAAGATACAAAGAAATGTATCGAATGTAAGAGAAAAGAGGTAAAGAAGAAAGATAGTGACATGGAGAAATTAAGAGTAAGAGAGAAATAGAAAGAGGGAGTAAGATATATATACAGAAAGAGAGATAGTGTGAAAGAGGAGAACCAGGAAGAGTAGGTAAAAAAATAGCTCTCTCTCAATCTGTCTAACTTTTTTTTCTTTTCTCTCTCTTCCTCTTTCGCCTGTCTTCTTTCATTTTTTCATCTTTATGTCTGTGTTTATGTCAGTATATTACTCTATAATCTTGTCTCTAACTGCAAGTCCCTTATTCTTTAACCTCTTTCTACTTTCTCTCTCTCTCTCTCTCTCTCTCTCTCTCTCTCTCTCTCTCTCTCTCTCTCTCTCTCTTTCTCTTTCGATGTAGATGTTTTTGGGTTGCTTTTTCTTTTTGTATCTTCTTATTTGAAATATCGTATCTTTGCTTTGCTGGCTGGTGTATTGGAGTCTTGTCTTAAGAT
This sequence comes from Elysia crispata, assembly GCA_033675545.1. NCBI lineage: Eukaryota > Metazoa > Mollusca > Gastropoda > Plakobranchidae > Elysia > Elysia crispata. The sequence continues at coordinate 65,637 of JAWDGP010001552.1, forward strand.
GTGCTCGAAAAGTCTTCATCTGGCTTCAATTAGTATAATGTAAAGTGAGGCTGATTGGTACTTTACCTAATTTATTTTAGAAAGACTTGTTGCTGATTCATGTTGGGCATTTGATATTAAGCACCGCTCTAAGTTTATTTATGGTGAAATGTGTTACGTTTGTGTTCTTATTTGGTTAGGGCCCAGGTGCCAGTATTGTACAAATGCACAGCTTTCTCTAGAGCGCGGTACAGTTTAAGCCTTATCTTAATTTCACTACCTCTTTTCCTGACATCTGTGTAAAGATGCCGGCAAGGCAGTAGCTGTCTTCGGCTGATATCTTCTCTAGCATTTAGGAGAGGACCTAGCACCTACTTTCTTTATCTTCCACCAGAGTTCGTTTTCACTTTTTTGAACGGTCGTGAATTGTGTTCTGCTGGTATTGACGTGGAGGTTTTACATCTGCCAGGAGTTTTTCGATTTCAGTCACGTCCTTGAACGTTGCACCGGTATTTGACACAAAGTCAGCGACATCTGCGTAAGCAAACTGCAAAATAGCATTGGCATTTTGTGCTGGCTGTCTGATTTGCCAAGTGTATAAGAACCAAAGCTGTGTCCTGGCGGTGTTCCAATATTTAAAGTGAATGTTTTAGTTTCTGGTCCGTTTCTCACTTCCATTCAGAGGTTTGTGTTGCCGAGGAGGTATTTAATCATACGTAGTTCGTCTTCTTTTACCATGTCTTTACGTATATTGAGAGGTGTCTGTTAATTGGTATCGAAAGGACTGGACTATCTTTATTGTGTTATTTCACACACAACTTTATGTATATAATATAACCACGTTTGACTTGAGTCTTGATAAGCGTCTACGTTGCGTCTTATTCGTTATCGCTCAATCAACGAATGCACATTCCTTCATGTGTTGATTAAAGTAATAGGATGAAGATACGTTACAGGGTCCTTGAGTTTTTCTGGCCTCTGGAGAGTTAAGATGATTCCATTGCTTGTTTTTCTGTCTTCGTGTATAAAAAATATAATGTACCATTAAGAATGGCATTAAGTGTCTAATCACATTTCCTAATTTTACGTCTACCGGAAGCATCTTATGGGCTGCCAATCAAAACGAAAGTGCGACTCACATGGATGAGATCTGCTTTTTAGATTCAAGATAATGATAGATCTAGAAATCTATAAGTTAAAGACAAATTCACGCCAACAAACACACTCACATTGATTAAAATGTATACCCAGACCCAGCCCATTCAAGGTAAATTTTAAATCTGATCATAATCAATCGAGATTTAGAGATCCAGTTAAGATTTAGCGCTTAAATATCTAATCTAGAAAATCTAGATCTAGATCTACATCTGGACAGTGAATTCGAAGAACCACTGCAAAAACTAGAATCTAACCTAGATCTATGTCAATTCAGATCTAGAATCCAATCTCCTCTACCCTGGAGCTGGACATCGCTTCCACTCGAATATGAAATTGTATTTATTATAAATCAAGATTAACATAATATATCAATGGCAATCCACTGCCAGCAGGCTAGACAACTCTTGCTAAAATGCAGTGCGCCACAGCCCGTAGACCTAGGCAAAAAAAAAATGGGCCGCAAGTAACCAACATTTGCTCATTATAACTACATTGTCGTTTTATTATGTATTGTGATGGAACTTGGTGTACAATCAGAAAAGATATTCTTTAACACTTCTGTGGTAAAACGGTATCGATAAGCCGCCTGGAAGTGTTGTGTCTGAGATAATTTTTTCTTTTCTTCTAAAACTACTAGATTCTAGCACTACGCATTTCCTCTTTGCACAGATAATTTTGTAATGTTTTTGACCGCATATTTTCTGGTATTTGTCTTTGAAAGACACCCACCCTTTCACAATAATGACACTTGGTGTTCAAGACAAGCAGGCCTGCTAAGCCTTTGGCGTAGCGCATGAACCGACATTTGGTGCGCAACGTCACATGGCTAAGAGTGCTTCTCTAATAGGTCGAGTGAACAGGGTTAGGCGAGTTCATCTCATTGGATTGTCAATATTTTAATTTAGTGACTTGCATAGGGGTGTTCAGGGTAGATCTATGCAAATAAAATAGATAGCCATCAGATTTTAAAACATTAAAACATAAAGTATCCATTCTTTTTCTAATAATTTGGGAGCAATTTAGAAACATTACTTTTTGTAAACAGTTTTTACTCAAAGGGCTTAGTTAGAGTAGTATACTGACTTAGCTTTTACCCCCTGTAGTATTCAGTTTAAAATAATCCATTAGCGCATCTACAATATGGGGAATGTTATTTGCTTTCAAAACGAATAGATTGTTTTCTATTAAGAAAAAAAAATAAATAAAAAGCGGCACATTTGCAGTTGCCTGTAGACCTATGTAAAGTATAACATAAAGTGATCCAATATCAGAACAGTTTAAAAAAAATTTTGAATGAAAATGAACTGGCAAGCCAGAGAAATAGAGAAAGTGGACATAGAAAATCAGTTAGTGGTATATATCTGTCATGAACAAAAATGAGTCCCATTATTTGAAAAAAATAAAACATATAGAGACATACAGAGATTGGCTGGGGCGGGATGAGAGGGAAACAGAGAGATAGAGAATATGGTGTAACTATGGATTTTGAAATGAAGTAAAATTTGTTCAATCCAAAACAAAGTAGTCTTTTGTTTTGGTTCAAGCCTTAAATTAACAAAAGGAATGTTTAAAAAAAATACAAAAAGTAGTGTAGAAACAAAGGGGGAAAAAGCTTGTAAAGAAAGCAAGGAAAAATTAGGAAACATTAAATGAAAGGTATCAATATAGGTACTATTTAAAGATGGAGGATTGTACAATATATATGATAAATTAGATTTTAATGTAGTATATTCAAAGAGTTGAAAAAAAATGTAGATTTTGACCACTCTCTGGTAAACCATCTTTGTCCATTGGATGATGATACATTGAGTCAGTTATTTTGGAAGGGACTGTAACTTCAAAATCATGTTACTTTACAGCCCTAAATAATTAATTGTGCGAATAACTTCAAACTGGTTATAAATTCAAATATCTTTATCTATAAATCCTCATGGTACGGAATGCTTTTGCATTTTATTAAATTTCGTTGTCTCAATTTCTAGGACCTGGATATAGAGTATAGACCAGTTCGTTTTTCACAGGGCAAATGATCAATACCTCAACTGATACAAAATGATACACCATAAGACTCACATACAAATAAGTTTGAATTTGATTCCTGGCTGGATCATCTGTTGGTGGTGGAGATCTCATCAAATCAGCGCCACCATTGGCTTGAGCCAAGCAAGTGACTCTTCATATTCTTTATAAAGAATAAATTAACAATCTTTCCAGAACCCATTTAATGTTACACCATTTACACAATCAGATAGATCTAAAAAAAGATTGAAAAGAAAAGTTGACATTGCTTTAAAAACATCATCAATCTTAAAGAATCATATCCAGAATCTTGGACTAAGTATAGCTGTGTCAATGGGATGTATCAGTTTTGTAAAAAT
>JAWDGP010001554.1:0-47500 GCA_033675545.1 Elysia crispata
GGTATTTGAGATAGAAAGATATATGTACATAATTATATATATACATACATAATTATATATATATATATATATATATTTAAATATATAAATCAATCATGTAAATCTCTTTCTTTTGGACCGCCATTTCTCTCTCTCTCTCTCTCTCTCTCTCTCTCTATCTCTTTTTTCCTCTCTCCCCCCCCCCCCCCACACACACACTCCATCTCTCCCTTTACCTTGTTAGGAGGATAACGAGATTAAGGGGCTGACAGGGAGTCGTGTTCTTGCGCCACTGTAGTGCTCATAGATGTTCTTGATTTTTCAAGCCAAGCTTCAAAATCAACATTTTTTTAGACATGGGTTAGATGTTGGCCACAGAACAGCTTGCCACCGTTGGGGGATATCATGCGACATGGGTCTCGCCCTAAAGGATCCTACTGTGCTATCTAACATAAACTTTGGATCAGTATGATCCATTAAACCAATACGTAAGAAAACGGTGCGCAAGAAAGTTCGACAGATTTTTTTTTTCAATTTTAGATCTAATTCAACAATAATTACGGACAAGTCATTGTAAAAACTATCTAATTGCTCGTAATTACAGACAATATTTTAAAAACTATCTAATTCAACAATAATTACAGATAAAATTTTTTTTAAAAAACTTTCTTAATTCAACAATAATTACAGACAATATTTTAAAAACTATCTAATTCAACAATAATTATAGACAATATTTTAAAAACTATATAATTTTTCACCATCAATAATTACAGACAATATTTTTTAAAACTATAAAACGTCGCCGGAATCCTTATCAAAAGCTGAACACAAAAGATAAGGTTTGATCACGATGTCTGTCATGAGAGAAGCAGGTTACATGCTATTTATCTTTTTTACTCTAACTTTCCCTCACTCGGTGCAGTCCCCTCTTTCTCTCCCATTCTTCCCTCTTCATTTCTCACTTCTCCATACTTTTTCTCCTCTATCTATCGATCTGTCCTGTTTTTCCCCCTCCTAACGTCTGTGTCCGGCATCTCTCCATCTTTTTCCACCATTCTGAGGCGAGTCTGCTAATCCTTTTCCCAGTTCACACGCCCAGACAAACAGACAAGTAGACACAGACACACGCCAATCAACATTTCTCCTACTTTTTGAGAGATTATTGTCCAACTCGAAAAAGTAACCCAGAGCTATTTAGGAAACCCTCAACAGATAGAGCACAATATTTTAGTTTAAAGTATCCAAATTTTATTATAGCAAAAAAAAAAAAAAAAAAGAACAAAACATAAGATTTGCGCGCGCATTTGAAAATAAACTCCAGAGATGGTATGTCTCTCAACATCAAAATAGATTTTTTTTGTAGATCAAAAACTTTGTTTTTTTTTTATCCCACAGATTATGCTTTGCTCTAAGCCTCGTGGCCGTGGTGGTAATTTTACATCTGTGCTGGGTGAGTTATGTCGACCGACCTGGTGATACCCTTCCCCTTCGTACCCTCCAGCTATGGCGCAATGCTTCTTGTCTGGAGTGCCTCAGACCCATGCCCGCAAGAACTGGACCCCAAGGATCTGACCATCAGGCCAGATGTCCAGTCCCGAAATACGGCGCATTCCCCGAGACTCGCCAGGTGGTTTTCGCCAAGGTCCACAAGGCCCGCCAGCTCCACACGGTGCAGAACATCCTGCTCCGCTTCGCCATGGCCAGAAACCTGAGCGTTCTGCTGCCCAATCATAAGGCGACAATTAACCAGGCGAGTCCTTACATCGATCGGAACGCAGTGGTGCCTCATCCAGAGGGGAAAACAATGTTTGACATACTCTGCAATCACGTCGTGTACGACGAGAAGGAAATCTCCAAGTATTTCCCGGAAAGCGCCGCTCGAGTAGCAATAATCCGAGAACCTATGAGCCAAGCGCTCTCCGCTCTGGTGTACTTCGCCACACGGTTTCCGACACGAGAGCTGTGGCGCGGCTTGTCGAAACATCCCGACGATCCAGTCAACGGGTTTCTCAATCATCCGGAAGATTTCAGCTCCGAGACCAGCCAGACAAACTTGGAAGAGTTTTTCGTGAACAACAGAATGAGCGTTGACCTGGGTCTCGACTTGCTCGACTTTAAATCATCCAAACAGAATCAAAGCAAGATACGAAGTTTTCTAAAGCGGCTAGAGGAAGAGTTCGACCTCGTTCTCATCTCGGACTATTTCGATGAATCGATTATTTTACTCCGCAGATACCTGCACTGGTCGATGAAAGATATCGTGTATCTAAGAGTTAACACAGCGAATCGAACTCAAAACAATTCTGTGTGGAACCGCACGCTCAACTTAACAGCCACCACTGTTTCAACTTTTCGCCGTTGGGCTATTTACGATTATGAACTTTACGAACATTTTTTGCCTATATTCTTCAAGAAGCTTAAATCTGAGTGCTCGTTCCACGAGGAACTAAACGCTTTTAGGCTAATTTTGAAAGATGTTGTCACGTATTGCAGCAACGCCACCGCAGCGAAGCCGCACTTGCTGGTGCCAGAAGGAGCTTGGAATGGTGAGTTTACCGTCTCTTCCTCGGACTGTCGGCTGATGGCCGCACCAGAAGAGGATCTGGTGGAGGTCGTCAGACAAACACAGCGCAGGCGCAGAGCTGAGTTCTTCCGCGAATCACGCAGACGTTTGTCTAAGAAATTTAAGACTTCCGGAAAATCATGAAATATGGGTTGTGATACATTTCTGCTGTGACTTCAGCGACTGACCTAGTGCAATGTTAATCAGGAATGTTTGCCAAAGCTATATTTATAAACAAAGGTCATGGCAAACAACTGCTCGAAAAGCTTAACCCACAGCGTTCTATCCAGGTGCCGCAAGACGATAATCTTGCCAAAAGTCATTGCTACTGACGATACCAGATTATTACCTGTCTTGTGTGGATTACAAACTTGACTTAGTTTTCTGTTCCGTGTAAAGAAGATCACAAGGACAGGTCAGTGTATCTTGTGATATACGGATATATATATATATATATATATATATATATATATATATATATATATATATATATATATATATATATATATATATATATATATATATATATATATATATATATCTATATATGATCCTGTGAGACTTTCGTGTAATTCCAGCATCTGTCTCCAAAAAATAAAAAAAAATGAAATGGCAAAAATGTGTCAGTCTCAAACGAAAAGAAAAAAAAATGTGACGAGATGTAATTGATGTTTATGAAGTAATCTGGTTAGGATAAAAAGCTATATGAAGAGAGCAATCAGAGAACAGATCCTATCATTTCACAATATGGAATATATATATATATATATATATATATATATATATATATATATATATATATATATATCTATATCGATATCTATATTTACATGTAGAGAAAGACAGTGGCATCCAATGCTGTGATGTCGCGCTCGAATCATGGCTAAGCTTAGTTCGACGTTGAATCGTTTGAAAAGACTCTTCACCTACATCAGCCACACTGGAGAGTGGCATGAGTACCCGACTATGGGAAGAAAACAGTCTTCACCTACATTTCATCAGCCACACTGGAGAGTGGCATGAGTACCCGACTATGGTAAGAAAACAGTCTTCACCTACATCAGCCACACTTGAGAGTGGCAGGAGTACCCGACTATGGGAAGAAAACAGTCTTCACCTACATCAGCCACACTGGAGAGTGGCATGAGTACCCGACTATGGGAAGAAAACAGTCTTCACCTACATTTCATCAGCCACACTGGAGAGTGGCATGAGTACCCAACTATGGGAAGAAAACAGTTTTCACCTACATTTCATCAGCCACACTGGAGAGTGGCATGAGTACCCGACTATGGGAAGAAAACAGTCTTCACCTACATTTCATCAGCCACATTGGAGAGTGGCATGAGTACCCGACTATGGGTAGAAAACAGTCTTCACCTACATTTCATCAGCCACACTGGAGAGTGGCATGAATACCCGACTATGGGAAGAAAACAGTCTTCACCTACATTTCATCAGCCACACTGGAGAGTGGCATGAGTACCCGACTATGGGAAGAAAACAGTCTTCACCTACATTTCATCAGCCACACTGGAGAGTGGCATGAGTACCCGACTATGGGAAGAAAACAGTTTTCACCTACATTTCATCAGCCACACTGGAGAGTGGCATGAGTACCCGACTATGGGTAGAAAACAGTCTTCACCTACATTTCATCAGCCACACTGGAGAGTGGCATGAGTACCCGACTATGGGAAGAAAACAGTCTTTACCTACATTTCATCAGCCACACTGGAGAGTGGCATGAGTACCCGACTATGGGAAGAAAACAGTCTTGCAACTACTAACTCTTAAGTGACGAGCTACTTCATACTTATAGTCGCTCCTTTGTATTGTTGGAGTGGCAAAGTGGCTCAAAACGACATGTGGTTGAAACCTTCATAAAATTCATTTGAGCTCTTGTGTTCAGCGCTGTGTAAAAAATCTGAAATGGAAAACTATCGATAATAAAAAACAACAACAAAAAAAACAAACTCAAAGGAAAATAGAAAATTTTTGTCTTGAAGAGAGAGAGAGAGAGAGAGAGAGAGAGAGAGAGAGAGAGAGAGAGAGAGAGAGAGAGAGAGAGAGAGAGAGAGAGAGAGAGAGAGAGAGAGAGAGAAAGAGAGAGAGAAAGAGAGAGAGAGACAGAGAGAGAGAAAGAGAGAGAGAAAGAGAGAGAGAAAGATAGAGAGAGAGAAAGATAGAGAGAGAGAAAGAGAGAGAGAAAAAGATAGAGAGAGAAAGAGAGCGAGAGAAAGATAGAGAGAGAGAAAGAAAGAAAGGAGGATAAAAAAGTGAAAGACAAAGTGACCCCCCCCAAAAAAAAAAAAAAAAAAAAATAAAGTACGAAAGAAAGAGAGAAACAAACAAAACTTCAAACGAAATCTCACTGTATATAAGACTTGAAGAATAATCATTGCCATAGTTTTATACTTCCTCTACAGTACCTCTGATATCCCAGAAATTGGGATAAGGTCGCGAGAATTAATAACTTTATTAACATCTAAAATTCGAATAAAGATCAACAATGCAATCAATACGCAGAGAAAAAAGCATTCGAACCAAAACCCGAAGACCATTATGACCAGGCAGGAGATGGCAAACAGGTTCAATCAAGGACCTGGGAACGCGCCGTTTCCATAGAGATTACATATCTCATTGTTTTTTCTTTCTGTATTGGCCGATCCAACTCCTAGGTTAACTTCACCCAGAAATATTTTTTTCTGTCTCAATGTCTGCACACCTGCTGGTAACAAGACGCTTAGCCATGGTGAAAGAGGAGAGTTGTATTCTCCCTTCCGCCCCCCTTTTTTCCCCCTCCAGAGAGATTATGGATCTCATTGTTTGTTCTTTCTATATTAACCGATTAGCTTAACTCCACCCAAAGATATTTTTTAAAAAAAAACGAAAAAAAAACAACAACCAAACAACCAAGAAAACATAAAAAAACAACAAAAAACAACGAAACAAAGAAAACCCCCAACACTTAGAGATACATACTAGATCTAGATTCTGTATCTTGTGGCGCAAGAAAAATCGAAAAACACGTAAAAACTGAATCTTTACAAACACTTCCCATAATATTAACAAAATATTTTTTCGTTGAAATTGAATCAGATTTTGAGAATCTTTTTTGTTATAGTTGAATATGAAATGCGGGGTTTGGAAACTCTAGGCCCTACTTCTATAGATTTTATTAGTATCGCTTTTTTTCAGTAAAGATGCTTACTTAAGGCATCTCACGTCATATGAAATCAGTGGATACCGCATCGAGCCTTCTCTAGCTACCCAGTTTCATGGTTGTAGAGACAGACGCTGATGCAATGAAAAATAGAAATATATTACATTATGTATCACAAATGTGAACAATTCTAACAGTAAGTAGAAAAAAAACTATGTTCATGCTGAATCTTTCAAAATCTTTTAAAACATGGTTGAATAAACCAGTCCGTGAGAACTTGATATTGTTTCCTGAAGATATTTAACCACTCAGAAATAATTATGTTTGCCAAGCTCTCAAATGTTTGTAGATCTAATTATCGCAATTTAAATGTCAGTATCTTTTTTTTTTTTTCAAGCTGACATTTCATGTACGGTAACAAGAGTGAAACGCCACATTGATACCTCTGTCATCCAAATGAACTGTAAACACTGCCGCGATTCGGTTCAAGTCTTTAAGAGCTATTTCGTGCCTAATCTGAAAACGTTTCCTACCGGAAAATAAGTGGATTGGCTTTTTAGTTGTTTTTTATATATCTTTTCCGCGTTGCATAAACCGAGTCTTGACAGACCGGGATGAAATAGGAAAATTGCTTTGTTCTTACTATGATGTATTGGCTTGTGGCAAATTTGCTTTGTTCTCACAACGATGTGGCTTGTGGCAAAATTGCTTTGTTCTTACTATGATATGGCTTATGGTAAAATTGCTTTTTTCTACACTCATGTGGCTAATGATAAAACTGCTTTGTTCTACAATAATAATGGCAATGACAAAAATAGCTTTTTTACCTTATAACGATATGGCTTGTAAAAAGCAAAATTGATTTGTTCTTCCAATGATGTAGCTTATGGTAAAACAGTTTTGTCCTACAATCATGTGGCTTATGATAAAATTACTTTGCTCCACAGTCACGTAGCTTATGGTAAAATAGTTTTGTGCTAAGTGTGCCTTATTTATCTCTTTTTACCCATACTTTCTCCTCAAGTCATTCATGCACAGGTGCTTATTTTGTTCTTTGACTTTGAAAGGGGGGAAGAAATAAATCAGAAGTGATTCACCTGTAAACTATTCGATAACAAAAAAAGAAGCTTTTAAAATAATGTTCTACTGTATAACTATGACAAACAATTGATGAATTTTTTGAAGATTAAATCCCCTGTAGACTGAGGTATCAGTATTCTGGAAACCCATCCCAATTTTTACTATTTGTCTACAATACTTATTGTCTCTATAGAGTCTCGTTAAAACCATATAATTCGTATGTAATGAAAAAGTTCAATCCAAAACCCGCTCAAAATTGTTGTTATTAATATTTTGACTCTTTTTAGATAAACTGCCTTTGATCTAGATCTTAAATCTTTTTGAAGTTCTAAATGATGTGAGGTTAGCGACTGACTGTAAATACCAAGGCCCTTCAGATCTAGAATCTATGTCAAAACAAATAATTGTAGATTCTCTACATGGATCCAAATCTGTAATAAGTAGATCTATCCCAAACGGTTTTAAAACTGCCGCCGCTGACATTGTAGACCTACTTTCAGTCTCAAACTGCCATCTCTGTTAAGCTGTGTATTACAAGAAGTGTTTCGCACATTGTCATTTTTTAAAAGAAAATAATAATAATATTTGCGCCTTAAATTATCCTAAAATCACTTTTTTGGTGGAAAAATAATATGTCTACTCCAATCTTTTGGGCAATTTACTACTTTGTGCCAAATTTAACTTGCCTACATGATCTAGGAATGCTCGGTTAGATGGTCCTTACTTTTCGCTTAGCTCTATTGTTAAGAGATTATTTATGCTGAGATTTCAAGAGCACCATTTTGCTGTGAGTGAAGAACCACTGCCAAAAACAAAAAAAAAAAGACCCACTTCGCTGTAAGTTAAGAACCTCTAAAAAAAAGCTCCACTTTGCTGTGAAGTTGAGAACCCCTGAAAAAAAAAAAACAACAAAAAACCAAAAAACCGTATGCTGTGAGTTGAGAACCCCAGAAAACTAACCGGTTGTTTTTTTTTTCGGTTCGGACCGAGTCTCTCCTAGGTACAGGCCGAATAACTGAAGCAAACAAAACTGCGCGTCATGTGTGAAAGTGAGCTGTATCTTTTATTTATTTTGCATGGCTTGAACGGTTTATCATGATCGATGTTGAGGGCGGGCTGACTCGATGAACAAAAGCAGCTTTCTGGTTATTTTTTCTTTTTTTTAAATCCTAGATACGCTGACAGGTAGAATAAAACAGATCACTAGGATTATAAAAGCCCTGAAAATTCAACAGATTTGGTTACGTCGGTGACTTAGCCTGACACGTTATTTACGAATCAATGCTTTGGGTCAAAATATTTTCATATGAATGGGAGGGCAATGAGGATTAATTTTACAAAATAATAATAGTAATAATAATAATAATAATAATAATAATAATAATAATAATAATAATAATAATAATAATAATCATAATGATAATAGTGATAATAATAATGATGATGATGATGATGATGATGATGATGATGATGATGATGATGATGAAGATGATGATGATGATGATGATGATAATAATAATAACAATAATAAAAATAATAATAATAATGATGATGATGATGATGATGATGATGATGATGATGATGATGATGATAATAATAATAATAATAATAATAATAATAATTATAATAATTACTAAAAAATGAAAACAAAAACCAATAATAATAAAAAAAAAACTCAGAAAAAAGCAACCCAAAATAAAACAAAACAAAAGTAAAAAGAAATATAAACAAGAACCCCCAACAATTTGTTTCACTCTCCTTGACGAAGATTTCTCCCATCTTGTCCATATATCCGCCAGCACCACTGCTAGTTTCTGTGAAGACTTCTCTACCGATAAATCGAGTGAGAACTGATTGCGTCGGGAAAAAATAAAAAAAAAAGCCTAACGTCATACCCCCCTATTTTCGCCTCATCGATTTAAAAAAAGTTTGTTTAATATTAATTACAGTAGCGGTAATGTTACAGGCTAAAACATGATTTTTCTACTTTACATAATGCTCGTTATTTGGGGTAACGTCAAACCTAGACGTTTATTGCTTTGGCCCGTACCACGGGCAATAAAGTCTGAAGGCCTATGTGATTCTTTCACCTTCCACGCAGTTAGAGGTGTAAATATTGGTAGCGATAAAAACAATAAATAAAAAAACAGGATTTGAAAAACAAAACAAAAAAAAAACACTGATTATATAAAGAAAAGAGCAACAACTAAAAAAAAAAAAGAAAATAAAAACCAACAAGAACTATAGAAGGAAAATAAAAACAACCCCAAAACGAATGTGCTTCTCAAGAGGTTTTAGGGCGTTCAAAAAATAATTATTTATCCGAAAATCATTCCCTTCATGGATGAAAAAAGTATTTGTATTTGTATTCCTTTTGTGAAGTTTTGAATTTGTTTATCCTCACATATCTTTACTCCTAGATTCCTCATTGCCAAATAGGTCTAAAAATTAAAAAAAAAAGAAAAAAGGAATGATATCCTCCGCTGATTTCTGGTGCGTATGTCAACACAACAACAACAACAACAACAACAACAACAACAACAACAACAACAACAACAACAACAACAACAACAGCGACAACTGCAACAAAAGCAAACATACCCAAAATGCTAGCAGGCAATGGATAGGAAAGTAAAAAAAAAAAAAAACGGCCTCTCTGATTAATGTTTCTTGTACAACACTTAAAAAAAAAGAAACACACATTCCAAAAATCATTTTTTTTTAACTACATCATCTTTGCATCCACTATATCAAACCTTTTCACGGACAAACTCCATTCAACAAAATGATTTTTGATGAATTTGATATGTTTGAACCTTTCAACTCGGTTTCTCCAAGCAAATAAATATGGTTGTCGATCTGTATTTAACCAGCAACAATTCAAACTCGTAAGCAACCCAGTTTCAGGTATTTTCATAATGGGTTACTTCAGATACTAAACAGATCAACCCAGAAATTCAAGGAAATTTTCATAAATTTTCATAACCGATAACTTCAGATACTAAGCAGATCAACCTAAAAATTCAAGGGAATTTTCAATTTTCATAATGGATTATTTCAGATAGTAAACAGAATAAGAAATTTATAACACTCATTGTGAACTGACTCAGCGTTGCGTTAAAACCGACTATAAAAATGAAGCCAGAGTTATAAATTACGCTCTATAAAAACCTTTTTATGTATTTTTTTTTCCTTTTTTGCCATAGGTGGAACAAGTATAAGAATATCCCAGACGTGACACATTTAAAGGAGTGAAGAAAAAATGTGATATCCTTATTAGAAGTAGAAGTAGTGGCAGTATTAATTATAGTAGCAGCAGCAGCAGCAGTAGTAGTAGTAGTAGTAGTAGTAGTAGTAGTAGTAGTAGTAGTAGTAGTAGTAGTAGTAGTAGTAGTAGAAGTGGTAGTAGTAGTAGTAGTAGTAGTAGTAGTAGTAGTAGTAGTTGTAGTAGTAGTAGTAGTAGTAGTAGTAGTAGTAGTAGTAGTAGTAGTAGTAAAAGTGGTAGAAGTAGTAGTAGAAGTAGTAGTAGTAGTAGTGGTGGTAGTAGTAGTAGTAGTAGTAGTAGTAGTAGTAGTAGTAGTAGTAGTAGTAGTAGTAGTAGTAGTAGTAGTAGTAGTAGTAATAGTAGCAGAAGTAGTAGTAGGAGAAGTAGTAGTAGTAGCAGCAGCAGCAGCAGCAGCGGTAGTAGTAGTAGTAGTAGTAATTAAAGTGGTAATAGGAGTAGAAGTAGTAGTAGTAGTAGTGGTGGTGGTGGTGGTGGTGGTGATGGTAGTAGTAGTAGTAGTAGTAGCGATAGTAGCAGCAGGTGGTGGTGGTGGTGGTGGTAGTAGTAGTAGTAGTAGTAGTAGTAGTAGTAGTAGTAGTAGTAGTAGTTGTTGTAGTAGTAGTAGTAGTAGTAGTAGTAGTAGTAGTAGTAGTTGTAGTAGTAGTAGTAGTAGTAGTAGTAGTAGTAGTAGCAGTAGAAATATAAGTAGTAGTAGTAGTAGTAGTTGTAGTAGTAGTAGTAGTAGTAGTAGTAGTAGTGGTAGTGGTAGTAGTAGTAGTAGTAGTAGTAGTAGTAGTAGTAGTAGTAGTAGTAGTAGTAGTAGTAGTAGTAGTAGTAGTAGTAGTAGTAGTAGTAGTAGTAGCAGTAGTTGTAAGGATGGACGACAACAACAGTTGAACAGTTATTGGAAAGATAAGTTTTAGCTTCACTACTCAAGAACAAAATCTTATAACTATCTTTTGATCGTGTGAGTGTGTGATGGGTGTTAAAATTTTGATCCAAAGAGGTCTGTGCGGCAGGCGGTTCCCCTCAAACATTTTATTTAAGCAATGAATGTCAAAAGTGATAGGCAAGTAGGGAGAGTCAACGGTCATACGTTGGGATTTTAGCTTGTTAGATCGATAAAAAGGCAGATATGTGTGAACATAAATCATTTTAAAGAGTGTAGAAATTCAGGTGAGAAATAGGGAGGGAGAGTGAAAGAGAGAGAAAAGGAGAGAAAGTAAGTGTGTGCGTGTGAGAGAGAGAACGAGAGAGATAAAGAGAGAGAGAGAGAGAAAGTAAGAGAGGTTGAGAGAGAATAAGAAGGACATAGTGAGAGAGAATAAGTGCGAGAGATTGAGATCGAGTAAGAAAGAGAGAAGAGAGAGAAGAAAGGAAGATGCCGAAAAATATGTAAGAAAGGGTATTATAAGTATTCAGAAAACAGAACAAGACAAGAAAAGGAAGTAAAGAAATGTAAAAGAAGGGAAACGAGAGGAAGATATAAACAACGGTATTCATAATAGAGATATAAATACGAGCACAGAGAGGTAGATAGAGTAAAAGGAAGAAAAAAAACGGAAGAGAGATAAAGAGAAAAGAGGAGAGAAAGGGGAAAAAATGAAAGGAAAAGAAATAGTTGATAAAAAAAGGACATATTTATAGAAACAGAGACAAAGAAAAAGCGTCTTAATAGAAAGGGAATAGAAAGAATAGCAGGAAAAGAAAAACAGAAATAAGACAAAAAGATAGACAGACGAGCGGAGCCTGAGGCGGGTTCATATGAGAGAAGAAAAAAAGAGAACATATGAAAAATGATACCAGCTTCATTTGCCATATAGTCCGCACTTTCTGTCTCTCTGTCTCTGTTTCTGTCTCTGTCTGTCTGTCTGTCTGTCTGTCTGTCTCTCTCTCTCTGTCTGTCTCTGTCTGTCTCTCACTCTCCGTCTCTCGCACCCTCTCTTCTCTCCTATCGCCCTCCTTTAACTATCTCCTTTTCACGCCCCCCTCCCCTGCACTCCAAATTCCTCCCAGTCATAAAATCGCCATACCGCCTTTCTGGTGATATTGTGATTTTTGCCACATTCGGTTTTCTTGCAATTTACAAGACCTCTTTCAAAAAACAAAGCAAAGCAAAGAAAATTGAAGGTGCTCTTTTTATCAGTGTAACAGTTTGTCAGCCAAGAGATTGATCTTACTTTGTATTTTTCTGACGATTGGTCGAGAGAATGCTTTAAAGTTTACTTAGTTTTAATCTTGGGATTTTGAAGTTATTACCATATGTGTATTTGTAATAATAATAGTCGTAGTGGTAGTTGAAGTATTAGTAGTAGTAGTAGTAGTAGTAGTAGTAGTAGTAGTAGTAGTAGTAGTAGTAGTAGTAGTAGTAGTAGTAGTAGTAGTAGTAGTAGTAGTAGTAGTAGTAGTAGTAGTAGTAGTAGCAATAGTATTAGTAATAGTAGTAGTAGTAGTAGTAGTAGTAGTAGTAGTAGTAGTAGTAGTAGTAGTAGTAGTAGTAGTAGTAGTAGTAGTAGTAGTAGTAGTAGTAGTAGTAGTAGTAGTAGTAGTAGTAGTAGTAGTAGTAGTAGAGTAGTAGTAGTAGTAATAAATATAGATCTAGACGAGGCCAACCACCGGGTTAATATAAGTAAGAGTTATAAGAGCTAGAATTTTAGGTAGTGCTCAGCAGTGGTTAGGGTAAGGCTTTTAAGTGAAAATGACCGAGCAATGCTTGAATTGATCGGATTAGAACATGGATATATAGATGCTTCGACACCCATCTCCTTGCAACTCAAAGAGAACATAGCTTATACCAAATACGCCATTACGCTCCTTAGTAGTAGTAGTAGCAGCAACGGCAGTAGTAGTTATGTTATTATTTGATATTGATGATTTAATCATATCAAGGGACAATTTATCTGTATGTATGAATTTCAAAGGATGTAAAAAGAAAAAAAAAGAAAACAAGAAAACAGATTTTGCTGTTGCGATATACCTTTGTACCACTAATTTAGAAATGTGTAAGCAGCGGTCATTGTTACCGTCCACTTTAATGAAAAAAACTTTTATATTTTCCTTCATGACGTACCTTACTCTTTTTTTTTCCATCTCTTCTTGTAGAGTACAGTCCGCCTTCATTGAGCACATGACCTCTTAGCGTTGATAAGTCGCTTACAACCGATAACAAAATTATTAGAGCGCGGAATGAAGGCCAAGTTTGTTTGTCTTGTAAAATCGTTATCGCGTGAAAACTGAGGCAAACCGACTGCGCTGGTGAGTATTATTTTATTGTTTATTTCTCTTTATCTCTATATCGCCGCTCACTTATCTCTATATCGCCGGTCACT
This sequence comes from Elysia crispata, assembly GCA_033675545.1. NCBI lineage: Eukaryota > Metazoa > Mollusca > Gastropoda > Plakobranchidae > Elysia > Elysia crispata. Next base: position 13,386 of record JAWDGP010001554.1, read on the forward strand.
TATCTCTATATCGCCGTTCACTTATCTCTATATCAAAGCTCACTTCTCTCTATATCGCCGCTCACTTATCTCTATATCACCACTCACTTATCTCTATACCGCCGTTCACTTATCTCTATATCGCCGCTCACTTATCTCTATATCGCCGCTCACTTATCTCTATATCGCCGCTCACTTATCTCTATATCGTCGCTCACTTATCTCTATATCGCCGCTCACTTATCTCTATATCGCCGCTCACTTATCTCTATATCGCCGCTCACTTATCTCTATATCGCCGCTCACTTATCTCTATATCGCCGCTCACTTATCTCTATATCGCCGCTCACTTATCTCTATATGGCCGCTCACTTATCTCTATATCGCCGCTCACTTATCTCTATATCGCCGCTCACTTATCTCTATATGGCCGCTCACTTCCTACAGCTCCGACCTGGACGCCTCGGCTGCCTCTCGGATGGTCACTGATAGTCTCCTCTACTGTGTTCTGTCTTCTACTATTGACCTCAGATGGTCGCTGATAGTCTCCTCTACTGTGTTCTGTCTTCTGCTATTGACCTCAGATGGTCGCTGATAGTCTCCTCCACTGTGTTCTGACTTCTGCTATTGACCTCAGATAGTCGCTGATAGTCTCCTCTACTGTGTTCTGTCTTCTGCTATTGACCTCAGATGGTCTCTGATAGTCTCCTCCACTGTGTTCTGTCTTCTGCTATTGACCTCAGATGGTCTCTGATAGTCTCCTCCACTGTGTTCTGTCTTCTGCTATTGACCTCAGATGGTCTCTGATTGTCTCCTCCACTGTGTTCTGTCTTCTGCTATTGACCTCAGATGGTCGCTGATAGTCTCCTCCACTGTGTTCTGTCTTCTGCTATTGACCTCAGATGGTCGCTGATAGTCTCCTCCACTGTGTTCTGTCTTCTGCTATTGACCTCAGATGGTCGCTGATAGTCTCCTCCACTGTGTTCTGTCTTCTGCTATTGACCTCAGATGGTCGCTGATAGTCTCCTCCACTGTGTTCTGTCTTCTGCTATTGACCTCAGATGGTCGCTGATAGTTTCCTCCACTGTGTTCTGTCTTCTGCTATTGACCTCAGATGGTCGCTGATAGTCTCCTCCACTGTGTTCTGTCTTCTGCTATTGACCTCAGATGGTCGCTGATAGTCTCCTCCACTGTGTTCTGTCTTCTACTATTGACCTCAGATGGTCGCTGATAGTCTCCTCCACTGTGTTCTGTCTTCTGCTATTGACCTCAGATGGTCGAGGTTGTTCTTGGTTTCGAGTTTAAACTTTTTAAAGGTCTTTGTAGATGCCTGTTGGCGATGTTGTTATGGTCCTTCCTCGATATTTATCACCTTTAGGAACAAAGAATCCCTCCATAACTTTGTTTGCTGAAATGTCGCAATCTCGGAGTATCATTTATGTCCAAACAGGCGCCACCGGCTTTGAAGGATGGTTATAGAGATCGAATTTTCATTGTATTTTAATAAAGAGATTTGTGTAGTATCTTTACTGGGTATTTGATGTTAAGGATTTGTTTGAGTTCTTTTCGGTGGAATGCATCTAATCACTAAGATTTGGTAATATATTAATTCAGAAAGAAGCGATAAATTCACTCGATAGAGAGTGACTGAGAGACTATGTTAGCTGAGATCAGTTCCCACTTCACTCTTCTATTGAGTAAACAATGATAAGATGTCTTGCGACAGATGACTGCTTCCTCGGTTTCCTCAAGAAGGCTTGAAATTTCGCTATTTCAAGTACTGTAAATTCTGAAGGTAGAGCAGTATTAAAAAAAAACAACGAAAATTTCAAGCTTTCTTCGGGAAAATTGCATTTACCCTAAAATTTCTCTGCTCAAACACGTCTCATTTTGTGACGCCGCTACACTCGTTATGCTATCTTGATACTTAGATGGTAGTTTTCTTCCGTCCAAAATGGAAAATGTCTGGGTTTATTTTTGCGAGAGATGCCGTGTTGAGATCAACAAGACATTTAGCGCAATGGCGGGTAATGGGGAATAAAGGGCTGGCCCTGGGAGAGGGAAAAGTATGGGGGGAAAAGGGGGGGGGGGGGGGGGGCGGGCGGGTAAGAGAAAAAATGGATTGAATAAGCGCATGCAATTATACGTTCACAACCATGCATCCCAAAATTAAAGGAATTTGAAGCCGCACTAGTTTCCATGACAGAAAGCATACACTTCAGAGAAACCAAGAACAGTTTCCAGAACAAACTAAAATGCGATGTAAAGAAAATCAAGAACGACAACCACCTCTTCGTCCCTTCTGACAAAACAAGTAATTTTTACAGGGTTAAAAAAGAGGTGTACGAAAAATTAATCAGTAAAAGCATACAGAGTGAGTGAAAAAAATTGAGCTGTGAAACCGCAGTATGGGAGGTCACAAAAGAAGACAAAAAAATCGCGAAGAAACTGGAGTTGAGCGATGGGGTTAACGGGACATCAAAGAGTGAGGCATCCATAACCCTCAAGGACCATAAGCCAAGTTTTCGCTGTAAGCCAACATGCAGGCTTATCAACCCATGCAAACCTGACATTGGCAGAATCGGCAAACAAATATCAGAAAACATTGTCCATACTGTTAAAACCAAAACAAAACAAATTTAAAACATTGGAAAAATTCAAATGACGTCATCAAATTGTTCAACAACACAACATGCAGGCTTATCAACCCGTGCAAACCTGAAATAATTATTGGCGTCATCAAATTTAATAGTTCAACAACGTCAGTGACAAGACAAGATTTCTTTGGACATATGCGATTTCTCCCCTTCCATATCGAAAGATCTACTCCACAAAGCACTTAAATTCGCCTCAAAATATTTAATTATCACCACGAGCAGTTGCATATAATAACACACACAAAAACAGCTACACTATAAAATAACGACCAATCATGGAGAAAGAAAAATTCAAACTTTGACGTAACTTCTGGGAGATTATGATGGTTTTTAGACTTGTGAATTTTTTGGACTTTATTTATTATGCTCCAACGCTACATTACTTGAAGGATATAAATGTTGGACAGTACAGAGACGACGGACTAAGCCGTGACAAACCAAACACCAAGAAATGCTGAAACTAACAAAAGAAAAAGATATGCAAAATGTTCAACGAAAATGGCTTGAAAATAACAAGAGAGGCAAAACAAAAGATCGTTGATTTTCTCGACATAACATAGGACCTAAGAACTTATGTCTCCGCAAGACATACAAAAAACCCAACAGTAATATAAGCTGCATACAAAGCCGCAAAGCTTAACCTCCCACCATCCATAATCAAGAACCTACCAAAAGGCATGGAGAAACGACTCTGAAGGACAGCTCACTCCTCCAATGTCAAGACTTTTAGCGAAGCAGCAAAGATTAACCACAAAGTCTTAAAAGAAAACGGTCACAAGGAGACACTCAAGATTGTAGCGGGAAAAGTCAATCTAAAACAATGAGCACCAAACGCGACTGCAGAATAGATACAACAGAAAATACGGGCGATCAAACAAGTAAAGAGCACCAAACGCATTTGCAGAAAAGATACAACAGAAAATACGGGCGATAAAACAATGAGCACCAAACGCGACTGCAGAAAAGATACAACCGAAAATACGGGCGATAAAACAATGAAGGCACCAAACGCGACTACCTGAAAAAGATACAACAGAAAATACGGGCGATAAAACAATGAGCACCAAACGCGACTGCAAGAAAAGATACAACAGAAAATACGGGCGATAAAACAATGAGCACCAAACGCGACTGCAGAATAGATACAACAGAAAATACACGGGCGATAAAACAATGAGCACCAAACGCGACTGCAGAATAGATACAACAGAAAATACGGGCGATAAAACAATGAGCACCAAACGCGACTGCAGAATAGATACAACAGAAAATACGGGCGATAAAACAATGAGCACCAAACGCGACTGCAGAATAGATACAACAGAAAATACGGGCGATAAAACAATGAGCACCAAACGCCATTTCTGCAGAATAGATACAACTGAAAATACGGGCGATAAAACAGCCAGGCACCAAACGCGACTGCAGAATAGATACAACAGAAAATACGGGCGATAAAACAGCACCAAACGCGACTGCAGAATAGATACAACAGAAAATACGGGCGATAAAACAATGAGCACCAAACGCGACTGCAGAATAGATACAACAGAAAATACGGGCGATAAAACAATAGGCACCAAACGCGACTGCAGAATAGATACAACCAGAAAATACGGGCGATAAAACAATGAGCACCAAACGCGACTGCAGAATAGATACAACAGAAAATACGGGCGATAAAACAATGAGCACCAAACGCGACTGCAGAATAGATACAACAGAAAAGCCTGGGCGATAAAACAATGAGCACCAAACGCGACTGCAGAATAGATACAACAGAAAATACGGGCGATAAAACAATGAGCACCCAAACGCGACTGCAGAATAGATACAACAGAAAATACGGGCGATAAAACAATGAGCACCAAAACGCGACTGCAGAATAGATACAACAGAAAATACGGGCGATAAAACAATGAGCACCAAACGCGACGCTGCAGAATAGATACAACAGAAAATACGGGCGATAAAACAATGAGCACCAAACGCGACTGCAGAATAGATACAACAGAAAATACGGGCGATAAAACAACGTAAGAGCACCAAACGCGACTGCAGAATAGATACAACAGAAAATACGGACGATAAAACAATGAGCACCAAAAACGCGACTGCAGAATAGATACAACAGAAAATACGGGCGATAAAACGAGTGACACATCAAAAGGAAAATGAAGGAGAAAAGTCTCATAAGTTGGGTTCAACCTCCCCATGTGGCATGAGCGTTATCTCCTCTTCAAACATCATTTAAAAAAAAAAATTCCTCACGCTGCTTAATACATGTTTCCCGAATAACAACAAGCTCCACCGACTCATAAATAAAAAAGCTTTGAAATTAAGTTATAGCTGTATGAACAATATGAAGGAAATACCAGTGTCGTATGAAGAGAATTTAAAGTAGGATCTTCTATATCTACATCTATATCTATATTTATATCTACATATCTATCTATCTATCTGTCTATCTATCTATCTATCTATCTATCTATCTATCTATCTATCTATCTATCTATCTATCTATCTATCTATCTATCTATATATCTATATTTATAAAGTTTCAGGGGCAATAAAGAACTTATCTAAAAATTGTAAATTTTATACATTTTTTTTCATATTATAAAATATCCTGCGGCCGCAACGTTTGAAAAACTTTTTATACCACTATAAATATTATTTCTGAGGGATACCATAGAATATCAAACGTTTGGTAAAAAAATGGTCTTTAAAAATACATACCGCTAGTCAAGAATATATGTGAAGCACCGTTAAAAAAAAACAAAAATAGGTAGAGTGCAGATCCACAAATTCGAAGGTGCGAATTTGTGGAAATTTTTTTTCATCGCTCCATTTGCATTCGATGGCACCTTTCATTGCTGAGAAGTGCATGAGATAACCTTTGGGTTTCCAAGACGCTTTGGAAGACATCATTCTTAAGATAAGTAGTTATATACTTCTATCCTTTCTTCGTTACATATTCCTACACATTGTTATTAAATTATTTAAGTAATGTAAATATTTTTTTTCCGGAAATTTGGTCTACAGATTTCCTTTTAGCTATTGGCCTTGATTTTTATTTTCCCCACTTCCTCTCTCTCTCTCTCTCTCTCTCTCTCTCTCTCTCTCTCTCTCTCTCTCTCTCTCTCTCTCTCTCTCTCTATCTATCTATCTATCTATATTTCTCTTTCTCTTGTACTCCCAATCTCCAACTATCATTTTCTTTCAAGTATATTTTCATTAACCCAGTTGTACCGAAATTTTTTTTTTAAATTTTTGTTTTCCTGTGCAGGAAATAAAATTTCAAAACAGGAAAATTAATAATTTCTGCATATAAACAAAAAACGGTGACCTCTTGGTGCCATTTTATTACCGTCCCAACATAGGGACACAAGGCTTAAGAGCCCCCGTGTACCCTAGGTATATTTGTTGCTGTGAAATGTTACAATAGGCACAATATAAATACAACAAACAAGAAGAAACATACGACAGATAATATGGATGAATTACAAAGGCTTTACATTGACTTTTTCCTTTTTTTATTGTACAAAATTTCGAAGTGTAATTGCAAATGCAGCGAGTAAAAAAAAAAAGAAAAAAAAGAGGGAATAGAAAAAAAAAAGATAACAAATCACTTAAACTGATCATTTCTATTATCAATGTGTGATACATGTTTTACATAGGGACATAAAATTATTTATTCACTTAGAATGGAAATGAGCAAAGCAGCGATCATGCACACCAACTTGACATATGATACAGCGCTGTCGGCATTTCATGCCACAAGAAGCGCACCGAGCCTGTTTTTCTGTTTTTTTTTCTATGAAATGGCTATTGCCATCAAACCTGACATGAGGTGGTACTCTTTTGTCCAAGACAGCATATTTTCCTCCTTTCCTGCCTGTTCTTGAATTCACTGGTGCCTGCTTCAACCAGATGTTAGCGATTTCTCACCTCACTGCTAGTTGATCTTTTGGAAAGATTGCAGACTCATGAAGCCTCCTGTACAGCTGCCATGTCTGCTGTACGCACATGTCAATTAGGTACAGTAGGATTGGCCACCACCACTTCTTGGAGTTGATCCCACAACGGTACAAGCCCACATTCTGGTCCAGGCGATCAACACCGCCCATTGTGCTGTTGTAGTGCTTGACGACGTTTGGCTGGGGAACGGCAACTCTTTGTCCTTCTTTCTTGGACCATCGGCTGGCTGTCCCCAATGGTTCAACTCCAAACTTATTTGATAGTAAAGTCACAACATTGTTGTCATTTCATCTGGTCATGATCATTCCTTTCTCGTTGTCTGCTTTGAAGTCGTAGCTGCCCCTGTCCAAAATGGGGCAGTCCCCTGTTCTATTTGCCCGTACAGTCCCTGTGCATGCAAGTCCACGCCTCGTCAGCTCCTCTGCAAGGGCCAGAGATGAAAATAAGTTGTCAAATGTGACATGAAAGCAGTTTTGGGGTAGTGCTGTAACAAGGTCTAAGACAACTTGTCCTCCCATCCCAAGACCTGGTACGGCTTTGACTGTTGCGGCACCTTGATAGGGAATCAGATTGATAGCATACCCTAAGCTGGTGGTCAAAATCCAGACTTTGTACCCATATCTGATAGGCTTCCCTTTTATGAATTGCTTGGCGCTGTGTCTCCCAAAGTATGGGATCATGCTCTCATCCACACTCAGGTTTTCCTCCTGCTGAAAGTATTTTTGAAAGCGTTCGTTCATCAAGTTGAACAATGGCCTGACCTTCGAAAATTTGTCTGTGACATCAAGGTTGCTGTTGTCAGTCAAATGAAAATATTTCATGATTTCATCAAATCTGTCCCTCTTCATGCCATTCACAATGGCCTCGTTACGAACATCTTCATCTCCACTCCAGTACATTCTCCTCCTTGGTACTGAGCAATAGCCTGAAACAATGAGAATGGCAATAAAAGTCTTTATTTCACCTGGAGTTACAGAAAAATTGTGATTCCCTTTGAATGCTGCATATCTGACAGACTCAGTACAAATCAAGTCAATAACAACAGGATCAAAAAACAGTTCAAACAATTCAATGACTGTGTTTGGTAAATCTGCATTATCAACATTCTCTTCATTCCATTTCAGGTCTTCACTTGGCTTGATATCGGTTGCTCGCCATCTGTATGCGGGCGTCTTTTTTGCAGGACCTTTACTCCCTTTTGTACGTTTGTTTGGGCAAGGAGTATCTGTGCTTTTGTCAGAATCATCCGAACTACTCTCGTCTGAACTAGTTCCTGAATCCTGGGGAAAAAATGGGGAAAAAAAGAGAAAAACTTGGATTAGAAATCAAACCACTATAATAATAAATAAAAACATATATAAATAAATAAATAAGCATGTCTAAAACAATGAAAGAAGGACAGAAGGCAGGAACAAGTTGTTGAATGAATGAATGAATGAATAAATGAAAGTAGGTACCTCTCCCATAATTCTCCTTCCACATGGTTCGTTGAGGGTTACAGCAGCCCTTGCTCTTAGCTGACGGCCTGTGAAGTTGCTTGGACCGGCTTCATTTTCGTCACCGGAATCCTCATCTGCCAGTGTGTTTACATCAGGTGGCTCAATGTACACATCAGCGGACTCGTACTCGTAGTCACCACAGTCTTTTAGAAGGTCGAGAACCTCACTTACAGTGTACCTGTAGAAACACAATAGAAAATGTGTCACACGAGAGGCCGTGGATGTGTGGTCGGTACATTTATGGGTGGAAGGTAGTATTGCAAAGAGGGAAAAATGACATCTTCATAATGAAAAACGCTAGATCTTGATCTAGCTGTCTGAATACATCATGCTACAGTGTGGATATTGCCCATATGGATATCTCTAACATATTTTCTTGAAACAAATAAGGTTAGCTAAGGTTGTACTTATCACATTAGACCCCAAAAACAATAAGAAATACAACACCTTGAGAGCAGAAAACACGGGCCCTCTTGTGCCTTGTGTCCCTATGTTGGGACAGCACTTCCTCTTCACATGAGAAGCACAAATTGATTACAATTCTTAGGGTTAAGTCATAATATTATAGTCAAAAGTAAAATCTAAAGCTTTTATTCTTTAGTATATGTAAAATTGTTAAAAATAAAGCAACCAGAGCTTACCTTTTTGTTTGGCTGTTTCTTGTTGACATTTTTAGCCATCTTGCATGGCCTTTCTTGGTGCAGAAACAAGAAATTATAAAGGGAGATAACTCTGCTTCCAAAAAAATTATAGGGAGGCATCATTGTAACAAAACAACAGGGAGAATTCATTGAATTGTGTATTAGTGCCTAATTTCAGTAGTGTCCCTGCTCAGGGACACAAGGCTTAAATGGGTTAATGTATCTATTTGTGTAACAGTCAGTAAAGAGTTGAACATTAAGCAAGCAACAGCGCTGGAGGTGGATCCTAGGATATACCTATTACTGTGATTATTTGTTATACCGTGATAATTGAGGAATTGTTTTTAGATAAGGTTGTATTTAGTTGTAACATAGTTTTCGTATAGTATAATGTCTTTTGGGTCCGTAAATATCATTATTTAGAGGTTTGGTACAGCATAATTATTGCTATTCTTGTCCAGGTTTTCGGGTACAATTAGCAGTCAGTATACCGCTCAACAGTGAGTGCCTTGGCGCCTGGCTCTGATCTTGGATGGTTTTGCGATGACTTATAATTTATATTGAGACTAAAAGCACTCGATCAATCCGGTTAACGATATTTGGTCTTTTGTTTACTTTTCTCTCGCAACATACATTATATGTTTCACTTGATAGAAATATTAACCGTTTTGACCTAGGTGTGAGGAGATTGATAAGTAAAAAAAATACATGTTAGGCAAGAAGGCTGAAAATTAGATGTCCAACTTGAACCGTTGCTGAAGGACGGGACAGGTTTCTTAGGTAAGCAGAATAAAATAATACACTGGTTCGGAAATTTCTGGATATTAACATTTTCTTTAAAAGGGCTTGAATGATATAAAATTAATTTTTTAGATGAAAGCGTTATAGTCTCGTTCTCATTTGTTGAGCTAACCAATCGGTACGTGGTTTCATACTTTCGTGGTTTAAAATGGTGTATGGCATCCACATTGACCTAACTATTGGTTTTGTGGTCACAAGAAACAACCAAGTACGAAGCAAACAGTGTTGTTTGCCACACAATTGAAGGAACAAACATTAAAAAACCACACAAGGAATTAGCCTATTGCCACGGATTTGAGCTGAAAATCTGCGTCAGTTTATATACCATCTAGACCTGTTTGGCAACTCAACCTTTAATATATATACATATATGTAAATAATGGATTATATATATATATATATATATATATATATATATATATATTGTTCAGGTGAAAGACGTAGGAAACAATTAATATTATGGAATATTGATTTACTTTTGCAATCAAGTTTCTTGAAAAACCTATTAAACGAATTTATTGCCTAAAAATAATAATAAAAAAAAAGAAATACGTTTTTCATAAGAAGAGTGTAGGAGCCAGATTTTGGTAAATATGGATTTTTTTTCCTAATGAAATATTCAAAAGTTTATCTCAAATCGTTTCAACATTTAGTTGCACCCATGCCACGTGGACTGTTTAACAAGTATTCATAAAAGAGCTAAACACTTACTAGTTTTCATATATTTTAGTATCAAAGAGAGGCTACCCGATAATGAACGTAACACACACTATGTAAAAAACGATTTATTGTTCTTACAACACGACGCAAGTGAGATACATGCAACAACTTATTACAAACTGCAAATAAACATACATTACAAATATAAAACCATGACGTGTAAACCCACCACTATTACAGTCTCTGCCGCGGTAACCATCGACACATCCGTAGCATTCTCCTGTCACGTGATTACAGCTGCTCTTCTTGCACTTTGCGTCGCATTTCTGACTACAATTCTGACCCCATGTTTTGTCATTGCATTCTGAGAGAAAAAAAATATGAGAAGAAATAGTGATTTAGACCCCAACATTTTAGGTCATAAATGGCATCCGTGGTACTCAGGCTCAAAATTATGTTAAAATAATGGTTTGCTAAATTTATTAGTCTAAGACAATATGCTTATTCATACAATCATATTATACTTTCATTAGTAGTTGCCTTATTAACACTGTTAGACCTTTACATTGCTGGGCTGCATTACCTGCTTCTGTGAAGAGCAGTTTATTTGTTGGATTTATATTTTTCTTTTTTTTTTCAAGTTATGTTTTTTTTTTTAAAAGAGACATTCATTGACAAAGAACCTAATTTTCCACAGTTCACTGTTAACATTGCCACAATAATTGTACCCGTATATTTCGCTGGGCTGAGAAATCTGGTTTATTTGATGCAACGTTTCGCAAGCTCTGTCCATCTTTCCCAAAAAAAAAAGAAGAATACGAGGGACTTTTCTCATTTAAATAGAGTATGTCTATATTTACGCGGCTTGTTTCATGAAAATCAGAAAATTATCATAATAATATTAGGAGATAATGTAGCAGCACAACACAGACAAAAAAAAATAATTTTACAAAAATGGAAATCAGTTGCCATTTTAAATCGTACTTTTTTAAAGACGAAGATCAACTAATTTCCCAAAACATGTAACAAATGTTTACCAAAGATAAAACTTTAATTCACCCTTACGTAGAGAATTATTCTTTGCAAATCAAGCATTCCTTTTCTCTGTCAGACCGGACAGGTATAAATCATAATGTCTCCTTCTTTAAATTCACAACCGCTTGAAAAATCACAGGAAAAGAATTTAAAATGCATTTATTATCCATTTAAATAGTATAAAATATAGGATAATTACAACTAAAACAGAAAAATTAAGAACAGTCGTTGATTATTTTTCCTTAACAGCATTTCAGTACAGCAGGATCACATAATTATCTATTAAGAAAATATATACCAACAGTTAAAGTAATTTTTAGCTTTGATATATTCACCTTGTGAACATAAATTGCCCTGATATCCTGGATCACAACCCAGGTCACAAGTACCAGTGACATGATGACAGAGATGTCCTTCTCCAGCACAGTGGTCACTGCATGTCTTTGAACATTCTTTACCATAGTGACCTTTTGTGCATTCTGCAGAATAGATAGACACGTCGATATTCTTAGTTTAAAAAAAATGTTGCGAGAGGAAAAATAAAAGATTTATAGAATCTGATAGCACCAAATATTTTGATTGGGAAATTCATAAGCAAATCAATGAGAATGCATGAATATGAGTTCTTTCTTGTAAAAAGCAGTTTAGGTAAGTTTGAACGAGAATATCTATGAATTTCAGAAACTTAGAAAGAAGATTAAATTTGACCTATCAATTGATGGAAAGGAAATTTCTATTGAGGCTATCTTTTAATACCAGAAATTTAGACAATATACTAAATGTAAACATTTTTTGAAAAGATAGAAAGCAATTACTGCTTTTAAAATTTGTTCTGTTTTAGGTAACTTTGGTGCGCATTACGTCTTTCTCAACCTTGACATAAATGTAAATTTTGTTATTTTCATTAGTTAAATGCTAACTTCAGATACATTAAATATTATTGGTTCTTTTGGAAAAAAATATAATTATAGTCCATTATCAAAAAATTGCTAAAAACTGGAATAAGCACATGCTAGATACAATTTCTTTTACACTTCCTCACAACAGGCCAAATCATTGATATTAAATGAAAAGATAAATTACCTTATTTGATTAGTGTCTTCGAAAATTAAAAAAAAATAAATATGAGTTAATAATCAGGTCATGTCGATTATATAAAGGACCACCATGTAAAAGTAATTTTTGGAAATAAAACTCTGAAATAATTAGAGATCCAGGTGTTCAATTCATCAACAGCTCAGTCCCAAATACAATAGCAGAATACTGATATACAATTACTGCATGGGTTGTTTCTTCTAGGTCTTATCCTTACTCACTTTGATCACACTTGGCTTTTGTGTACCCTGGTTCACAGCCTGCGTTACACGCTCCCGTACTACGGTTACACACATTGTTTGGTCCAGCGCAGTTTCTGCTGCAGTTGTTCAAACATTTGTCTCCGAAATATCCAGGTTTACATCCTTCAAGACATTTCCCACTGAAGCGCTCACAAGTTGTGTCATTTCTAGCGCAGTTTCTGCTGCACTGATTTAGACATTTGTGTCCGTGATATCCTCGATCACAGCCGTCCTTACATGTCCCGTTGACATGATCACAGGCATTATCTGGTCGACCACAGTGTTCGCTGCAGCGGCTTGAACAACTAGATCCAAAGCTCCCAAGATCACAAGCTTAAAAAAATAAAGAGAGAAATACCTCTTAATGAAAGTCACCTATATGAAAATGAAATAATGATGAATGTCATGATAGTACGGTATGGTTATAATAAAAGACGTAAGTCCACCCCAAAATCAGTGCTTTCTTGATATAATATAATATATATATATATATATATATATATATATATATATATATATATATATATATATATATATATATATATATATATATATATATATATATATATATATATATATATATATATATATATATACTATTGTGTTAATTCGTTTTACCGAAAACGTTGAGGATTTTTTTATAAGGGTTCATTTAATTGAAAGTTAGTTTTTCAGCAAGAGCAAGAGCAAGCTCTTGAGCTACACTTTGAATCCATAGAGTATTCTATCTTGAGTGACCTTAAATGACATTATAGTACTTGCTATTCTGGTCGTCATAGACATCTCAAAAGTGAATGTCTCAGCCGCTGGCTCTGATCTTGATCTTCATCCTTACGGTCGACAATACTGCAATACCTTGTTATTAAAACACTTAATCGATTCGGTTTACGATATTTAGTCTTTTTCGCTTGCGCAATATTCATTTTATGTTTTACTTTCTATCGTTGCTTTAAAGAAACATCAACTGTTTTTGACAGTTAAGATTCATATCTGTTGAGTGATTTTTTTTCTAAGAAGGTGCGAGGAGATTCATAAGTACAAAATAGCAGCGGAGAAAGCAACATGGCTGAAGAGGTCCATCTTAAACCCTAGCCGAAGAGATGGACTGATCAGGTTTCCTAATTAAACAGACTGGAGTATAAAGTTATACTGTGGGAGTTTCTAGGTATTTTTTTCTAATAGGGCTTCACATGATATAATCAGACTTTATGGCGAGAAGGGTTATAACCTCTTTCTTATTGTCGTGCCAAACAATAGTTATGTGGTTTAGTCATTTTATAATGGATAAATGGTGCTTCAATTGACCTAACCAATGATCATATTGCCTCATTTGTCAAACGAGTAAGAAGCAAACAGGGTTACTTGGCACACAATTTAAGGAAAACAATATAAAAAAAACAAATAAATTAGCCTATCACCACGAAATTTGAGCTAAAAAGCTGCGTCACTTGAAATGAAGTTTTCATATCACCTAGACCTGTTTGATAGCTAACCAAGTATTCCATATAATCAAGAATTTCAATTTTTAATCCGTATCTCGATGAGCGTTAACAAGCAAATACTAGAGAAGGAAACCTGATTCTGGCCATTAACTTTGACATCGCTTACAAATATGATATTTGTGCAAATTGTAAATGTTAATGGCAAATGTGACTATGAATATAATACATTTTTTTAATCCAACCTATACGCATTATTTATAATCTTGAACTTTTCCTGTTGCTGCTTGGTTACATTTCATGCATTGCAAACTTTTTTTTCCCACAAGGACAGTGTAAGAACGATTTTTTTGCAAAATAGAAAGCTCATTCTTATGGAATATTCAAAAGTTTATCTAAAATCGTTTCATCCTATGCCATACGGATTGTTAAGAAAGTATATTCAAAAGAACTAAAGCTTTACCTCTTTTCTGAGGCGATTATTTTTTATTTAGTCACAAATAGAGGCTATGTCACGATTAAACTTTCACGCATTATGTAAAAAAAATATTGCAAAGGACTTTCACGGCGTCGCAAGTAACATTAATACAACAATTTAATTTACATTGTATAACAGAAACATGATAAGACAACGACTCGAAAAATCTACTATGATCACAAAATCCATCCAAGTAACTATCGACCCAACCATAACACTTTCTTGTCATGTGGTTACAACTGTGGTTTACACACTTAGCGTTGCATTTCTTACTGCAATTCTGGCCGCATGGTGTAATAATACATTTTGGAAGGATATGAGAAAAAACAATGAATCAGGACATATTAAGAAAAATGGCATCAATGGCACCCAGGCTCAAAGTTGTGTGAGAAGAATGGTATGCTAAATTGATAAATCTTACACAATTTACTGTTTATTTATTCATACAATCATATTAAACGTTCTTTATTATTTGCTGTATTATCACTGTCAAACCTTTGCAAGCTGCGCTGTATTACCTGCTTTTGTGATGAGCAACTCACTTTATTCATATTTATATTTGTTCAATTTTATTCGAGTTAGTTTGAATTTGAAGAAAGTAGGAATTTGAGTTCAAAAATTCAAAAACCTATCTCAGTTCTGAAATTATAAGCGTCTCCTTCTTCTTTGCGTTCCCGAAGTCATCTGTATATTTTACTTTATTGAGAAACCCGATTCTCTCACTTCAACATTTCACATGCTCTGCCCATTTTACACGGAAGACAGAACGCGGCGGTTGACTCTTACTCCAATGCAGTATGGATCTTTTACACGGTTCAATCAATCAGGTGCCCTACTCTTTAGCGCAGGTGATCATGACCTTCCACGCATCTCTTTCCTGCATCACTTTTAGTGCATCTGCCCTTTCTCCAACTTTTAGCCACTTTCTTAGATAATACATCTTTTCACGCTGATTTCCCCTGCTGCATTTTCCATCGATCTTTCCAGTTGTTGCAAGTTTATCTAGTTTCTCTCTTTAAATCACATTGCCAAAAAAGCTTGCCTGCCGTTTTCCCAAGGCCCTTCTTCTTGTTTGAATGGAGGTTGTTTACTTTTTAGTAACGATTTTATTATCTGGACATTCATTTTACTTTCTCTATTCTTGATTCATTATCATTTCTTTACATTAAAGTGCCCAAGTATTTGAATGGATCACTTTGATTTTGTGTTCCTGTTGATAAAGATGTTGCTCAGTGGACACTCCTGATCGGTTTTATTTTTGTAATGGACGACTATTACTTCTTTCTTTTCGCTATTCAATACAATCCTTACTCGTCGATGTCTTCTTCAAGAACGTCTACAACAATTGCTACAAGGCTTCCTTTTCTTCGCAACTTACACAGTGTCATCAACGTATATTAAATTGTTTACGTTGTGCCCTTCTACTTTTATTTCATATTATCCTTCTAGGTTTAGCAAACTTGTTTTACTGTACAGAGAGAAAAGATTTGGGTAAAGCACTCATCTTTGTCTGACACCAGGCTTTATTTTTTTAACAAGCTGATTTTTTCATAAACTCGATTTGCTGCTGTCTGTTCTCCATACACGTTGATGATCACTAGCAAATCTTTTCAATCTATCATTAACTGTATTAGCTGTTTGATTATCACATGATGTCGTCCTCTATCAAATGCTTTAATAGCACAAAAAACTCTTTTTGAACTTCCAGAGGTCATTCAATTGTAGTTCGAAGGATTTTGATTCCTTTTATTGCAACCTTTCTTTCCACAAAGCCACACTGTCACGTTGTTATTGCAACTACCATTTTTTATTTTGTTGCTGAGGTCCATTATGGTGATTATTAAGAGTACTTTGATGGTTACACCAAATTTCTTTGGCAGAACTATAAACATAGACTAGGAGATGTCTTCTGGACTCTGATCTTTGTCATGTATTTCGTCGAGTACTGCTTCGATTTAATCAATTTCATTGTCTTCAAGAGCTTCTAAAGGTACCAGTCAATTATTGTTTGGACCTGTTTATGTGCCTAATTTCATTTTTCTCATTTTTGCCCTGATCTCATATTTCATGATAGGTGGACCAGCAAAATTGCGCTTCGTTACATGGTGATCCTTTCTGTGGTTCATTTATGAAATCTGCCCATTCGCCCAGAATTTTTTTTCTTTTTTTTCAAAATTAGGTCACTTACCTAACTTAAGACATCCTTGGATGAGCAGTTTTTCATTCCAAAGGTTTCTTAAATGGTTTTGTGTGCTCAGTGATTACGAGGTATATTTTGATGTCTCTTCACTTGTAGTTGATCCACTTCGCTGTTTCTTCATCACTTTACTTTTCTGATTTCCTTATGCAAAGTTTTGCATTTTTCTCTATTATTGTTTACTCGCTTTTTTTCCCCTAAAGATCTGTTTCCTATCGATTCTAGGTATTTGTTCTGCTGTTTATTCTCAGACTCCTCCTTTTAATTTACCCATTGTTGGTACACTTTATCCGCTTTTCCTAAAACTTCAAATTTATTTTGAACTGCCACAAGAGACTTCTCTAGATGGATCCTGTTAGATTGAAATAAAGCCAAATCAAGGTTTTTATGATTACTTCGAGTTTTCTTGAGAATCTGTTTGAATTTAGCACTCACTACATGATCATCATTACAACTGTCTGTCGTAGGGTTGGTCTTTGCTGAGAAAAGCGCAAAATGTTATCATATCAGTCTGTTTTTTGCCTTCCATCCCCTGGGCTTTTCCATGTCCATTTTCCTCTTGTTCGTTGCTGAAACCATGTGTTTACAAAAAAAAAAGTTTGCTGGTATGACACCATCCAACTAGTGTCTCTCCTCGTATGTTATTGCTGCGTAGTCAACGAGACTTAACTTCATTTCATTCTCTCCCTTCTAATTTTGCATTAAAATCACCAATATAATATATGGTTTTGCTGTCTGGATTGTGCTTTGACTGACTTTTGATCTTCATAAAATATTTCTAGGTCCTCATCGTTACTAGTTGATGTTAGTGCGTATGTTTGAATGATGTTAAAATGAAAGTACAAAACTTTTCCTGCAATCTTTAAATTAAAACTAAATCGGATAGTGCCCGATATCAGTTGACTGGTTTTTCAATGCCTTGGTCCAATATAATAGCAACTTTTTTTCTCTTGATCTGTACCGCTTGAGTAGAATATTTCAAACGTTCTAGGTATTATCTTGCCTGCGGTTTGGCATCTAACTATCCTCACGCCTAGAGTATTAATTTATATCCTTTTCATTTCTTCTTTGATATTATCTTACTTTCTCTGGTGTGGCATTGCTGTCACCAATCATGTTATGTTATTTGTTTAATTGCATATTGCGCGCTAACACTTGATAACGATAGGGTGTCACCTGCGGCATATGACAATACGTACCTGACGAGACTGTCCTGCCATTCGCAGACCACTCAAAAACGTCGTTTATTTTCTGTCTTGAAAAAAATATTATACTTTGTTATGATTGATCTTTGGAAAGATACCTATAGTGGGTAACAATTGCCTTCTACAGGAGCGGTGCACCTGCTGAGCTGATGTCCCAATCATTTGTCCCATAAACTGGAGTCACTTACTTGCCCAGCTTGAGTGTTTTGCCTTAAGTGACATCTTATCAATTGTCTAGCACTCATCCATCGGCTGCTTTTCATGGCTTTATCGTGACTGATAGGAGAGTGTGGATGTGTTGGTCACTTGTCGAAAGATCTCCCACAGGCTAGCCGAGGGAAGGACTGCCTTATTTTCACTCCTCAGAACTGGCTCTGATCTGATAGAAGTCTCTGGTTCGTTTTCTTAACAATCATTTTAGTTTAGCAGTATCACATAATTATCTATTATACAAATATTTAGCAACAGTTAAGATATTTAATAGCCTTGATAACCTCACCACTTGTACATAAATTGCCCTGATATCCTGGATCACAACCCAGGTCACAAGTACCAGTGACATGATGACAGAGATGTCCTTCTCCAGCACAGTGGTCACTGCATGTCTTTGAGCATTCTTTACCATAGTGACTTTTTCTGCATTCTGCAAAATAGATAGACACATCGATATTCTTAATTAAAATCTTAGAATCTGATAGCACCAAACATTTTGATTGGAAGAGTCCTTAAACAAACCAATGAGAATGTATGAATATGAGTTCTTCCTTGTTAAAGCAGTACTAGACAAGTTTTAGCGAGAATATCTATTAATTTCAGAAACGTAGAAAAAAGATTGAATTTAAACTATCAGTTGATGAAAAGAAAATCAATTATTGCTTTAAAAAGAAGCTTTTTTCTTAAATCAATATAGTGCGAATAACGTCTTTCTTAACCTTCGCAATATCACAAGCTAATGAAAGAAAGAAACACCTTTGAACAAATGTCTCTTTAATGCATATGAAATGCAATGAACTAAAAAAAAAAATCTTTGATTGTCATTTAAATAAACGTAAACAATAAGAAGACATTTATTTGGATATTTTTTTCCGACTCAGTAACATTTTTTCACTTAATAAATTGTACACCACATGAAAAAAATATGATTTCAGCTGTTTACTGCAGTTTCTCAGTTATCGTAAATTCGTATAACCTTTAATTGCGTAAAATTTTATTTATGGTGTCTATGGTTTAGGGTGCATTGCATTTTTTTTTACATTTATATCTTTTAAAAATGGAGGCTGTGTTCTCTTATTGGCGAAGCATCGAAATATATAGACTCTATGTTATCTAGATCTCCAACGTATAAGCTCTATTCCATCGAATACCAAAGCAACTATGAAATAAGCCAACAAATCTCATATCACAAATCTGTCCTAACAGCATTGTAACTATTTTTACTTTTAATCCCGTACTCATTTGATATCATTTTGCGTATTGAATCTCTTGGCCAGGGAATTTCTGCTAAAACCTAAACATACCCCGCCAGTACGTAAAAAACAAAAAAGTAACTACATATGTTTCTCATACTTTATTTTTATTAAACCTAACAAATTGATCGCAGTAAGCTTAAACATTTTGCAGTGCCGTGTAGAAAGTCATAACTTCCCCCCCCACACACACACACACTTTTTTGTTACTTGATTATAAATAATTCGAATAGTAGGTAGATAGATTAATATTTGAAGGGAAAATGGCTTACATTGTTTTTCATGTTGACCAGCGCAAAAAATAACTATCGCCTGGGATTTTCATAAAAAGAATATTCTCTAAGGAATATCAACTGGTTTATCATAACAGCTGAACGTGATGTCACATTAGTTATAAAACATGTTGAATTCATAGGTACAGTTCCATTATGAGAAATCCAAAACAATTTGTCGATGCTATTAATGAATTTATTATGCTTAGTTATGACAATGTCCACAGAAAGAGACTTTTTTCCTTTTGCAACTTGTCTCAATGAGCCTCAAGAGAGCTACCATAAGATACGCTTCTGTTTTGTTGTATTAACTATGGTGTTTTTATGGTTTAGGGTGAATGATATTTTGAAATTTCTATCTTTTAAAAATTGACAGCTGTGCTCTATTATTGGCGATACATCGAAATATTTCGAACCTATAATCCGAAACCAAAATGTGTCAGATTTGTGGGTAGAGCAAATGACGACTAGAGGTTTTTTTTAGGCTATGGATAACTGTTAAAAAATAATGTTCAAGCTACAACAGATTAAAAAAATGAAAATTTTGATTTTATCAACTGTATTCTACGGTTGTGCCTCAAATTTTTTTGCGGACACATGAAAAAGTAGTCGAGTGACCACAACTGGTAAAAAAAAGGATGACGAATGGTTCATGAACTTAAGGTTGTAAAAGAGCGCAAATTGGTAGTTTGTTTTCGGATCAAGGGCGCGACCATTCGCAAAAGCTCATTGTAGGATTCGAAATTCGAAATTCATGCAGAGAAAGTTTTGAAAACTTTGTGGCTCATTATGTCTCAGTTCATTTAGTAATCTTGTATGTAAAATTGTCAATATTACAGCGCAACCAGAATTGGGCAGTATAATCGGTCCTGTATTTAAAGATAAAGCTTGAAATTTGTTTCATGAGAGAAATCAAGACAATTTTCATTGTTTAGTATATCAAAACATTTTTCGTCAACCCAACAGCCGTTGTATGCCACTTGTTAAATTTAGTTGTAAAATTTATGATTTTATTTAGGATTCCTCAATTTCATATAAAATCGAACTGGCGCTAAGAGCTTGATTAAGAATGTGATGGTGAAAAAAATAAATTTGTTTTACGCTACAACAAAAGAACACAAGTGTATTATATTTGGACTATCTTTTAAGTGTCAACTTCACATTATCAATCCAATGCATGAGACTTAAGTTTTACAAGTACAAAGGCATACATTCTAATATACATTAAGCGGCTACCTTATTTTAAAACAAAACACAAGACAATCCGGCGATTTAGTCATTCTGAAATGTGTCTTAAAATAATACATGGGCTTCATAAAAATGGAATTCACACACACACACAAAAATACTATAAAAATAGAGAATGATAAGCTCAAAACAACTGCAAGTCTGTTCAAACCATGATTTCGAAGTTTAATAAATGTTTAGATTAAATTAAAAAAAAAGTTTTCGCTGATTCATTGTTTTAAGAATGATTCAGATCCCTATACAATGATGAATCTTGAAGCTAAAATAATTAACAGATTAGCAATCCATCTGAGATGAGAGTGTGCCTTCGAATCTGGCGCTGTGCAAAAAAAAATTGATAGTGGGGAGACACCCTGGAGTCATATCCTGGGTGTGGCCCGGTCCCCTTAGAATGTCAGAAGTTCAGGGCCGAAACCCTCACCATAAGCTGGGTTTCTTCTCTGAAGACTCTTTGTTATCTACCTCCCTAACGCATAAGCTTTTTTCTCCGAATAACAAAGTAACTAAGAAACCGGTCAATAGATATTTTCAAATTTGCAAGTTTTTCCTTTGAAAAATCTTTATGAGAGGATTTCGTGTTGATTCTATATAGAGCGAGATCTAATTATAGATGCCTAGTGTAATGATTGTGGTAAATTTAAAATGATGAGTTTATAAAAGTATACTCTGAATCGAAAACCTTCTTTAATAGTATTAGTGGCATTCCTCTAATCTAATGATCCGACAAGACTTACGATACCGTCATTTGGAGTTTAGACAGATTAACAGTTATTAAATTGTGTTTCTCATGACATATTTATGGGCGATGGTGTTTAATAATGACGTTGTCAGTTTTGTCTCACCGTTTTGTGTCGATGTCAGTTAAGAGTTGAACCAGTCAACAATAGGTGGAGGCGGAAGCTAGGATATTATTTCTTATTGTGATTATTTGTCCTACCAAAGGAGAGTGATCCATGATAAGTTTGTCATATTACATTCTCAATCCAAAACCTTCTTTAGTAACATTAGTTGCATTCTCTTTATCCAATAATCCGACATGACTTTCAAAAACTTTTATTGGAAATTCATGAGGAAAAAAAGGAAATACTGCAATGTAGCAGTTATCAACATGTTTCCCTTGATACAATCATCGGCGGTGCTGTTTGCGTATGAATTTGGTAGGTAGGCCTAACGGTTTTTGTGTAGTAGTCAGTAAAGAGTTGGAGCAGTCAACTGCGGTGAAAGCGGAACATAGGATAATTTTTCTTATTGTGTTGTTTGTTTTTTTTTTTTTTGTCTTACACAAAAGTGTACGTTTCAGGAAGAGCAAAGTCTTCGACTGCAATTGTATTAAGATAGTATTTTGGCTGTCTTGTTTTTTTGTAAATACCACTTCTGCGATCTAGCTTAAGGCAGTGTAGATACCGGCCAGTCAGTTTAGTATTGAACATAAATGTTATTCTCATCTAGGTCTTAACGTAGAAGTAGAAGTCATTATATCTGCTCAACAACGAATGCCTAAATGTTTGTCTTTGATCATTATCTCCAATCTTATGGTTGATAATACTTTGATACAATGTAATAAATATTGAAGTAAAAAACACTAGATTACTCAGTTGACGACATTTGATCTACTTAGTTTAAATTATCTCGCAAATTTTTATTAAATATTATTTTAATAAGGTAATGTATTTTAATCCTGATTTTTTTCTTTTTTATAGAAATCTAAACTTTTCTCAATTGCTAAGCATTTAATCTTTTTTGTGATTTTTTTAATAGGTACAAGGGGATTCCTTACAACAAAAATTACAGCAGTAGATAAAGCAAGCACATAATGGCTGAAGAGATCCAACTTGAGCCCTAGCTCAAGAGGTGGATGGGTCAGGCTTCGACACAAAAGAGATATGAATGTTAAGAAGACTATTGGGGAATTCTAAATTCCAAACGTTATTTAAAGGGGTGACACATCAAATAATATCACCTTATAGGCCATTGGTTATAAAGTGTTCTCGTTTTTAGATAAACTATGGTTTTGCCCTTATTAATTTTTTAGGGCGAGTGGCACCTAAACTGACCAGTGGTTATGTGGTCTCATGATACAAACTTATATGAAGCAAAAAGTTTTTTCAGCACATAAGTTGACGAAAATAAAACGAACAAAATAACAAGAAGAAGAACTTAGCCTCATTTCCACGGAGTTAGAGCTTGAAAGGTGTGTCAGATTGATTGAAGACGCGCTAGGCGGTTTTCGCAGCTTAACTTGTATTCTATACAATCACGTATTTTGGAACTGTTACAATTTTTGTAATAGCATTGTTATCATGTTAGGAACCTTGAACTTTATATTACTGCTTTAATGCAGCCATTACTAATTGATTTCCACTTTTTCCTGTGACTAACTTCAAATTGAGTTTTCAACAGAGAAGGGAATGTTTTGAAACTGTGCAAAACATGAAAAGGATGTTCAAAGAATGTGTCGCGATTTGAATCTATTAACTATTTATAAATGCTTTTTTTCAGCGTCGAATACATTGGATTAGGATGTGAATAATAGCTTTTTATAGCTTATGTTCGATTCCGTAAAGTATTCCGGTATTATTTTTTAAACGTAAAAAATACTAGCCAACAGCAGTTGACATTTTTTAATACTAAAAACATGTTTCCCAAACAAAGAAAAGTATTGATAATTCAGCTATAATTACGAAGAGTGCAAAACCGCTAGATATCTTTCACAAGCTCAAGAGAACTTTGGCAAGAGAGTAAAAAGTTAAATACGTACATGACAGAATTTAAAAAGAAAATCTTTGATGATCTAAGGAAGTACGGGAAAAAAATATCTATGCAATTGACTTAATATTAATACGTTAGAAAATCCATTTGGATTCATCGAATGAAATCATTTGCTTTTTTTTTCTCTTTGCAAAATTTAATAGCCATGTTGAAGAACTAGGTTTTTAACCACATTCTATTGTTTCAAATCCTGAAACAAAAGAATCCTGAACTTTAATAAGATGTATCCCGATTAGCGATCGGAGATTAATGTTTGGGTCCTATAATTATGTAAATATACAACTATTCCTTTTCCATCATTTTCGTTTTGTTATCTTTATTTTCTTCTTTAAAATTTACGCGACTCAGAATATTTTAATGAAGTTTTATTTTTTTTTTAAATTATGTCTAGATAGAAATCCACTATTAGTCACTTGCTCTAAATAATCTAGATGTCTTAAACCCTTAAGAGCCATTTAACTATTGCTTCATTGACCGGTGTTTAAAGTTTCTCACCCTCTTTATATGTGAACAGATTTAGACAGGTATGACAAAGGTAGTTGTACTGTAAAACTAGCTTTGTCCTTTTTTTTTCTTTTTATGAAATATCGGACAGTTTAAAAAACAATTTTAGTAGAACAATTTTTTAAAAAATAAGTTTTTACTGCTTGGTAATCGTTTTGTTCCATGTGTATACAGGGACAAAATATTATCAAACTGTTATATAATCATAATCACCACTATGAATCACATGATATGTGAAATAGGTCTTATTTTTAAGTTATTTTATAACGCCCAGTTAACCAAAAGCGTAAATTTGAATGCAGGACGGAAAATCCAGTTGAATATTTTGGCTTCATGTTAAGCCATGCGCCTTTTGAAAGTTTGTTTGAATTCAATGATTTTATAGTCACTTAAAAAGTTCTACTTTATGTTTTGTGGCACTATGAACCTAAATATTGCGTTCCTTCATTATTGTTCAAACATAATAGTCTCGTAAAATAATGTGTTGGGGAAAAATTCAGAAAATATTTCTCTCATCTAGATAGCGCAGTATATAAACCTTTGCACATATGTTTGTTTTGATTGAATATTTGTTTTTTCAGTTCGCCGATTCAGAAAAAAAAATAAAAAAAAACAGTTCGGTTAAATTTGAAGAGCGCTTTACATGGAATGGTTGAAGATTGCAGTGTACACAGCCTGCAAACCAAAGTAATATTTTACAGGGAAAATAATATAAAATCTTTATAAAATTCTTTCAATAAGTCTAATATGGCCGAAAAGAGTTAAAATCAATGTGTTTTTTTAACGTGACAAAAAGCTAAGTGTAATGTAAAATAGCAACTTACTTTGAGTACATGAAGAACCTTGGTAACCATTGTTACAGCCATAGAAACAGCTACCGTCGACATGGTGACAGGCGTTTCCAAAACACTGCTCACTGCAGTTCTTGCTACATTTATCACCATAGTGGTAACTGGAACATTCTAGAGAGAAATAGGACGATATTAGCGTTTTAGATTGAGAGTTTATATTCAAATGAAAAATGTGTGAAACTGAAATGGGCATTTTATTGCGTTTATTGAGTTTCAATTGCGTATACTATAGGCAGCTGTTAGTTTATGTACATAGTATATAAAACATAAATTACGCTAAGGTCCAAAATTTAGAGCGATTTTGAAATGCGTGTGTTGATTTATCAAACTAATTGTAAATTATACGATTGCCGAGAAAAGGAAACGTCAATAATGTTATCTTTCATAATCTTTACAAAATAAAGCAACATAACTGGAACAAAGAAAAAAAAACCTGGTTCTTATACATGGGAATGTCTTTAACTTCTCTAGAGCGTTCAACTGCATACAACAACATAACTTTTTCGACAAGCTAGGGTTTACATTTTTCTATATCCTGCTGTGTGGATATTTTACCTCCTAAATCCTTGACTTCATTAGTAAAAATTGCAGATTCCGAGAAAACATGACATTGTCATGAAGAATACAATGTAACGCACTCTTAAAACCTGCTTTTACCCCATATTTTTATCTCTTTTATCTCTTTATAGGAGACTGCTAAACAAACTATATGTACGCATATTAAACAACTTACTTCCCGAACAAAAGAAGTTATATATATATATATATATATATAATTTTGACAGTTTTCGCCGTATTTTCCGGAAGGGCATTCTGACCAGAGTCCAAATGGTTTAAAATTAGAACAAAAATTCTTCTAAAACATTATTTTCAATGAATGATATTGTTATTTTCTGAAATTTTTTAATGTATATTTTGTGCTTGTGTGATTGTGTACAGTGATGAGAATGCGAATGCACCTTTTAAAGTGTTTTTTTTTTGTTTTGTTTTTTTAATTGAAAAAAAAATTGCATAAATGTTTTAAAAATGCAATTTTTTTTTCTTAATTGAAATTTTTCCATCCTTGTTATAAAAAAAAATTTCTTCGTTAGATTTATCTATTTTGCCTGCCTTTGGAAGCTTTTTTTTCGACCTTTTCAACTTCTACAAATTATGTAAATATATATCAATATATAGAGCAAGGTGGGAATAAAAATAAAAGAATATAGTTCTTAAAGTACAAATATTTTTGTTGTCATCAAACATTTCAATTATAAATTGAAGGATGCATAAAAGTATTTCCTTTTTAATTCGTATCTTGTCTATTCTGTTAAGTTTTTTATTGAGAATAGTTTTACCAGTGAGCTATAAATATGTCTCTCATGAACAAATTTGGTGACGAATCGGTATTTTATTTGTGGTTTGTAATATATTGATTCTTTCAATAATTGACATACTCAAATAGAAAAGTACAAAAAAAAAACAACACTATTTGACTTAAAGCTAAAAAAGTTAAATTTCAAATATTTGTTCATTTGTATTTAATAACAAATTATAAACGTTCCGCACATATGTTTTTTAAATGTAAACTTGGTAAGATCAACATCGTAATCGAATTCAGTCAGTTACAAAATGATGATTTGTTAAAAAAAATATGAAACCTCTGATGTAATTATTCTGATTTGTAATACAGCATTATTCTAACATACATTGTCGAAGACGAACATATTATTTTTTTTTTTTTGAAGTATCGAAAATGACATGAAATGTGGGGATGCAACAGACCGTGCAGGCTTTTCGCATTTTTTTTAGTTTTAGAAGTCATTAAACCATTATGAACTAAAAATATTTACAATTTCATTTTTATACACAAACTGCTCTTATTTACACTAGTTCTGAGTTGATGCAATGGATGAGGTTTGGAAATCTCCTTACAGTGAAGTTTTTAAATATTTGCCTAACTAGGTTATAACGTGTAACCATAGGCGTCCTATAGCAAAATTGCTCTGGTAATGATTATATAAATCTCGTGCAAGAATATCATGTGGCTTTATGTTAAAATGAATGTATCTCATGTATTTCTTTTCTGAAATCTCAAGATTTTTATAACTTTACCAGTAAACTATTAATGACTAAAATTGTAGGTTTCGACTATCTCTTTTAATCAAACAAGGTTGCAATTAAATTTCCATTTTTAGTTAAACTTAAAAAAATCTATATCCGAGAAAATTTTTTAAATTTGTTCCAAACTTTCTAATAGAAGTGGAAAAAAAGCAAAATACTGAGTTTAAATTAGGTTCTCTTACATATATATATATATATATATATATATATATATATATATATATTACAACTGGAGCTTGTCTCAGATCTACAACTGATGGTGAATAGGTTAAGAAGGCAAAAGATTAAAAATGTTTTTCTATACGGTTAAATTTCAAGGTCTGTTAAAACAAATACTAAAAGTGGATTAAGTACAATTTTGCAAGAAGAATATCGCCTTAAATTCTTTTGTTCATGGCCAATAATGTTTTAATCGTGATCTTAAGAAGATTGTTCGGAAAAAAAAAATGTCGGAAAGAAATGAATTTTGAAAAGATTTAAAGAAAGGTGAAAACACGTGTTAATTCTCTGCATAATGTTTAACGTGCTCCCAAAAAATTAAAAAAAAAACAAAAAAAAAAAGAAGAAAAAAAATCGAAAGAGATGAAATATACACCACGCTTATAACTATAAAAATAGAAACTCGGGTTATTAGAAAAACTCTAAATTTATCATGGTAAGTATTAAAATAATAAGCAAAACCGCTGTTGATTGGGATCGCATCAACACTGTGGATAAACACTTGTGCTACTGGTGTCCATGGCTGAACAGATTAATGTTATGAGGTAAATAAAGAAGAAACATTCAACATTTCAGATATACCTTCCTGGTATTCCCCTTGGCAAATCAGTAAGAGCAAACTCAATAAAGAAAAAATACAAATGTATGGCCTGAAATGAATTAGACCCATATTTCAAAGTATAAAATAAATGATTATTAAGAAATAGAAAGCTTAAAGAGCTTTACATAAAAATGCAGAAAAAAAGAAAATATATTAAAACGGTGTTATCCGTTAAAACACATTATTTTTTTTATATAAATAATAGTTTTGAAAGAAAATCACGGGTAAATTAGAAAGCTTTACTAAAGTTACAAGGTAAGGTTGAGAGACAGAGGGAAATTAAAAAAGGAAGAAAAATGGACAATCAGGTGAGCAGAAAGAAAAATCAGAGAAAACAAAACTATAACAAGAGAGATAACTAAATATCTCTTCAATTCTTCCATTTTCCTCCTAAATTATTTGTTCACTGCTTTTAAATTTAGCACACACAAAAAGATATTAATAAGTTCTATATTCTAGTGAGAACAAAGCAAGTAAAGAAATCTGAAAACATGTGCATTAGATGCAAGTTGAGCTTTGAAAAACCAATAAACACCATATAGTTATCTTATATTCGAAAATAAATTTATTTTGACTCTAGTTTAGTTGGTATGTGCTAAGAAAAGTTTCATTGTTTTGCTATTGTTTATAAAGGATATTTAAAAAAATGTTTATCCGACTTATTATATTCATTTTCAATATGAGAACAGACGAAAAAAAAAACGATCCACTTACGTTATGCGAAAAAAAAACGATGAAGAGAAATAAGGGAAGAAAGAGAGAGAGAGAGAGAGAGAGAGAGAGAGAGAGAGAGAGAGAGTGTGTTCACTGTGCATATATTACATATATTATGTTGGCATTACTTTAGTCAATTAAAAAAACACTTTTTGTGCAATGGTGAAGTCATGAATTGTCCGCATTTTGACTACTCACTTTACTGCAGTATGTGTTGAGGAAAATAATTATCTCAACTTACATCAGTGTTTTAATCCCAGGATAAAATCTAAAAGTTCTGATAAACTTATTTTATGTTTGTAACAAGATTCTTTTTAGAAAAAATATTTCATTTCAATTAAATTTCCTAGAAATTAATTGACGTTTTAGGGTTCGATTGAAATAAATTTGATGTATTTGTTGAAAAATTGAAGTAAATTATTAAACATGAAACAAGAAATGATTATGGCACTCATTTAGAAACTAATTCAAACAACATGCTTTTGTTTATGTTGTGGGCGAAGATTTTATGGGATTTTAAATGATTTAGCCACATTTGATAAAAGACATTTATAGTATTCATTGATTGTTTCCACGCAAAAAAAAAATCCGCTTTATTACAGAGTAAAAATATTTATTTCCTTGTTAAAGATTAAGGAATAGATTAAGAAAGAGTAAATGTGTGATAGAAAGAGAGAAAGACGCAGAGAGAGAGAAAGAAAGAGAGAGAGAGCGAGAGAGAGAGAGAGAGAGAGAGAGAGAGAGAGAGAGAGAGAGAGAGAGAGAGAAACAGGAACAGAGAGACAGAGACAGACTTTGGCATATTTCTATCAAAGTAAGTACACAGGTGAAGTCGATATAAATTTGTAAAAAAAAATGCACTTTTTGTTTCTGGTATGGTCTTTAAAAATATTGTCTCTTGCGTCATGCATACTGTTCTTTTTTTCCTGGAAGAAAGAGAGTTTACAATAACATAAGGCTTGTGAAGTCCACTAATTGGTTTTAGTTTTTCTATTGCATTAAAGAACGTCAAGAAAAGGCGAGAAAAAAATTAGAAGTGTGAGAGACAGAGAATTTGGAGAAAAGAAAAAGAGACAGAGAGAGAGAGAAACAACAACAGGGAACACTGCACTTTTTATCACAGTTTTCGCCGTATTTTCCAAAAGGATATTCGGACGGAAATTTAAAATAGATGGAAGTTGGCATTACATTTCGTACTGTTTTATAGAATCTTTTGTGCAGATGTGAAGTCACGAATGTCCGCATTTTGAGTGATTACTTTGCTGGAGTAGGTGTTGAATTTTTTTTTTTCTAAACCTACACCAATGTCTCGATCCCAGGATAAAGCACAATAGTGCTGAATAACATATTTGATATTTGTTATAAGATTGTTTATTATGTTATATTTATTTTCAACTGAATTTCCTAGAAGTTAATTGACGTTTGAACTTATTAGGTTTCCACTGAAATAATTTACTGTATGTGGTGAAAAAAAATTCAGCAAAAAAAAAAAAAAATATTATGACACTCATTTAGAAAATAATAAAAAAAAACTCAATGCAATTGTTTATGTTGTAGTTCTAGATTATTAGATTTTCAATGATTTAGCCACATTTAATATACGACGTTTGTAGTATTATTGATAGTTTCCACGCATTACAGAAAAAAAAAAGATTAATTTCCTTCTCAAAGGTCATGGAATAGATTGAGAAAGAGAGAAATAATGAGAGGGAGAGACAGAGAGACAGGGAGAGAAACAGAGAGTGAGAGTGAGAGAGATAGAGGGAGAGATAGAGAGAGAAATAGATAGAGAGTGAGAGTGAGAGAGAGGGAGGGAGAGAGAGAGAGAGAGAGACAGACAGACAGACAGACAGACAGAGACAGAGACAGACAGACTGAGACAGATTTGGGACACTTCGATCAATATATTGACACAGATGAAGTGGATATAAATTTTTAAATCATGCACTTTTTGATTCTGGTGTGGTCCTAACAAATATTGTCCGGTCCCTTGCATTATTCATACTGTCTTTTCTCTTTTTTTTTTCCTCGAGAAAAAAGTTTTACGATAACATAAAGCTTATGAAGTCTACTGATTGGTTTCAATTTTTCTTTCTTATATTAAAGAACGACCAGAAAAGGCGAGAGAGAAAATTACGAGTGGGAGAAACAGGGGGATATAGAAAAAAGGAAGAGGGACAGAGAAACAAGAAAACAGATAGAAAAAAATGGGAAAAGAAAACTAAAACCACAAAAATAGGGATGCCTAAAACGTCACTTTTCTTCCAATTTTCTTCTCAAATCTCATTATTCCATGTATTTGAACTAAACACAGTAAAGAAAACAATGGCTTATGCCGTTGTGAAAACAAACTATTTTAATACGTCTTAACCAATATGCTTGAGGTTCAAATGATATGAGCTTTAACAATTTTAATTAAAAGCCACATTATTTCGAAGCTAATGTAATTCGAATTCCAATGCAATTAGTAAATGACATAGTTCCATAGTTTAGTTTTTGCTTAAAGAAAAATAAAATAAAAAAATCTATAAAGGGATATAATCACTTTAAACGAGGAACATGTATACAACCGTGTGCATAAGGGGAAAGAAAAAGAGCTTGAGATAATAGTGATCAAGGGAGATAAAGAGAAAGATGAATGAGTGTTAGCTGTGGAAAGAAGGTAAAAAGAGTGTCAGAAAGGGAGAGAGATAAAGAGAGGAGCAGAAACTACTAATTTACACTCTTTTTTTTCGATTAATGCCAGCCCTGCATATATAATGCATTAAATTTGAATCTGCAAACTAATAACTCCTTTATACTTCAAAACTAAAAAGAATACAAAAACTTCACTTTTATCTTCCAATCATTTAAAAATTTACAGGTATTTATCTTTACACGTTTTTCTGCATACTAGCCCTGGTCACATTTTTCTCCTCTATAGCCTTGATCACAGCCTTCAGCACATGTTCCATTGATATGAGAACAGGTATTGTTTTGTCCAGCACAGTGAACACTGCAGCTTTTAATACAGTTTTCGCCGTATTTTCCAGAGGGACATTCTGTCGGGCATTTAAAATAGATGAAAGTTAGAACACTTGCTTATTGATAAATCCAGTTTCGATATTGTTTTTGTGTATTTTAGCATTACTCTGTGTAAATTTTTAAGAACTTTTTGTGCAGTGGTGAAGTCATGAATGTCCGTATTTTGAATGATTACTTTGCTGCTATATGTCTTGGTGAATTTTTTTTTTAATCTTACATCAATGTCTCGATCCTAAGATAAAGTATGATAGTACTGACCAATTTATTTGATGTTTCTTACAACATAATTTTATAATAGAATATTTATTATCAACTGAATTTCCTAGAAGTGAATTGGCGTTTACACTTTTTAAAGGTTCAATTGAAATAAACCTCCTATATGTGGTTAAAAAATGGAATTAAATAAAGAAACATCAAAAGAAAATCCCAGTCGAAAAAAAATGTGACATTAATTTAAAAAAATCAAATAAAATTAATGCATTTGTTTTTGTTGTGGTCTAAGATTTTATCAAATTTTAAAATGATTTAGCCGTATTTAATGAACGACATTTATAGTTTTCTTAATTATTCCACGCAAAAGAAGACCAAAACCAAAAAAATACATCTTTTTGCTATATTACAGAGAAAAAAGATGTCTTTTCTTTTCCAATGATCATGGAAGTGATTGACAAAGAGTGAGTAAGAAAGAGAGAGAGAGAGAGAGAGACAGAGAGAGAGAGAGCGTCAGAGAGAGAGAGAGAAAGAGAGAGGGAGAGAAACAGCGACAGACAGATCGATAGTTGTTTTTTTTTTTTTTAATAAAAGAATTACAAAGGAAGGCAAAAAACAAAAAAAAATATTAGGAGGTTGAGAGGCAGGGGGAAATAAAGAAAAAAAAATTGGAAAATATACACAAAACAAGGGATAACTAAAACGCCACTTTTCCTTCATTTTTCTTCTATCTCTCATTGTTCAATGTATTTGAATTGGACGCAATTAAAAAAAAAATGTTTATAACGTTGTGAAAAAAAGGAGATAAATAAGTGAAAACAAATATGCATCAGGTTCAAATGCTATAATAAGCTTTAACTCTTTTAATTAAAGGTCACATTAAATCGAAACTAATGTGGTACAAATTACGATGCAGTTAATAAGTTACAACATAGTTCCATGTTTTTTGCCTTAAATTAAGGAAAATTAAACCATATTTTTCTATGTATTAATGTAGAAATTCAAAGTGAACTTACCTTAAATGAGGAACATGTATACTACCGTTTGCAAAAGGGGAAAGAAAAAGAGCTTGAGATAAAGTATCAAGACAGATAAAAAGAAAAATGAGACAGTGTGTGTGCCTTGTAAAGAGAGTAAAATGAGTGTCAGAAAGGGAGAGATAAAGATAGGAGCAGCAACTGTAACTTACGCTCTCTTCTTTCGATTAATGCCGGTCCTGCATACATATTGCACTAGATTTGAATCTGCAAACTGATAATTCCCTTATATTTTAAAATTAAAGAAGTTCAATAACTTCGTTTTTATCATCCAATCATATAAAAAATTACAGGCATTAACCTTTACTCGTTGTTTCTGAATACTAACCCTGGTCACATGTTTCCTCTGTGTAGCCTGGATCACAGCCTTGAGCACAGGTTCCATTGATATGAGAACAGATATTGTTTTGCCCACCACAGTGAACACTGCAGCTTTTATTACATTTTTCGCCGTATTTTCCAGAGGGACATTCTGAAGGAATTTAAAATAGATGAAAGTTAGAAAACTTGCTTATTGATAAATCCAGTTTTGATATTGTTGTTTTTTATGTTAGCATTATTTGACGTACTTTTTTAAAAAACTTTTCGTGCAGTGGTGAAGTCATGAATGTCCGTATTTTGAGTGATTACTTTGCTGCAATATGTTCTGAGGATTTTTTTTTTCTAAACTTGCATCAGTGTCTCGGTCCTAGAATAAAGTATATTAGTACTGACCAATTTTTGTTGTTGTTTGTTACACCATATTTGATTATAAAATATTTATTATCAACTGAATTTCCTTGAAGTGAACTGCCGTTTAAATTGTTTTAGGATTCAATAGAAATAAATTTTTCTATATGTGGTAAAAAGATATAAATACATGACGAAACATAAAAAAATACAGCCAAAACAAACAAACAAACAAAAAAAAAAGATTATTACACTTTTTTACAAATTCAAAAAAAGATTCAATACAGTTGTTTTTGTTGTTGTCTAACACTTTATTAATTTTTAAAATGATTTAGCAAAATTTAATAAACGACGTTTATAGTATTCTTGATTATTTTCACGCAAAAAGAGAAAACAAATAAACTAAATTCTTTTGCTGTGTTACAGAGAAAAAGGATGTCATTTCTTTCCAATGATCATGGACGTGATTGAGAAACACTGAGTAAAAAAAGAAAAAGAGAAAGAGAGAGAGAGAGAGAG
>JAWDGP010001554.1:52500-62629 GCA_033675545.1 Elysia crispata
CGAAAAGCGATCATGCTACCTACGCCTAGGTAAGAGGAGTATATGAAAATGGTGTCGATTAGTCTAAAAATATAACTCTAGTTAAGGCCCGTTAACCTCTTCTGCAAAACCTCAGATATATTCAATCTAAGTATAGGTTATGTGATTTGACAAAGAGTCATACTACATTGCTGGAAGTCATGAGCTCTATTTTAAGTCTTTGTTATTGCATCAAGCGATAGCGTCTGCAAGAATGCACATTGGTGTGAAATTTGAAGTAAAAAGGTAAGCATGAAATGAGTAAATGAGAAAAAATTTACAAAAAAATTGTTTATTCCTTTCTTTAAAATGCTTTTGATATCTCTACAAAGCTCACGAATTCCAACCAAGTTTGTAAAGTTGTTTTCCCTATACATCTTCTTATAACTTGGTTCTAAACCATTTCCAGTAAAACATATCTCTTGAAATAAGGAAAATTAGTTTTCCTCAAGAGTAAATATTTAATCTGCACATCAGTTAAACGTGCCAGGGACTAATAATTATGGTTAATCTCACTGCACATTTTTTTTAAATTTAACAATACAAAAAGAAAATTTTTCGTTACTGATTGAATTACAAGTATTTCAACAATTTTTTTTTAGGAATTATCTGAATCTAGAACAAGGCAAATGAGTTACAAACATAGAAAGCAAAGAAAATATACTTTAATTTGGACCAGAAAATTATCTCAATTATAAGTGAAAATTTATACTAGCATGTGTGCTCATGATAAACACAAATTGCGACAAATTTAAACATTCCCAACGCATAGTAATTAATACATTTACGCATCTATTTATATATAAAAGCGGACTCGGGAGGCTTTGTTCGCGAACTCCTCCGTTATTAATAACCCCCACCTTTGAAAGTTTGCAGACGTCTACAGAATTCATGTGGCTAGGACTCAATTCATAAAAGTCAACGCAAATTGCTTTCCTCGATTTCCCCAAAATGCTTTGCTTCGTCAGCATAGAGTTACTTACGAACACAAATTTCGCGCGGTATGCTGTCATTTTTTAACAACGCAAGTCTTTCTCAATCGACTTGAGGGGTAGATCAAAGTTGAAACAATTGCCCGGCTAAGAAATCCCGCAAGGCAGTGCATTTTTACTACTTAACGTGAAAATTTAGAGCTTTCTAATGAGAACAGATTGGCAAAAAAAAAAAAGAATATTAAATCGAATACCTTTATTCCATAAGAAAATAAGTTCTATATCCAAATTTTGTGTTTAAATTATCGAGGAATCTAGATTCCATTTAAAGATACATAGTTGGAGGTATTTTTTTTTTGGATCATGTAAGAAAAATGGAGGGATATCAAGACCATTTATACGCCTCTTTTAAAACACACTAGCATTTTAAGTCCCAGCAAACACCAGGGTCTCATTTCTAGAACAGGGTTTTTTAACATGTTATATATAAACATTATTGGACACGTCAGAGACAAACTGTAGGGAACATACTAAATGCCAAAGTTTTCACCTTTTGCATCAACAACTTGTATTGCTTCATATAATCAGCAACACGTTATTTTTGCTCATGAAGTCGATACAGAAGTTTAATGATTATAACACACCACTGTTTTTTTTATGAATTTGGCAAAAAAACTTTATTACTCATCAGAAAAAAAAGAATTATCATTAAGGCAATGTCTGTAAGGAACAGGCAGTGTAAGGCCCATAAGATGTGAGTAATCTAGCCTATTTATTTCAGTTTAATTATTTTGGGTTCTTAAAAGTGTGTCTTATGAACTAATACTAAGACAATCTGCTCGTTCTTTTTTAAGACAGAAATGTCAAGTGGAAAGGAATGTCCAAGTTTATAAGCGGAAGCTTCATGTTTGTTCTTCTCTTAGTGCCTTCATTCTTCTATTTTCGGAATCAGCGGACCAGAACAGATACAGATGATTTAATATAAAATTATCCGACTTCAATTTAATTTTTGAATACGCGGTATCCTAACAGCGCGTAATAGCAAACATTCATTAGAGTATATAATAGAATAGTTTGTATTAACTTATCAAATGGTTAATGGTCTACTGTGATAATTCCACCGGGTAGAACGACGGTCTTAAATTGAGCTTTTAGAGGATAGGGTTCCATGCTCTTGCAAATTTAACCCAGTGTTTGTAATGAGGAAATAGATGAGTAAAAAAAGGGTAAGAAAAGAGACAGACAGAAAAGGTGCCAATTAGAGAGAGGAAGAGAGAGAGAGAGAGAGAAAGAGAGGGAGAGAGAGGGAAAGAGAGATCATATCCTATCATTCCATCCCCCTTCTATTCATTTGAATTAACTTGCGTCTATAACAATTGAATAACACCATAAGCGTGAAAATTAGAAAGCATGTTCAAAGCATATTAAAAACTAAGAATGACGTGTGCTTAAAATACTATTGGACTTTACATCATTTTTTTTAAATTTAAGTAAGGGGTATATTACATTATTTATTTCATGGCTCGTGAAATCTAACAATTTTTACGCTGACGCCATGTCCGTTTTTTTTTCCCTTAAACTTTCAAAAAATAGCACCCTGCTCATCTTGTTATCGAAGACAAAAAAAACGCAGCTTTATTTTGCTGTATCATAAAAGCTGCTTTATTCTTGGTAGTGGCAAATTAAAGGAGAAAAAGTGACTGCTAAAGCTGCTCTTGACCATAACCCTTGGAGCAGATTTTCCTCTAATTCTTGTTTTGAAAAGCATTTTTTGTTTAAGGAAGCTTAAGTTTCTTTAAGGCTTATTCGTTTTTCTGAAGCTTCTAAACATCAACAATAACAAATTAAAATTGCCGTGAGTCACGAAACCGTCTGAAGTGACTACCTTTTATCTTTCATCAGTTGGCAATTTATGCTAAAAGAATTAAGTTAATACTTTAAAACTTCTTTAAACATTTGAAATTTTTAAAAGGCACATGGTGTTGGGTTAAACGCACTACTCCTGGATAACTGCTTACATAACTCAAGCTAGAAGATTAATCGCCTTATTAGTGATAGATTTATCTTCTTGTTCTGCAGACGAGGGATACATTTAGGTTTCTTATATGTGCGGCATATCTATCGCTTCATCTTTTGCTCACAAAGTTTTTGTGGTAAAGAGCAGGTGTGTGCCATATGTGCTCTGCAATTGTTTCATGAATCTATAGTTCCAACGTATAGTTTTTCAATTATAAACATAAACTATAAATATTTGACGCATCCACGTTTTTGCTTTCATCGATGTTAATGATCATTATTTCGAACATTGTCTGGCGGAGAATAAGAAAAAAAGACTGGTAAATGTACATCATAAAAAGTATTAAGGAATTATCTAAATGATATTTAACAGGATGCATTATTTTTAACTGCATAATGGACATTGAAATATTTTCAAAATCATGATGCGAACCATTCTGTTATTTTCAGAAGCCAAAAGCCAATTACATGACTGTTGCCTCCATGAGTAATGCCACTGAGAAGTGCAAGGTATAGAGAGTTAAATTAAATTTGCTTGGATCAAGTCAAGACCACAATGACCCACTCTTACCAATGCCATTAACAATAAGACCTTACAATCAGAAATATTGATGAGGATATTGTTTTGTTTTTTTTAATCCAAATTTACCAAATGCTAATAAAGCTGTCACCATTTTTTTTTTATAAATATGGGTTATATATTAACCAACTGCCCTAAAACGGAAATAATTCAAGATTAATAGTTTTTACTCTCTCCTTTTCCGATTGTTTTTCGACGTCAGAAATTTTGCGGAATATGAAGATAATTCCCTATTTTTGTTTTGTTTTCAGAAAAGATTGACAGGATGACTCTATGTCAGGATTATTATTGTTATCATTTGAAACTTTCTGCCATAAGCTAAGTTCATGATCCTGGGGCACTTATAACTATCTAGATCGAGACTTCTTTTCTCTTTTTTCAATTTTTTTTTGGCTCCAACCATCCTCTTTACACTCTCGCTCCACCTTATAAACCACCTCTGCGCATACAAAAATTAATATTAATAAAAAAGTACGTTCACATTCAAAAGACAGAGTTCAGCATGCTCTAAACACTTAAAACGAGAAAACAAAACAAAAAAAGCCGGTGGATCCCTTTTTTCAGACGAATGCAGCTGACGAGTCGTAAATATATTTATCTATTACATTCTGAATAAAGTATCATTAAAAGTACAAAAGAGCCTGTTAAAACTCTACTTAACAAGCTGCGTGATAAAATATCAACTACTTAAAAAAAAATACAAATATCGTGATCTATGATACTGGATACTGTCTGTAATGACCACTTGATTTTTTATTTTTTTTTTTTATTTTCAAACAGTTTTTATTAAAAGTAGTATATTAATAATATGAACTTTTTTTTCTATAACCCTAATTTTCTAAAATGCAAAGGTTTTTGTTTTTGGTGCTCTGATCCATAACAACATTTTTAGTTTAACTTAATCTAAAAGATTAAACTTATTGTTTAACAAATTTGCTTTCTTATTTAGGAGTTATCAGATGAGGTGAAGAGTTTTTTTTTCCACTACCTCATCCCTTTATTTACTTTTTTTTTACTTTCTTTTTTTTTTTACTTTTTGTTTCTTTTTTTTTTTGTGTGTGGGGGGGGGGGGTGGGGGAGGGGGGCTGTATATGTTTAACATTTGTTTCATCATTCTGTAATTGCCAAATATATTTTTTTTCCAATAGCTATTGGACGCATCTTCTTTTTTTTATTTTGTTTTATCGGTAGTGATAAGAGTTATATCGGTAAATCTTTGGCAGAAAACAAGGAGAAAAGGTGTTTTCCGGTTTTTTTTTTCAAAACCATTACATCCGTTTCTGTAAAGCGCATCACTCAATTGTCAACCTGGCAATAAAAGAGCAAAAGGCAAAGACATTTATAACGGACGCGGTTTGTAAAGAAAGAAAACAGAAACGCAAAGTTACCTTACTTAAATATAATGTTCGATGATCTTACCTGTACTAAGGTAAAGGGAACACAGTCCTCTACTAGCTTCTCCGTTTATCGTTACAGTTACTTTTGTTACATTGTCTGCTGTGGGACAAAGAATGTCTTGCATAGTGTCGCTTATGCTGACTTTAGGACCTGAACATTCCATGGTCTTTTCTTCATTCTTAATGTAATAGAAAAGTTTAACGTCCCGAAAGGCGTTCTGAGGAGGAAAAAAATGGACTATCATGAAATAAATGCAGCATGCAAGAAAAGACTAAAGGGAAATACAAATTGAATGAGACTATAATTTCCGCTATCTAACTAATTTTATACAAACCTAAAAGGGACAGAATAAGAAATTTCATTCCATAAAGACGCTTGTTACAATGTTGGAGAAAATGGATTATGTCCAATAAACAGAAGCATTAAAAAAGTACTTCCACATTCACGCGGAAGTATTGATATCTTGCCTATTTCTGAGTGACGGTATGGTAGCCTCAAAATTTATACTTATTAGGCTCTTTACAGCATACCCAAGCTTTAATTGGACAAATGTTCATGCTCTCAACATTTTTGTTAATGTTTGGATGCACAAAGAAACGAATATATTTTGCGCTTAAACTTGTATCGAATTAACACCATATAATACGCTTACCCTACCCGAATTGCGGCTGTTAAGAAAGTGCATTTTTTGTTCTAATCCTAGATAATGTTATAAAGGCACATTGTAAAAAAGAGTTCAAAAGATTTGAACCGAGGTCTGTCAAACCAATTTAGTAAATCCATGTATCTATCTCTGTTTGTCTGTCTGTCTGGCAGTCTGACTCTCTCTCTCTTTGTCTCTCTCTCCCTCTCTCTCATTGTCTCTGTCTCTCTCTCTCTCTCTCTCTCTCTCTTTCTCAAACACACACACACACACACTTGCACTTTTTGTCGTTCTCCCTTTGCATCTTTCTCTCTTTTTGTCTCTCTCTCTCTGAGGCTGTCTTTCCATTTATCTATCTACCTATTTCTTTCTCTCATTATCTATAACACACTTTCTGTCTTTAAACCTATCAATTTTTTTTCCTACGTATGCATTTATGCACTCACCACGTTACGTTGTTCAAGAAAGCTAATTGAAGTCAGAATTATATACATAATCTTAAAAATTGCAAAAGGAACCCCCCGCCCCCACTCAAAAAAAAAAAGAGAAAATCGATGTAATACTATGTTTTATAAATTTTTGAAAAAGGAAAGAAACATTATAAGTTTCTCTTTCAACCTTTTTGGGATTGCTATTGTGAGGATGCTTAACTGGGATCAAACTATAGAAAATAGCATGATTTGTGTATCTTATGCTCTTCTTATTTTAACCTACCTGAAACCAGATAAAAGAGGAAAAAAAACTGTATTTTTCCTAGCTGCATATACAGGGAGATCAAAATACCTGGGCTGTTTACTACAATGCGGCTCCACTTGAGAGGAACTGGTGTTTTCAGTGTCAAATAAAAATGAGTCTCTTTATTATCGTTACAAGTGGTGTCGTCCTGGTCCGTCAACCAATCAAGTGTTGAGTTTTCCAAAACTGTGAATCCTATAGATCCTGAAATAGATGGTACTCGTAGAAGCATAATGGATAAATATACTATATCATGCATAAAAAGTGTATTAAACCTAATTAGGTCTTCTGTAACATGAGTTTCACAGACAATTATCATAACAAAATTTTAATTTTTAAATTATATGAACGTTTGTATAAATTTATACAGACTTTCATAACACTCAGGTTTGTTCATCAGACAGTGAGAAATACCGAAGAAATAAAAATACATTTCCGTGTTGGTATGATTAAAATTGAAAATTTTGACGCAGATAAAAAGATTTATATTAAAGATGTGTTTGTTTGCGCTTGACTTGTTTTGTAGCTTTTTTCAAAAACAATTAAAATGTTTTTACCTGATTGACTTTGCTAACACAATAGTTTATACCGAAATGGAAGTAAATAACACTGCGTTACCACGTAACATAAACCTCTGACATTTTGATTTGATTCTGATTTGGAAAAATAATGGGGTCGAACAAAAAATATTTTAAATTTAAAATTAAGCAAAATTAGTTTATCTCAGTTCTTTATGATTATGGACCTTAAAATAATGAGTTCAATTTTGTTTCCTCAAAGACAATATAAGATAGATCTATGTAAGTGTTAAACTAAGCTGGAAAAAATGCTTAATTTATTATACCTATAATCTATAGTTGTCTCAGAAGACCAGTGTACACAGTTCCCATTCACTGTCAAGCTCGGAAGATTGATATCTTATTCTCTCCTTCTGTCTTCTTTGTTACTGCAGTTGGATGACTCGATTTTGAGTAAATGTTCCTTATCTAGCTCTAGATGATATAATTGTGTCGAACAAAAGTATCATCTTTTTGTATCAATGTAACGTGCATGTCAGTCATTTCAGCCCTACAAGTGGCTGTTTTAGTACCTGACCTTCTCTTGGCCCTTTTAAAGGCAGAATGGTGAAAGAAATGATTTAAATCTTTGAAGGCTCTATTATAACTATTATACCACGGCTGTTGACATAAGATTTGCCTAACTAAATATCTGAAAGAATTGTGGCCGGTAAAACTTGTTACTCACTCATTACATTTTTTTTTTGTCTTATTTTGACGTCAATGCGATTCTTAGGGGAAAATAACAAAATAAACTGCTCCCTACTCAACTTTTTAGACATTGAATTATCACTCCTGGTATTTTGTATCATGAATGAATTTTTGACTGCTCACACAATAGTTTCGCATTGTTTACTTATGTTATATTTATATATATAAAGCATAAAGCATGAAATACGATTTCTTTAGCGAGTGATTTAAATTTTGAATAGCTCCGGCCGGTTGATTGACCAATTGGCATAAACTTTAATAGTAACAAAGCAGTTTACACAAATATGTATATGATTAAAAGTTTCAATTACTCTAAACAGTAAAACAGTTAAGTTGAATAAACAAAATTAAGAAAAATTAGTTAAGAACAGAAAGTAGCCATTTCGAGTTGTTATAACTATATTATCTATTTCAGTAATAAAAGTTGGATTGAAAAGCACCTCATGTCCTCAAAACGTCGATGTTACTACCGGCTGTGTGATTTGGCCTGACTTATGATTATCCCGTGACACTGATTGCACGATACATGATCCTAGCATTTTAAACCCAGCAACAGACAGCTACTCCTTACTTCTTGCTTTTAGATAAAAGACTATGTAAGTAACTTGAGCACAATAGCTGTGACAGTACCTCGACTGAGATAATTTAATAGTTTATTTTAATGAATACCGACTTTTCTTGACTTCAAAGACAATTAGAATCTTTAGCTTTTGTTTCCTTTGTGAAATCTATATTTGTATCGATTATTTCAACAAATAATTTTCATCTAGGTCCTAATAAGTAGACAGCTATTTATATTCTCACAGAACAGTTTATTTTTTCCTCAAAAAAATTCTAATAAAAAGTTATTGATCGTTCAGAAAGATCTAGATGTAGACGAGTAAAGTACATTCTTTAATGTTTTCTCGAGCAATATCTAATTGATATGGACCGAACTTATAGGAGACAAATTTGAACAATGAAAAAAATTCACCATATTGACAGGCAGCTCCAAACCAGCCCTGTTCACATCCTGAGCTACAGGAACCATCGTGTTCATCACATGAAGCAGACCCAGCACAGTGACACTGGTACTTGCAGCTGGGACCATACCAACCTAGGGAACAATGTTATATTAGGTAAAATACTGGTGCTATTAGTTACTGATGAGTCCCAGTTCATAGCAGTAACAAAATAATTTATTGCGTTAGAAAAATAGCAAACTTGCTACTTATTGTTGTTGATTCACTGTATTGGCAAATCCCGTTTGTAGCTCACTGCTATCCTTTATTCACTCACTCTTACCATACATATATTTGTTCTCAAAATCCAACGTATACGGTAGCATATTCATTGAACATGAGAAGTTGTATTTAAAGATCACCTAATGTTCTTTAACATCGCGTAATAACCTCTAAAATCGTAAACGTCATAATTTTAGAGATTTGTGGGATTTTTTTCAACTCTCTTTGAAATCTTAGAAGTGGATAACAACAACAAGAAAAACAACAACAAAAACAACAACAACATCACAAGAAACCACAGCAAAAACTACAGTATCAGAGTCCACTTTTAAATTAGATCATGATCCAGATGGCCATCCTGGAATGTGACGACTATCGTGTAAGAAGCCAGTCGGTCCAAATGAGCCGGGCTAAATTAGGGAAGACTTTTGTTGTGAGATTATATCAAATCAATCTCGTACAATCTATTAAAATATCACATACATTCTTCTGATATTTCAAATCTTCTTTAATTCCAAATGAGGTAAAGATTGAGTGAAAGAAAAAAGAAAACTGATGAAAGCTATCGGTCACCTAATGAGCGTAAAAGAGGAATGAGGGTAGTGAAGATATATATATATATATATATATATATATATATATATATATATATATATATATAGATAGATAGATAGATAGATAGATATAGATAAGGGGATGGAGAGAGATTGATAGAGAGGAAGACAGACAGACGGATAAAGAGAGAGAGAGAGAGAGAGAGAGAGAGAGAGAGAGAGACAGACAGACAGACAGACAGACAGACAGACAGAGAGAGAGACAGAGAGAGACAGAGGAAGAAATAGAGGCAAAGAAAGAGAGTGAGAGAGAAAGAGACAGAGTAGCGAAAAGACAGGAATGAAGGGGTAACTGAGAGAAAGGTGAAGAAGAAGCAAAAGAGAGAGAATCAAAGAAAGGTGAACTAAAGGTGGTGAGAAATTATATTAAGAAAAAAACTTTAGTAAAGAAACAAAAGAGGCTTCCCCAGTATCAATAATTGAAATATTTAATTTTCGAATTGTGTAAGGAGATTAAAATACAATCCACACTGCCAATATGAATTTTTGAAAGATATAGCGAATACTGGTGAGCAGTACAAGGTATATTAGTAGGCATTTATTCAAAGCGATAGGCATAAATATATTTGAACATTTTCTTATGTTTTTTTTTTACGAATACGATATAATATAATTTTGAAAAAGAAAAAAAAAGAAGTAGGAATAGAAACTGTTTCCATTCACAGAGTAGTTGATACAAACACACAAAGAGATTGATGCTTG
>JAWDGP010001557.1:5000-28831 GCA_033675545.1 Elysia crispata
AACTACTCAGCAGACATCAAACTACTTACAGGACATCAAACTACTCAGTGGACATCAAGCTAATCACAATCATAATCTAAAATAGCTCAAGAAACACACAACTACTTGGTAAACATTAAACTACTCAGGAAATATCAAAATTAATCAGCGGATTTTTAAAAAGATACCAATTCTACTTAATATAATTATTTTGATCACAAATAATATTTTGATAAAGCGAAGAGATCTATAGCGGATTAGAAAACAAGAATTTTTTACT
Source organism: Elysia crispata (assembly GCA_033675545.1). Lineage (NCBI taxonomy): Eukaryota > Metazoa > Mollusca > Gastropoda > Plakobranchidae > Elysia > Elysia crispata. The sequence continues at coordinate 5,260 of JAWDGP010001557.1, forward strand.
TGTGTCATGCAGAAGGCGGATTATCACATTACCGCTGCCATTTGGGTAAATGCATATCAAAACTCAACTAACCACACAATTCTAGAACGCCGGTTTATGTATCTTCGACCTGCACACTTACTAATTTGTTTCAATTGCTGAGAATCCCAAATATTTCCCAAATCGTTACGAGCACAAATTAAGTTTAATTTGTGGTTACGTGGGCTTTTACTTATAATTCAAAGGGTTTTACATAAAAAAGAAACTTGTTTTAACTTGGAACTGGCCTCGCCCAGTGACTTCATGATTTCCGTCAGATGTGAAGATGTGTCTCAGTTTATTAAGGGTTCTCTCTGACTGTTATCACTTCATGAAATACGTGTTTTTAATGTCGAGAACTATTTAACCAGCTGGAACAAAGTTGTAAGCAAAATAGTCTATAAAGATCCCTGTACTGGCTTTTATGTGTAAATTTGATCTTAGTAGATCTTAGACTTTAATTTTCAGACCAAAACCAACCCCAAATGCCGATGACGCCTCGTCTTCCTGTACTATTTCCCTGTAATCTCTGAGCTAGATCAAGGTCTATATTCTTGATCTTGTCGAATTAAAAGGTTATCTTTAAAAATTTGAAATCGTCGATTTAATCTTTACAAAAACTGCACAGGATATAGTCATAGTTTACTTTCTGTTGAAAAAGAATGATCAGATTTCGACGTCATTTGTAGAAGTCGACTGAGAAATGCTATTGGGAAAGTCCTACTGTTAGATTAGCCTTCTCCTGGGTCATGAATGCTCTTGTCACTGACTATCACGTAGAATGGGTTTAAGAAAGATAGGCCTAAGTGCCGGTTTGGAACATCTTAAACGAGTAATTAATAGAGCTGGTTTCACTTTCTGATTTACAAAAAAAAATGTTTCTATTGATAATAATTCACTAGCATGAGCTTTATACGTCGTACAATATTTTTTGTGCTCAATATATAAAATGATGGCATAGAGAGTCAAGTAAAGTAGTTAATGATAGATCAAGTATTTGTTATAAGAATGATGACACGGATACAGAAACATGTAAAATTTATATTAGCCTCTGTAGACCTAATGATGCTAATTATGCTTAGAAAAAAAAAGTTGTAGTAAGAATAACAGTACTAAAGAAGAAGGTATTTGAATTTAGCTTCAATGATAGTTTGTTGTTTCAGGAATGGCTGATTACACATAGCTGTCTGTTTTGACACACGCAAGAAACCGGATTTTATATCAACACGTTAGAGCTTCTTTATGTGAACTATAAAACACATTATTTTGTTTTATGCCTCACTGTCACATAATAAGACAATCAATTCGTAGTCATTTTACCCCTCATCTCTCTCTCTCTCTCTCTCTCTCTCTCTCTCTCTCTCTCTCTCTCTCTCTCTCTCTCTCTCTCTCTCTCTCTCTCTCTCTCTCTCTCTCTCTCTCTCTCTCTCTCTCTCTCTCTCTCTCTCTCTCTCTCTCTCTCTCTCTCTCTCTCTCTCTCTCTCTCTCTCTCTCTCTCTCTTTTTCTGCCCAAATCATTCTCTCTTTTTCTGCCGAAATCATTCTCTCTTACTCTCTTTTTGTCCCATCCCATATCTCTTTATCCTTCCACACCCTCTTCGTCTCTTTTCTGACCTTCTTCACCTGTCCCCTCTCTATATAAGTCTCTTTCTCTGTGACTCGCATATCCCTCTTTCATAAATAAATAAATAAATAAATGTGTGTGTATATATATATATTTATATATGTATGTATGTATGTGCGTGTGTATAAATCTGCCGTCACCCACCCCCGCTGTAACTTGACCAGCTCTAACCCTGCGCTGGACGTGTGATTTGTGTTAAGCACAAGTTTTGTCTAACTTGATTGTCGGACTCCGGTAAATCACCATCGATCTAAGCTGCCCCCTTTGTGCGGCGCCCTTGTAGAATTCTCGGCTAATCTCCTGAGGGATGGTGGATCAAATCCCTGTCCAGAACCCACGCAAGTCAGGTCAGACAGGTAAGACCGCTGCAGAACTAACATGCCACTAGATTAACATCAAGCTTTTTAACGGTCGTCGCAAATACTGAATGTAAAAGTTGTCTTTTACACTCCTTTTTGTTTTTAATCCTCACTTCACGTCCAGCCTTTTGGCTGTTCATTTTGTTTCTTTTTTTTTTTCCATTTTAAACCCTTTTTACTTATTTAATGTTTACTGAAAATCATCATAAAGGAATGGCCGAATGTACCCAATAGGCCTCATTATTATTGACGGCTGTTGATAAACCTATAGACATGGTGATAGATTAGCAGAAATAACACCAACCTAGCACGACAAAGCTGTTCAGAGAGCGAAACCTTTTAAACTACCTCGGTATTACCATTGACCAAAAGTTTAATTGGAGACGTCATTTAATGAAAACAAAGAATACTCCAAATATTCTCGTCTCCAATGGCTGGAATGATCACTTTTGGTGTGAGAGGCTCGGGTGGAACCAGCTACAATAGTCAACACAGCGAAAAGCCCAACAACAATAGTAAGACAAACTAGTGCTGCTCGATGACAAAACGACGACTTGAATTATGTAAACAGTTCTGTAGCCCGTAATGCTAGACACAGCGTGCCACAGACGAAGACCCACCGGCATGGGGACTCCTTTGAGTCGTGACTAATGTGAAGTTTGAATGACATGTTTCTACAACCCCTCGGATTTGCATTTAAACAGGAATTTATCTACAAACTTCAGCTTTTTGCTTGCCTTAAATATATCTTTATTTTATAACACGTTACACGCAGTTATTTATAAATATAATACCGTATTATACCATATATCATGTCACATCTATAAACTCTGTCTTTAGATCGTATTTTTTTCTTCCGTAATATGCTCTAAATATGATACAAATAATAATATGTTAAGGATGTATTATTTTGATAGGTATGTTTATTTATTTTTATACTGTAGTATGTGATACATTTCAGGTAATTGTATACTATATAATTTTCCTCTGAACTTTTCAAATAATAGATCCAATATTCCTATATAGATGATAACTGATATTCTACATAATGAACTCTATCTCAGCCAACCAAAGTCACTATCTAGCCATGCTTCCTGATTGTGATAGAATGATTACTTCCAAACCACGCAGTTGGCCAGAGCTGCAGTACTTTGATGTTATGAAACCATCAAAACAGGACAAATTCTCGTGTTTCAAATTTGCGGGAAAAAAAATTATTGAATGGTTTCCAACCACTTTTTATGTAAAAACAATCGAGCTTAGCGGAGTTTTTTTTACTGCGGAAATACAGCCAGAAAAATAACTTAAGACTTTCCGGAAAATATCTCCAGCATATCAAGAAAAGTCTTATTCTTGTCAATCTTAGTCTTTCTCTGAAACAACTTTCAATCCCTTAATATCTTAAGACTGCTATCTAGTTCAGGCAGAAAAACCTAGGACTTGCTCGAAAAGTATTTATATGAAAATACAAAAACAGAGTAAAAAAACGCACATCAAAAAGAATTGTTTTGCTAACTTCAAAAAAAAAAAAAATCCCAAACTGTTTTTCACATCCTTACACACGCCTCCTATCAGGTTAATAAAACTAATAATAACTTTTCATCCCGTGAGGCAGAGCGCGTGATGCCACTGAGGACCGGAAGTGTCAGCCGGAAGGATCTTAGAAAGACACACTCTTTTTGATATTAAACAAAAACTAGAAAACCTTTACTCTTATAAACCAATCAACCGACCTCAAATTAGTTATTCTCACACCCAACCTCCGCACCACCTCCCACTCACACACACATACACAATATTCTTTAGTCATACACCACTATATTTCTTACACTCAGATAATCTTCAATAATTATTATATTCAAAGCAGTATTCATAAAACTTTCAGACTTGTTTCTCACGGCCGAATTATATTTTTCATACGCAGAAAACCTTTATAGTTGTTCGATTATATTTTCCCAAGCAAGAAAATCTTAATGCTCAATAAAAATTTATCAGCCTGAAAACTGATAACTGAAAAAAAAATGCTTTCTTCTGCCTCTCTTGAAGCTGCCTTGTCCCACAGACGTTAGAACTTTCATCGGTTTTGTTTTGTGTCGTACACTAAAATGGGCTTTACTTCTCTGTATCCTCTTCACATTTAAATTGATTTTCAAAAATATGTTTCAATGAAAACTGATTATAAATAAAAAAAAGTATTAGGTTTGAATTAAGATAAAATCAATTTTATAAACTCAGTTTTTTAAGTGCCTTTCTTTCTTTCTTTTTTTTTTTTTTTGTGGGGGGGAGAGGAAAGAGTTAACTCACACTTAAACAAGGCAATAACTGATTATAAGAAAATAACCAGTCCGGGAATCAGTAAAAAAAGGAGAGGCATAAAAGTTATAATGCAAAAAAGATTTTAGAATGATCTAAAATTTATCAAAATCTTTAAAAAATCTTAAGACATCTAGATCTAGAATAATAATCTTAATAGGCTAAGAAAGTGCCAAACACAGGCAATTCGACAACAGGATTCTAAGCCATAGATCTGGATTGCATTCATCAAACGTTTAAAATCTAGAACCTGTAAAAAAATAGAGTATCTATACTTTAAAAAAAATCAGAGAGCTAAAACAAGTGGGGAAAGCGGCATTGGTTACTTACAGGTGGCTTTACTGTAAGCTGACCTAAGTAAAGATCCCCAATTATCATTTGATGAGCCAGTTAGTTATTAGAATGCACTGTATATAGGTGCTCTTTTATGCTCTTTATGCGAAAATTCGAAGTTTTCTAATAAGCATTCGAAAAGGATCTAAAATACATATTTGTAAAATGTACAGTTAGTCGCTATCCTTTATTTCGATGAAAGAATCTTACTCAGATGCTACGTGAGGCTGTTTCTGCCGCAAGTTGCACAGCGTCAACGCACAAAGCAAAACAACGCAGAGAATGAAACAGAGGAATTTGATTGGGTGAAAATATCGGCGATTTTTCAATTATTCTATTTTTAAAAGCAGCCGCATTGAGAGTACAGAATTATTATCACCTATGCCGTCGATTGGTGTAGATAATATACAGAGGTGATCAACAGCCCGTGCCAAAATTAGTACGAGGTCCGTTTCATAAATAAGTTTCCCACCTCCATAAATCAACAACCAAAAGGCATAAGATGATGAAATTTGGCACAGATTGCCTTTAATATCTGACCTATTCAACGTAACATCCACCATTGTTGGCGCATTTCTCTATCCGTTGTAACCAGTCTTTAAATGCAGTGACGTAAGAACATTTGTCCGGGTTGCTATTGCTACTTTCGTAGCCTGAATAATGTCCTCTTCTGTTTCAAATCGCTGGCCGCGAAGATGTTCTTTCATTTTAGGGAATACGTGAAAATCACAGGAGCAAGGTCGGGTAGACCTTGAGGATGCTCCAGCAGTTCCCACTTGTAGCCAGCCAAAACGTCTGTCACTGCCCGGGCCGTATGGACTGGCGCATTGTCGTGGTGAAACAAGATCCACGACTCCAGCGGCAAGCCCGGGTCGTTTCTTTCGAGTGGCAGGTCTGAGTTTGTCTTGCAGCACCTTCTTGTAGTACTGTGCATTGATTAATGGTGCCTATAGGTACAGGCCAGCGCAGAATCACGCCATTCATGTCAAAAAAAGATCATGTGCTGTGACCTTGAGAGCCCCTTGTTTGCGTCGAACTTTCTCTGGACGAGGCTCATCAAAGTCTCTCCATTCGGCTGACTGCCGCTTTGTTTCAGGATCAGGAATACACCCAAGTCTCATCACCGGTAATTATCCGACCCAAAAAGTCATTTTGCTCAGTTTGAAAGCTCCGCAAAGTTTTCTGGAAAAATTGACCTGACTCCTTCTGCTCATCTGTCAGCAAATGTGGAACCCATTTTGGAAAACTTCTTCTTCTTATTCAGTTTGACGTGGTTAGAACTCTAAACACGGACGTTCTAGACATCGATGTTTCCGTAGATATCTCCTCACAAGTTTTTCGTCTGTCATCACTCCAATGAAACGAGAACTTTAGAAATGTTTGCATCCCCGCACGCATGCTGTCACAGGTCGGCCAGGACGAGGTTCGTGCTTCATGTCATCTCGTCCCTCTGAAACAGCTTTTACCCACTTTCTTACCGTCTGAATAGAAGGAGCATTTTCTCTTAAAACAGTCACTAGATCTTTGTGAATGCATGATGCATCTTTTCCCAAAATAACAGAAAATTTTATGATGACACGGATGTCATATCTTGAAAAATTTTGGTGTGCCGGTGAGCTTTCTATTATGCCGGCCATTTTGCTCCAACGGACTTCAGAAGGAAATAAATGCTATTTTGTATCGTTCAACATAGAGCCACAAATTTCATTGCGAATTCCCAAAAGGTTTGATCCTTCAGTGTGCCAAATTTCATGTACATATAGCTTAGACGGTTTTGATTTTATAGAGTAGGGAAACTTATTTATGAAACGGACCTCGTAGAGATGATAAAATACGTGAAAGAAACAGTTTACTGCTTCTGCTACGAGACGCTAAAGGTTTGGGATAGTTTTAACTTAATATCCAGGCCTAATATAAATACAGTAGGTATTTTTTATGCACATTCATTTCTTTTCTCATTATGTAGTGAAAGAAAAACCGAAAATGTTTCAATAATAACAATTTAGCGCATAACACAACCATTCACCAGTCAGCAATAAAAGATGTGCGTAGACTCAAAACTTTATATTCCTGCCATCATTGCGGGCAACCTTAGTATGGACTATAAGACTGTGTGGACCATTGGTTGATCTTTCTAATTTCGCTACATTCTGACTGTTTATGATCATCTAAGAGATGAAATACTCGATCGTTTCTACCGCCAAGGACCCCACACTACACCCATTACAATCCCCAATTGTTACTGCTGCGCTATGGAATTCAGACGAAACAATAATAGACTCGTCTAAACCGCTGGTTTCCTTCCAAGCTATTCGGCCAAAGTAAACCACCAGTCGGCACCATGCGGGTGGTTGCAATCAGCACTCGGATATATGAAGTCGCAGGCTTTGAAGTAGTGCCAGCAAAGAATGATTGTTGGTGGCAGTTTGATTGGGGAGAATCCATTGATTGATTTCTCAAAACTCCATAACTGGCGAAGCAGCCCTACAATAACTCGGTTCTAGTTAAAGGGGAGATAATCAATACTTCCGATTGGTTTAATACGGTTTATATTCTGACCTTAGACAGTAAAGAGAGGCACTTCATTAATTGCTGTGTTAATTTTGATTAGTACCATAAACCACTGGTAACAACCGTAGCTTTATTGAATGTCGCCTATGCGTGCCATTCGGTTTTTTTATGTTATAGGAGTCATAGTAGTATAAACAGTAAAACGTGTATATGCAGGGGAAAATAGCAGTAGCCATTTTATGAGCAGCAGCAACGGCAGTGGTAGTGGTAGTGGTAGTAGTAGTAGCAGCAGCAGCAGTAGTTGTCGTAGTACTACTAGTAGTAGTAGAAGTAGAAGTAGTAGTAGTAGTGGTAGTAGTGGTAGTAGTAGTAGCAGCAGCAGCAGCAGCAGCAGCAGAAGTAGAAGTAGTAGTAGTAGTAGTAGTAGTAGTAGTAGTAGTAGTAGTAGCAGCAGCAGCAGCAGCAGCAGTAGTAGTAGTAGTAGTAGTAGTAGTAGTAGTAGTAGTAGTAGTAGTAGTAGTAGTAGTAGTAGTAGTAGTAGTAGTAGTAGTAGTAGTAGTAGTAGTAGTTGTTGTAATAGTAGTAGTAGTAATAATAGCGGTATTACCAGCAGCAGTTGTACATGTTATCATTATGACGTCAGTGATAGAAGAAGCAGAAGCAGCAACGGTTTTAGCATTCCTCGTCAAAGTATCGTTATGTAAAAACAAATATTAAAAAGAAAACGTGTACAATATAAATGGCAAGAAAAATGTTCAATTTCTTTTTTGCGCTTGCACTGTGTTATTAAGTTTTTTGACCTCTTGTCATCGACTCTGTAAGTTTTGTATTTTTCTTTTCAATTTTCTCTAGAAGCATCTCTATTCAACCTGTGTTTTTGTCTTCATTTCTTCAAAGAAAAAGTCTAAGATTTACACTTAAAGTAATTTCTGTTTCGACAAAAAGTTTCGGTTAGCAATAAGGTTCGGTAAGAAGATTTTAAAAGTTTTACAACAGTTTTGCTTGGGAACTTTAAAAAATATTTTTTTATTCAAATTACTGGTTTAAATACTTCAAATCTAAGGAATTTAATCTTCATGCTGAAATTAAAATGTGTTTGTCTATGTTTTGCTATATAACCTATTTAACAACTTATGGTTGTGGTTCATGAGAAAGAGCGCATGTTTAATATTCACAACAACGTCTAGAAAACCATCTAAAAATAAAATTAATAATATAGTTTTGTAGATTCAGGATTGCGAAATTCTTTAAAAATAACTTAATAAAACAAATCAACCTAATACGATAGAGAGGCGCAGACCTACAGATTCATCTGGTTTATACAGGATTCTCAGGACCTCGGTAATTTTGCTCTCTTTTTCAACTTTAAATACAAAAATCTGGATATTAACATCGTAAAAGGTTTATCGCTTCTTTTGCGCTTTTTTATTGATTTTTTTTTCGTCAAAGTTAAAAAAAAAATATTTGATGGAATCGCAAGGTGCAACACGTGCTTACGCTACTGATTTGACTTACCAAAATGTGATTGTCGCTGGAAACAAGGAAATCTCTGCTGTACACAGGCACACACATACGGACAGGCGAGACGCGAGCCTGGAAGTTTAAACCTTACGTGCGTTTTTCAATGCATTCCGTCAACTCACTGTGGAGAAGACAAGTTATGATTCCATTGTGTTGTGCAGCCGGCAAACACTTTTAACACTCTCCGGTGCTGCTAATATATCTAAACCCGTGGCAAGCCGTGTGTTTACTGAACTGTCGCGACCCGAGAGAGGGGGGTGGCGGGGAGGTCTGCAATAATTATCGTTAAGTCTGCTCGGATCCCAGCGGTAACAGTAACCGCTCCAGACATACTCCGACCTCGTCGGTACCGTGACGGGCTCCAGACAAGCTCCAGATGTGAGGCAGTTCAGGCAGGAGCGCGAGTGCGACGGCAGAGAATTCGCTTCGATCTTCGGTCTCGAGTCGCAGAGGTTCTGTGATTGCTGACGTCACTGTCGCAGTTCACTGCAAAAACTTGGCAGACTGGGAAAGAAGGGAAGGGGGTGGGCAGCTGGGTGTAAAAAAAAGGTTTGGGGTGTTTGCTATAAAGTGGGAAACAGAGGTTGAGAGAGAGAGAGAGAAAGAGAGAGAGAGAGAGAGAGAGAGAGAGAGAGAGAGGCATAAATATACAGACAGACAAACACACAGACTCATATATGCCCAGACCGATAATTGACGAGAATATAAAAGAAGGAATAGAGAGAGACAGACGGACAATCACACAGATACAAACACGAAGATGACATAAGGCCGACACTGCGAGAGAGATAGAATGAATGGCAATCCGTGTGTGTGTATGTGTGTGTGAGAGAGAGAGAGAGAGAGAGAGAGAGAGAGAGAGAGAGATACAAACAGAAAAGCAAAAACTTGGAGGGCAGCAGCTTGGTAATTATAAAGGATAAAAAAAAGACGCGTTTATGACTTTTATAGTGTTATACAGGGTCTAAAAAGAAACAGACACACAACTTTATAACTATGGAAAAAAAAAGGAAACAACACAACTATAAATTTGGAGAAAAATAATAAACTGAAAGCGCGACTTGTAAAAAATGGTTAGAGATCTAAGCTTCTTATTGGATTGTGACGTGAGTTACTTCAGAGACGATTTCGTTTGTAAGAAAGTCGCGCCGAATGCCATCTCAATTCTAGTTGGTGATACACCCGTCCTGAAAATACTGTTTTAGTATAGCTACCAATAAAAGTTCAACAATTCTGCTACAACAGAATTATCAGTCAAGTCTATTTTTTTTCAATGAAAAGAGCAAGTGACTATTGCAGTAACAGAAATAGTAATAGTTGTGGCATCAACAACAGCACTGGTAATAATAGTGGTAGTAGTGGTGATAATAATAATAATAATAATAATAATGATAATAATAATAATAATAATAATAGTAGTAGTAGTAGTAGTAGTAGTAGTAGTAGTAGTAGTAGTAGTAGTAGTAGTAGTAGTAGTAGTAGTAGTAGTAGTAGTAGTAGTAGTAGTATTAGTAGTAGTAGTAGTAGAAGTAGTAGTAGTAGTAGTAGTAGTAGTAGTAGTAGTAGTAGTAGTAGTAGTAGTAGTAGTAGTAGTAGTAGTAGTAGTAGTAGTAGACTAAGTAGTTGTAGTAGTGGTGGTAGTACTCACATCATTATCAAAGTTAAAGAAAACAAATTGTTGAGATTAAACTATTCCCAAAAGTTATCTATTCTTGTATTTCAGTTTTAATGAGTTCCACTCTCCCTTTCTAAAAGCAGAATGCAAAAAAGAAGTCACTACATCATTTTGTTTGATGTCTTCAACATTGGATAAAACATTAACCTGAGCTACTTCTTTCTTCTGTTCGTTTAAATTTTTTTAAAATTATCATTGTTTATTTAACATAATGCGATCTTTAATACTTTATTAAAGAATATTCACCACCATTAACGTCAATTGTATTATAAAATAAATGAAGTGAATAAAACGTAAATGAATGTTTTTACTGTATATAATTTGTTCCATGAGAACTTTCAGAACTCACTAGTGCCACTCCAGCAACACTCTTAACATTTTCGCTGCCCCAAGCCAGGACTCATTTCACATTGGGGTGAGGTCAGAAAACGTGTGTGAAGAAAATTTCCAAAGGATTCACATACACCTTTTTTCCTTTTTCTTCTTCTTCTTTTCCTTCTTCTTCTTCTTCTTCTTCTTCTTCTTCTTCTTCTTCTTCTTCTTCTTCTTCTTCTTCTTCTTCTTCTTCTTCTTCTTCTTCTTCTTCTTCTTCTTCTTCTTCTTCTTCTTCTTCTCCTTCTTCTTCTCCTTCTTCTTCTACTTCTCCTTTTTCTTCTCCTTCTTCTTCTTCTTTTTATTCTTCTTCTTCTTCTTTTTCTTTTCTTCTTCTTCTTCTTCTTCTTCTTCTTCTTCTTCTTCTTCTTCTTCTTCTTCTTCTTCTTCTTCTTCTTCTTCTTCTTCTCCTTTCTTCTTCTTCTTCTTCTTCTTCTTCTTCTTCTTCTTCTTCTTCTTCTTCTTCTTCTTCTTCTTCTTCTTCTTCTTATTCTTCTTCTTCTTATTCTTCTTATTCTTATTCTTCTTATTCTTCTTCTTCTTCTTCTTCTTCTTCTTCTTCTTCTTCTTCTTCTTCTTCTTCTTCTTCTTCTTCTTCTTCTTCTTCTTCTTCTTCTTCTTCTTCTTCTTCTTCTTCTTCTTCTTCTTCTTCTTCTTCTTCTTCTTCTTCTTCTTCTTCTTCTTCCTCTTCTTCTTCTTCATCCCTCCTCCATCTCCTCCTCCTCCTTTTCATCATCACATGTCCTAGTGAGGGTCATAATTTAAAATGCTAATATTGTCCTCATCGTTACCACTAATATCAAAACGCCACGGTCATCTCACACCTGCCAGTCTTCAGTAAGTCTGGACGATCATCTGTGGTAAGTCTTTTCATTCTCCCATTTGTCCGCAACCCCGGAGTGTTATCGTTACCCTTCTAGTAGAGGGTCGCTCGGCTGATCTCGAAACACTTTGCCTACTCGAACACGCTTCAGTTACTAAAGCATTGGGTCGACTTTTCCGCTCTCCTATTCCCCGGATCTGATTCAAGAGTTTGCTTTTGTTTCAAGATCGTGTCGCCGTTGGTCCCATTAGCGGTAACAGTTCGGGCAACATCGGAGAAAATCGATAGTCTTCCAAGCTAAGGTGCCCTGGTGGGACTATAATATGACCATCGTGCATGCTTGATTGCTTTCTGTTTTCATAGTGCCATCATTTTAGCCATTCGATGTTATTGTTTTCATTAACAACAACAATATCATCATCATTATCATCATGAATTTTCTTTTCATTAATGTTATTCTACTACTGCTACTTCTACTACTACTACTACTACTACTACTACTACTACTACTACTACTCCTACTACTTCTACTACTACTACTACTACTACTGCTACTTCTACTACTACTACTACTACTACTACTGCTACTACTACTACTGCTGCTGCTACCATTTCTACTAGTAATGCTCGTAATGCTTGAACTAAGAATAAATATATCATGTTATTATTGACATCTAAATAAAAGTATTCTTGCTTTGCGCTTTTTTTTTTTTCGCTATCCGTAAATTTTTTTATTACTTTGTTTTTGGTATATCCCCATCGCCTCGTGCAATATCGACCAGTTTAGAGTGATAAAAGAAAACACGACATTGATTCAAGACTTAATACCAGTCCGCCCCACAATTTATCAAGTTTGAACCCTCCACTAGAATCTAGACCAGTCACATTGATCGGTTTGAGATCGATCTGATCGACAGCTGCCATGTTATTGTCGCCCCCACGCCCAGCTTTGTTAAATTCATCAAACATCCGTGGGATATTTTTTTTTAAAAAGCTCTTTATGTTTAGGATTAAACTTGAAACAGGCATGGCGATATTTATTTGATTGATACATTGATGGACTGAATGAAACGGCTCTCGAGCCCAGTCCATCAAGAACTGTGACCATAGGTTTGGTAGTTGTGTTTCACCGTCACAGTTCCATCAAAGTTCAGTATCAACGTAGGCCTATATTTTTCTTGAAAGTAATCACATTAAGCTTAAAAAAGTATAATATGGAATCGAAATGTTAACTAGCTCTTAATTTTTTTTTTTAATTACATATTTTCTAAGTGGATGTGATTCCTGAAAAGTAGTTTGCCAGGAGAATTTTTGCGCTGCCCTGTTCTCCCACATGACCCTGACAGAGACTTTGGGGCTATGAAACACATCAGAATTGTTTGTACTGCGCAAAGGCTACATTGATGGATTTTGCACGAACATTTTTCCATCGTTCAAAAGGAAGAACAATGCCTTTTTAAATTTATAACTTAGATATTACGCTGTTGCCATGTTTTGGACGGCTTTTACCAAACAACCAAGCCCGACAGAGGCCAATGCGCTGTAGAAAGAAAGAGCAAGAGAAATATACATGCAGTATGGAGATAGAAAGAACGGGAGAACTTTTCATGCAGTATGGAGATAGAAAGAACGGGAGAACTTTACATGCAGTATGGAGATAGAAACAACGGGAGAACTTTACATGCAGTATGGAGATAGAAACAACGGGAGAACTTTACATGCAGTATGGAGATAGAAACAACGGGAGAACTTTACATGCAGTATGGAGATAGAAAGAACGGGAGAACTTTACATGCAGTATGGAGATAGAAAGAACGGGAGAACTTTACATGCAGTATGGAGATAGAAAGAACGGGAGAACTTTACATGCAGTATGGAGATACAAACAACGGGAGATCTTTACATGCAGTATGGAGATAGAAAGAACGGGAGAACTTTACATGCAGTATGGAGATAGAAAGAACGGGAGAACTTTACATGCAGTATGGAGATAGAAACAACGGGAGAACTTTACATGCAGTATGGAGATACAAACAACGGGAGATCTTTACATGCAGTATGGAGATAGAAAGAACGGGAGATCTTTATATGCAGTATGGAGATAGAAAGAAAGGGAGAACTTTACATGCAGTAAGGAGATAGAAAGAACGGGAGATCTTTATATGCAGTATGGAGATAAAAAGAACGGGAGATCTTTATATGCAGTATGGAGATAGAAAGAACGGGAGAACTTTATATGCAGTATGGAGATAAAAACAACGGGAGATCTTTATATGCAGTATGGAGATAAAAACAACGGGAGATCTTTAAATGCAGTATGGAGATAAAAACAACGGGAGAACTTTACATGCAGTATGGAGATAGAAAGAACGGGAGATCTTTACATGCAGTATGGAGATAGAAAGAACGGGAGATCTTTACATGCAGTATGGAGATAGAAAGAACGGGAGATCTTTACATGCAGTATGGAGATAGAAAGAACGGGAGATCTTTACATGCAGTATGGAGATAGAAAGAACGGGAGATTTTTACATGCAGTATGGAGATAGAAAGAACGGGAGATCTTTACATGCAGTATGGAGATAGAAAGAACGGGAGATTTTTACATCCAGTATGGAGATAGAAAGAACGGGAGAACTTTACATGCAATATGGAGATAGAAAGAACGGGAGATCTTTACATGCAGTATGGAGATAGAAAGAACGGGAGAACTTTACATGCAGTATGGAGATAGAAAGAACGGGAGAATTTTACATGCAGTATGGAGATAGAAAGAACGGGAGAACTTTACATGCAGTATGGAGATAGAAAGAACGGGAGATTTTTACATGCAGTATGGAGATAGGAAAGAACGGGAGAACTTTACATGCAGTATGGAGATAGAAAGAACGGGAGAACTTTTACATGCAGTATGGAAATAGCAAGAACGGGAGAACTTTACATGCAGTATGGAGATAGAAAGAACGGGAGAACTTTACATGCAGTATGGAGATAGAAAGAACGGGAGAACTTTACATGCAGTATGGAGATAGAAAGAACGGGAGAACTTTACATGCAGTATGGAGATAGAAAGAACGGGAGAACTTTACATGCAGTATGGAGATAGAAAGAACGGGAGAACTTTACATGCAGTATGGAGATAGAAAGAACGGGAGAACTTTACATGCAGTATGGAGATAGAAAGAACGGGAGAACTTTACATGCAGTATGGAGATAGAAAGAACGGGAGAACTTTTACATGCAGTATGGAGATAGAAAGAACGGGAGAACTTTACATGCAGTATGGAGATAGAAAGAACGGGAGAACTTTACATGCAGTATGGAGATAGAAAGAACGGGAGAACTTTACATGCAGTATGGAGATAGAAAGAACGGGAGAACTTTACATGCAGTATGGAGATAGAAAGAACGGGAGAACTTTACATGCAGTATGGAGATAGAAAGAACGGGAGATCTTTACATGCAGTATGGAGATAGAAACAACGGGAGAACTTTACATGCAGTATGGAGATAGAAAGAACGGGAGATCTTTACATGCAGTATGGAGATAGAAAGAACGGGAGAACTTTACATGCAGTATGGAGATAGAAAGAACGGGAGAACTTTACATGCAGTATGGAGATAGAAAGAACGGGAGAACTTTACATGCAGTATGGAGATAGAAAGAACGGGGAGAACTTTACATGCAGTATGGAGATAGAAAGAACGGGAGAACCTTACATGCAGTATGGAGATAGAAAGAACGGGGAGAACTTTATATGCAGTATGGAGATAGAAACAACGGGAGAACTTTACATGCAGTATGGAGATAGAAAGAACGGGAGATCTTTACATGCAGTATGGAGATAGAAAGAACGGGAGATCTTTACATGCAGTATGGAGATAGAAACAACGGGAGATCTTTACATGCAGTATGGAGATAGAAACAACGGGAGAACTTTACATGCAGTATGGAGATAGAAAGAACGGGAGAACTTTACATGCAGTATGGAGATAGAAAGAACGGGAGATCTTTACATGCAGTATGGAGATAGAAAGAACGGGAGATTTTTACATGCAGTATGGAGATAGAAACAATGGCAGAAACACTGAAAAACCCAAACTGAAGATCAGGGTACGTTAGCTTTAGACAAATCGTTGGCTTCTTTTTTTGTTCTTTATTTCTTCATTTTTAAGTTGCTTTACTTCTATCTTTCTTTTCTTTCCTTTTTTTTTTAACCACCGGTAATGTTATAGCCAAGCAGTGATGAGATTCATTGCTAAACTTGAGAAAACAACAAAAGTTTCGATGACACAAGATAATGCATTAAAAAAAAAACACCAAGAAATGTAGGCATAAAAAAGCTTTTTACAACGAAAATCTACTAATCTAAAACCTATTGTCGTGCAGGTTTGAAATGTGCACTCGAATACAGAGTTATTCAGCCAAGACTATCGATACTGTTACATAAATCAGGGGAAAAAATGGTTTGCCGATAACCTGGTTTGAAACCTTTAGCTCTTCTGATCGTCCTCAAGTGATCTGAGAGTTTTGGCCAGAGAGTGTATAGTTGGACCATATCCGGCGCCCGCAGCTCGCCAGGTAGCCGGCTGGACAGGGGAGGGACAGGTCAACAGTCTGACCCCCCGAGGGCTCCACATACTCAAGGCCAGATAAACGGTCGCCCTGAGAGGCGAAGCTCCAAACTACTTTTGTACCAGGCCCTGAGCAACGTTCGGTATGACGTGATCATCTCACAAGTAAAGAGCCGGCAAAAAGCCAGACATCTGGGGCCTGAGCGGGCCACAGGTTCGCGAAATGTGACGGTCACCATAGTTCAACGTTTGGGTAACAGAATGTAACTTAATGAAGACATTATTGATCATATTGACTGCGTGAAGTGCGATAGACCATTAATGTCTGGTTAACTGGTGATTTAATACCTGTGTTGTCACTCGGTATAAAGTACATAATGGTGATCGTATAATGCAATTGGTATAAACAGGGAGAAGCCATGCCTATTTTTGTAGTTTTACTAATGTCGCCTCTCAGCCGTAGGCTTTTAAAATTCCAACAAGCAACGATGGCGATGAAGAGACTAGTAGATGGTAAAATTGTATCCTAAATCTGAATTTGTTGATGAAATAGCGAACACTAGAAACTAAACACATACACACACACGTACGCACATAAAACCAGGCCGCTTCATTCAGATAAGTTTTAAATGTTTCTTAACGCCTATAAGTTGAATGCAGACACATAAACATCTACCAAAGTAAAATCAGAGCCTCAAATAGTTATTTTTTCCAATCCTGCATGACTTATTTCATATCTGAAGGGCTCTTTATTCAAAATAAATGTTCTTCTTTCATTTATTATGAAGGAAACCATGCCAAATGTTAACGTAAACCCTGTTTGTAACCGAAAGGTCCTTGTTGGCTGAAAACAAAGGTGTGTGTGGGAGGGGAGGACAAGGACAGATTTTAAGAGCTGCAATTAACCCAAACAAGCGACAAAAAAAAAAAAAATCAGAACATTTATCTCGGGTCTGGGTCTCACTGACATCTTTTAGTTGTCTGTAGCTGGTATGCGCCTATTTTAACGCTTTATAAAACTTGCTGCATCAGCTTTTCAAGTTGAATGGTTAATTGGAATCAAGTGACATCCAGACGACCTTGTAAACAATGCAGCTGTCGCAGACAGGCACGCCGCACAGGCGCAGAGTTCACACTCCACTTAGAGCAGTACATCACACCAGTCCCATTTAATCTTATGGGATAAAGTTTTGTGTGGGTCAGGAACCTATCTTTTCATCTCTAATGTTGGAATCAAAGTAAGATCCAATGTAGCTTGCTTAATGTTGTTAAGACTACAAGGAACTCGAGCACCCGGAAAACGGACATTCAATTCAATCCAATCAAACTATCCAAGAATAATAAGTTGAAGCAATCACACACTAACATTAACCCTCAACTCACGGAACTCAGATAGATCAAAACAGCTTGCCAGCTAACACACTGTGGTGTATCTCACTTCAATAAAAGACGTCGTCCTATTTGAAGACAGAAAAGACAACCTTAGATATTTTAAGTGTGAGCTGTTGAAATAGCTCCATAAAGTTAATTCCAGTACAGCAAAATAAAGAGTTTTCTGACGTGCGGCTCGGTTAGATAGCCGAGTATATGCAGCCAAATATAATTATGATTAAAAGAAAAATTATTTGAAAGTTTGCGCTCATATTCCATAATTATAAACCAATTCATTTATATAAAATTTTTCCACGTGAGAGGAACACATGCTTAGTTAGATTTCTAAAAAAATTTATAAATAACAATCGATTATACTAAACAGGAAGCCTTAAGGAAACCTTTTATTCGCTCATTTCATACCTCATGGAGAGAGGCCGAGGCAAATATTTCTAGGCCAAAATCATACAGCAGTTACTCTTTATCGGCTCATTCAAAGTATATATGACAGTAGACTAGACCAAAGAGACGCACGCAATGTGGCCAAATAAAGTGCTGCTCACTTGGGCTCCCAAAAGTTACCATGGCATTGATTTGTTAAATGAGATGGTGCCCAGTAAAATAAATAAATAAAAAAAAAATAAAAACAACTGGAAGCTGGTTCTGCGTGGTGTGCTTAGAGTCACTGGAGATCTTTCATGATTGAGAAGAACCGGATCTTTGTTGGTCAGTACTTGGCTTCTCACATTTAGATTTCCTGCCAGGACTGATGAGGTTGACCATTAGTCCATCAATTATATCCATCTTTAGGTCCTCGTGTACTTACCAGCAGGATGATTTTAAAAATATTTAAAAATTAAAAAAAAAAAAAGATGAAGTGATAAAACCATCGCATGTCTATCAGCTTTCCTCCAACTGCTTATCCTCAATACGGAAGATACAAAAATGAATGTCTGCATCCAAATCGTCAGAAACTCTCAAAATTACTTTCCATTCAGATTGACATCAATTAACAATTAAAAACGCTTTCTTGCACTTCAATTGATAATAGTTTTCTTTGCAATCTTTTCAATCATACGCGATGGTACTCAGAGTAAGAGTAGAATGTTGGTTACAGAGATCTAATTGACTCCCCTGAACAATAGGCCTATTTTAGGAAATTTTTGTTGTTGTTGTCAAAAGCACACGTCAGGTCACAGTCACAAATAATGAATAGTTTAGGCCTGCGAGGGTGTCCTTAATGTATGCAATGTTGTGAACTGAGAAAGCTTGGATGGTCGATTTACGTAAGTTTAAGCTTACCAGTATGAATACCACCCGGCATTCCTAGACAAACACTAACTATAGAGAGATTAAAAATTATACCAACAGCAGGTGCAGTAGAGCACGTTCAAAACCGTTATTCAGCGAAACTTAGTTATCTACTTTCTGTCCTGTTTTGATGGAACTCTCTATTGAACAAAGCTCGTAGGAAGAGATTGGCCAGGATCTACTGTGCAAAAACCGCATTTACTAACGGGAGGGTAGGCTACCCAATAAAATATGAGACCATTTAAATCTACGAGTTCATTAATAAGAACAGAAAAGTTCCACACTTACGAAAACTTATTTTATCCTCTCTACTCTTTGAAACCTATAAAACTAAAACAATAAAGAAAGAGAAAAATTGCACATTTTCGCTCTCTCAGGGAACTTAATCTGTCCTTCATAAAGGAGCAGAATAACTTATACTATGTTAAGATGGAAAGAGCAGTAAGCAACGAGTTAAAATAACATTTTTCTGGAGACAATAAAACCGAATTTGCTTATCATGACAACAGATCAAAGAGCTTCTGTGATCATGACCTCCACACCAACATTCTTGAACTTTGGAAAGTGGTGAAAGGGGAATAACTCTGGGCGACTGCGAATCTAGGTGTTTTGATCCATTTTATCGAGACGAGAGATCAAGTACGTACCCGGCATGGAGAGAGATGTGCAAATACATTAATTGAGAGTCAGGCTGACTCGATATTTTACATTTTCCAACGACTTCTTTGTTTTGGCGTCCGATTTTAAATGAATTTACAGTCGTGCACGCAAAATAACGCCGGTGGTAAGCATATAGATCTATTCCAAACTAAGAACTTAAGATTTCTATGTATATCTTACATTATTCACGAATCAATGTTGATCTAATCAAGCCGGTAAAATTGCAAATATCGGCCCATCTCACGAAATCGAAATTTGCAGTTTAATGGGATTTTAGAGCGACACAAAAATGCCTATATAATATAATATAAATATGAATAAAACTTTCATATTCGTATTCAGCATATCAAATTCAATAAGAAAAATAGAATTTTAAAGCTTAGGCAGTTAGGGTGAGTTGGGCCGATATCTGCACTATAGATACAATCTAGCGTTTATCCCGATAAATGGATAATGAAATAGAAGGCCGTAAATTCTAGTTCCAGATTTAGATCTAGATCTAGATCTATTAGAAATCTAGTCTAGATATAGGGTATAAATGTTTTCATTCCTTCAATGGGTGGACCAGCAAGAGTAACTAGATCTAGATCTAGTTAGCCTCTAGAGATCTATAAATACTGTCTAGAGCAAATTTACTAGATCTAGAATCTAGATTCTAAAGAAAGTCTTCGTTTTGGACTTTCAAGATCCATTCAATACAAATTACTTAAAATCAGCATTTCAAAGTCTGTATTATAGGATAATGTTTTGTTCAGTGTGTAATCAGCACAGTTATATTGATAATTCATACTATTTATCTGTATAATATTAAAAGCATGTACAAAACTGTTTTTTTCCTTTACACATCGTGAGTAGTTAAGTGTTAAATCTTTGTGCTAGATTCTGTAATTTCACTATTCTCGTCTGTTGTTCCAAGAAATGAGGTACAGTAAAAGGGCGATCATGTAATTGAGATGCAGTGTTAAGTGTTCAAAACCAGTGTAAGAAAATATTTTTATAATTAAGTGGCATCTCAATAAAAAAAAAAACGGTTAAGTGAGAAACAGATGGTGCTGGATTCTTAATTGATGGTAAAAATTTGTCGCAGTTTACAAAACTGAGTACTGATAATGAAGCTTAAAGCTTTAAAAAAAAATTAGAAAAATTGAAATATGGTAAAATCCTTCAAAAATTAAAAATAAAATAAAGAGAAAGACAAAAAATCAGAGGAAGAGAGAAGGAAAGAGAATGAGAGGTTGGCTTTCAAAAAACAGATACAAAAGATGTTGAAATAAATATAGAGTTCAAGAAAAATGTGTTCAATCCAAAACAAAGGGGAAAAGTTGCTATGATTCAAAGGTAAATTGACAAAAGAAATAAAATAAAATGTAACCTGAAGCCCAATATCATAGAAATCAAGACATGAGAAACTTATTGATCAGAGATTGTTATGTCACAAAGATAAAGAGAGTTAAGTACATAAAATTATCTATATTGCAAGATAATGTAATTAAAAGAAATTTGAAGAAATGGGGATCTCTAATCACACTTGTGTAAATGTCCATTGCTTTGATACCGCGGGTCAATCCTGGTAGGGGAAATATTTAAAAAAAAAAAAGCTTACATAGCAAACTTAATTGTATAATATGGATTCTTGGAATAATCCCTTTAATAACAAAACTTATAATTTTCTGATTCTAATGTTTGATATATTAGGTATATAATTGTCTATTGTTTTCTATGTAGTGCTTCAAGGTGATTGCTTTCAGTTTCATTCAAATGTCTAATCAGAAATAAAAGTAGGATGTACAAATGACTATTCTAACAATTCATAATTTTTTGCCAAATTTGTTACATGATGAGCCAAATAACATTTAAAGACTGTTCTCAGAGGATTTCAATTTTCAAAGCGGTTGACGTTTTTTAAAAGAGATTAATTTTTGGGCCTTCTTTATAAATATAAATATCAAAAACATGTTATTTTACTTGGGTGTAGACTGTAGTGAAAAACTGGAGCTAGAGAAATTATAAAAATTAAATAAGATTTAACTCCTCCACCGTGAAGCAAAATGGTCATTGAAACGTGGCCTTTTCTTCAGGAGCAAAGGTTGCGTCGAAAAACCACTTCTGCTTCTTTTCCGCATGTTTTGTATTTCTTTACAGTTTAATAACTAAAATATCAGCCAGATCCACTAATTGTCAACAATGAACCTTAGAAACATTCATGTTAAGCCATTTTATGAACTTGCTACTCTTGATTTATCTTGCATGACACCTGTAGTGTAATATAGATTGTGATTAGATCAGAATAATTATAACCTTAAGCAATCCAGGGTACCCAATAATTTTTTTTTAAATTAGGGCCTTATATTTTTCTCTGTAATATTGTCTGAGCAGTTGCACTTTTTCACTTTGTTTTGGGAAGAACTTTTTTACCATCTCAAGTCAAGCACAACATTTATCTGTAACGCGTCATCAACACCAGATTATGTCCTTGGTGGAGAAATAAACTGAAAAGAGGGCTGCTTAAAAGATTGCACCCAAATGTAGTTTATTTTTTTTTTTTTGCTTGAGATCTCTGCTTCATTTGATGAATGTCTGCATGAGAAGAATCGCAATGTCTTAAGGCTCTATAAATTTTAAAACTGTATTATGTGTGGCTCTGGAGGAGATAGATCTATCATTGTAAAGTTTGCTTTTCTTTGATGTAGTTGTATGGCTCTGGAGGAAACATCACCTGAACATTATTGTTGTAAAATTCTGCTTTCTTTCCCATAGTAGTCTTCCCCACCTGTTCATTGTTGTAAAGTTTTCTTTTCTTCAGTGTAGTTGTATGGCCCTGGAGGATAATAGTCTATTATTTTTGTGAAGTTTGCATTTCTTCAATGTAGCTGTCCCTCTCCGCCTCTTCATCTGAACAGGCAGTCATGCTTGTGCAACATAATGTAATGTGACACAATTGATTTATAGATCTAGATTTAGAGCTATGTTGCTTTTAGATATTGACTTTTAAAGGCGGATTATCTCACGCCATTTCCTTATCAAACAGGCAAAATCTACTCCCATTTTTTTTATTCCTTTGGTCTTATCAAAATGGGCATATTTAAATTTTAATGATTTCCCAGATCTAAACAGAAATTTCAGCACTATTGATCTTTGAAAATTTTATCATCACCATTTTGTTCTATACCATTTGTCTCCAATTTAAAAATAAATTAGATTATATTTTGAAATCTAGGATCCATTGAATGGGATCAGGATGGACATAATTGAATGAATTTGTTGACAGGAATAGTTAAATTCTTAACATTTATATGATTATTTGTGGGTTTCAGTAATATTTTTAACAGCTTTTGCTAGGAAGTTACTAAAATGTGCTGTATTTAGATTATCTGGTTAGTGCGTGAATTTTGTATACATTTTATGGTTTGCATACCTCTTTTTAAGGAAACACACCCTTTTTAGGATTTGGGGCTGGCAATCAATGATTTGCAAATAAATTAAGATCAGTTTTTTATTCCCTCTTTTCACAGTTTAAACATGGCTCAAGTGCTTAATGGAAAGTCTAAACTCATAATACAAGCCTTCAACATCTGCATCAGTAGACAAATCATTCAGCTCCTCAAGAAATGGACTTTGGAATCCTAAATCCCAATCATAACTCATTGTCAATATTTAAAGTTCATAAACTTAGTAGGTTTCATGAAAAGACTGACATGGATGAGAAAGAGAAATTTCTACAGGAATGGCTCAGTAACAATGAGAACACCAGCTACAAACTACAGATCAAAATGAGACCATTACATACTCCTCTACATTCTCAAAATTGTTCAAGAAGTAAACTTTCAAACTTTTCAAGAAGTCGCACGAAAATGTGTCCAGAATTTTCCAGCAATGCTCCTAGTTTAGCATCTCTACCCTTACCTACAAAACCCATCTCTTAATCGACCAGGAATTATTGTGCTCCCTCAGCTGCTCCAAGGAGCATATTTATGGAACAGATGTGAAAATGTGAATTGGATTTCTCCTTTCCATGTTTTCTCAAAAGATTTTTGCGCTCAGCACACATTTCTGGAACTTCTTCATTCACACCATAAGCATCCTACCACTCACCACAGAGCATTTGC
>JAWDGP010001558.1:0-10716 GCA_033675545.1 Elysia crispata
TTGTAGTTGTAAATGTACTTGTTGTACTTTTAGTTGTACTTGTTGTAGTTGTAGTTGTAGTTAAACTTCTTGTAGTTGTAGTTGTAGTTAAACTTGTTGTAGTTGTATTTTTAAATTTTGTAGTTTTATTTGTAGTTAATGTAGTTGTAGCTGTAGTTGTAGATGTACTTCTTGTAGTTGTAGTTGTAGTTGTTGTTGTCTTTGTTTTATTTGTAGTTTTACTTGTTCTTTTTGTAGTTTACTTGTTGTTGTTGTAGTTTTAGTTGTATTTATTGTAGTTGTTTTTGTACTTGTAAGTGTAGTTGTAATTGTACTTGTTGTAGCTTTAGTTGTAGTTACAGTCGTACTTGTTGTAGTGGTAGTTGTACTTGTACTTGTTGTAGTTGTAGTTGTAGTTGTACTTGTTATATTTGCAGTGTATTCGTAGTTGTACTTGTTGTAGTTGTAGTTGTACTTGTACCTATTGTAGTTGTACTTGAACTTGTTCTTGTTGTAGTTGTAGTTGTATTTGTTGTAGTTGTAGTTGTAGTTGTCCTTGTTGTAGTTGTAGTTGTAGTTGTACATGTTGTAGTTCTAGTTGTAGTTGTACTTGTTGTAGTTGTAGTTGTACTTCTGGTAGATATAGTTGTAGTTGGAATTATTGTAGTTCTATTTTTAGTTGTACTTGTTGTAGTTGTAGTTTCAGTTGTACTTGTTGAAGTTGTAGTTGTAGTTGTACTTGTTGTAGTTGTAGTTGTAGTTGTAATTGTAATTTTAGTTGTAGTTGTACTTGTTGTAGTTGTAGTTGTAGTTGTACTTGTTGTAGTTGTAGTTGTACTTGTACTTGTTTTAGTTGTAGTTGTACTTGTTGTAGTTGTAGTTGTAGTTGTACTTGTAGTTGTAATTTTACTTGTTGTAGTTGTAGTTGTACTTGTACTTGTTGTAGTTGTAGTTGTTCTTGTTGTAGTTGAAGTTGCAGTGTACTTGTGGTAGTTGTAGTTAAACTTGTTGTAGTTGTAGTTGTAGTTGTGGATGTACTTGTTGTAGTTGTAGTTGTAGTTGTACTTGTTGTAGTTGTAGTTGTAGTTGTACTTGTTGTAGTTGTAGTTGTAAATGTACTTGTTGTAGTTGTAGTTGTACTTGTACTTGTTGTAGTTGTAGTTGTAGTTGTACTTGTTGTAGTTGTAGTTGTACTTGTTGTAGTTGTAGTTGTACTTGTTGTAGTTGTAGTTGTAGTTGTACTTGTTGTAGTTGTAGTTGTAGTTGTACTTGTTGTAGTTGTAGTTGTACTTGTTGTAGTTTTAGTTGTACTTGTTGTAGTTGTAGTTGTACTTGTTGTAGTTGTAGTTGTAGTTGTACTTCTATTGTTGTAGTTGTAGTTGTAGTTGTACTTTTTGTAGTTGTAGTTGTAATTGTACTTGTTGTAGTTGTAGTTGTAGTTGTACATGTCGTATGTGTAGTTGTACTTGTTGTAGTTGTACTTGTTGTAGTTTTAGTTGTAGTTGTACTTGTTGTAGTTGTTCAGTTACGTATTGCTACTTGTTTTAGATGGAGTTGTAAATGTACTTGTTGTAGTTGTAGTTGTAGTTGTACTTGTTGGAAATGTACTTGTAGTTGTGCTTGTTGTCGTTGTAGTTGTTCTTGTTGTAGTTGTAGTTTTACTTGTATTTGTACTTATTGTAGTTGTAGTTGTTGTAGTTGTAGTTGTACTTCTTGTAGTTGTAGTTGTAGTTGTACTTATACTTGTTGTAGTTCTAGTTGTAGTTGTACTTAATGTAGTTGTAGTTGTACTTGTACTTGTTGTAGTTGTAGTTCTAGTTGTAGTTGTACTTGTACTTGTTTTAGTTGTAGTTGTGCCTTGTTGTAGTTATGTGGTTAACCATTATGCTGTTGTAGTTGTAGTTGTACTTGTTGTGAATTTACTTGTAGTTGTACTTATTTACATTGTTGGCTGTAGTTGTAGTTGTACTCTGTTGTTGTTTTGTAGTTCTTAGTTGTACTTGTTGCTGTAGTTCTAGTTGTACTTGTTGTTGTAGTTGTAGTTGTACTTGTTGTAGTTGTAGTTGTACTTGTACTTGTTGTAGTTGTAGTTGTAGTTGTATTTGTTTTAGTTGTATTTGTAGTTGTACTTGTTCTAGTTGTAGTTGTAGTTGTACTATACTTGTTATAGATTTAGTTGTAGTTGTACTTGTACTTCTAGTAGTTGCAGTTGTTTTTGAGCGTATTGTAGTTGTATTTTTACTTGTTGTAGCTATAGTTGTTGTACTTGTAGTTGTACTTGTTGTTGTTGTAGTTCTAGTTGTACTTGTTGTAGTTTTTATTGAAGTTGTACTTGTTGTAGTTGTATCTGTACTTGTATTTGTATTAGATGTAGTTGTAGTTTTTGTACTTGTAGTTGTAGTTGTAGTTGCACATGTTGTAGTTGTAGTTGTATGTGTACTTGTTGTTGATGTAGTTGTACCTGTACTTGTTCTAGTTGTAGTTGTAGTTGTACTTGTTGTAGTTGTAGTTGTACTTGCTGTAGTTGTAGTTGTAAATGTACTTGTAATAGTCTTAGTTGTAGTTGTACTTATTGTAGTTGTAGTTGGAGTTGTACTTCTTGCAGTTGTAGTTGTACTTGTTGTAGTTGTAATTTTACTTGTACTTGTTGTAGTTGTAGTTGTAGTTGTAGTTGTACTTGTTGTAGTTATAGTTGTAGTTGTACTTGTTGTAGTTGTAGTTGTAGTTGTAGTTGTACTTGTTGTAGTTGTAGTTGTACTTGTATTTGTTGTAGTTGTAGTTGTAGTTGTACTTGTTGTAGTTGTAGTTGTAGTTGTACTTGTTGTAGTTGTAGTTGTAGTTGTACTTGTTGTAGTTGTACTTATTGTAGTTGTACTTGTTGTAGTTGTAGTTGTACTTTTTGTAGCTATACCTATACTTGTACTTGTTGTAGTTGTAGTTGTACTTGTTCTAAATGTACTTTTTGTACTTGTAGTTGTACTTGTTGTAGTTGTAGTTCTACTCGTTATAGTTGTATTTGTTGTAGTTGTAGTTGTACTTGTTGTAGTTGTAGTTGTAAATGTACTTGTATTTGCTGTAGTTGTAGTTGTTGTACTTGTTGGAGTCGTAGTTGTAGTTGTACTGGTTGTAGTTGTAGTTGTATTTGTTGTAGTGGTTGTTGTACTTGTACTTCTTGTAGTTGTAGTTATATTTGTACTTGTTGAAGTTGTAGTTGTAGTTGAACTTGTTGTAGTTCTAATTGTACTTGTAGTTGTAATTGTAGTTGTACTTGTTTTATTTGTAGTTGTAGTTGTATTTGTTGTAGTTGTAGTTGTAGTTGTACTTGTTGTAGTTGTAGTTGTAATTGTTAAAGTTGTAGTTGTACTTCTGTTAGTTGTGGTTGTAGTTGTACTTGTTGTAGTTGTAGTTGTACTTGTTGTAGTTGTAGTTGTAGTTGTACTTGTTGTAGTTGTAGTTGTAGTTGTTCTAGTTGTAGTTGTAGTTGTAGTTGTACTTGTTGTAGTTGTAGTTGTACTTGTACTTATTGTAGTTGTATTTGTAGTTGGACTTCTTTTAGTTGTAGTTGTTGTTGTAGTTGTTGTAGTTGTAGTTGTACTTGTTGTCGTTGTAAATTTACTTACACTTGTTGTAATTGTAGTTGTAATTGTATCTTTTATAGTTGTAGTTAAACTTGTTGTAGTTGTACTTGTACTTGTACTTGTTGTAGTTGTAGTTTTAGTAGTTGTAGTTGTAGTTGTACTTGTTGTAGTTATATTTGTATTTGTACTTGTTGTAGTTGTAGTTGTAGATTTATTTGTTGTGGTTGTAGTTGTAGATGTACTTGTTGTAGTTGTACTTGTACTTGTTGTAGTTTTAGTTGTAGATGCACTTGTAGTTGTGGTTGTAAATGTACTTGTTGTACTTTTAGTTGGACTTGTTGTTGTTTTAGTTCGTAGTTGTAATGGTTGTATTTGAAGTTGTACTTGTACTTGTTGTAGTTGTAGTTGTAGTTGTACTTGTTGTAGATGTAGTTGTAGTTGTACTTGTTGTAGTTGTAGTTGTAGTTGTACTTAATGTACCTTTAGTTGTACTTATACATTTTGTAGTTGTAGTTGTACTTGTTGTAGTTGTAGTTCTACTTGTTGTAGTTGTAGTTGTAGTTGTACTTGTTGTAGTTGTAGTTGTAGTTGTATTTGTTGTAGGTGTAGTTGTGCTTGTACTTGTTGTAGTTGTAGTTATACTTGTTGTTGATGTAGTTGTACTTGTACTTGTTGTAGTTGTAGTTGTAGTTGTACTTGTTGGAGATGTAGTTGTAGTTGTACTTGTTGTAGTTGGAGGTATAAATGTACTTGTTGTAGTTGTAGTTTAACTTGTATTTGTTGTAGTTGAAGTTGTAGTTGTACTTGTTCTAGTTTTACTTGTTTTAAGTTGAAGTTGTACTTCTTGTAATTGTCGTTGCACTTCTATCTGTTGTACTTGTAGTTGTAGTTGTACTTGTTGTTGTTTAAGTCGTAGTTGTACTGTTTTAGTTGTAGTTGTAGTTGTACTGTTTTAGTTGTAGTTGTACTTGTTGTACTTGTAGATGTACTTGTACTTGTTGTAGTTGTAGTTGTAGTTGTACTTATTGTAGTTGTAGTTGTAGTAAATGTATCTCTAGTTGTAGTTGTATTTTACTCGTTGTTGTTGTTGTTGTACTTGTACTTGTTGTAGTTGTAGTTGTAGTTGTAGTTGATGTAGTTGTAGTTGTAGTTGTACTTTTTGTAGTTGTAGTTGTAGTTGTACTGGTTGTAGTTGTAGTTTTAGTTGTACCTTTTGAAGTTTTCGTTTTACTTGTACTTGTTGTAGTTGTAAATGAAGTTGTACTTGTTATAGTTGTACTTGTACTTGTTGCAGTTGTTGTGGTTGTTGTACTTGTTATAGTTGTAATTGTACATGCACTTGTTGTAGTTGTAGTTGTACTTTTTGTAGTTTTAGTTGTACTTGTACTTGTTGTAGTTGTAGTTGTACTTGTACTTGTTGTAGTTGTAGTTGTATTTGTACTTGTTGTAGTTGTAGTTGTAGTTGTACTTGTTGTAGTTGTAGTTGTAGTTGTACTTGTTGTAGTTGTAGTTGTACTTGTACTTGTTGTAGTTGTAGTTGTAGTTGTACTTGTAGTTGTAGTTGTAGTTGTACTTGTTGTAGTTGTAGTTGTACTTGTTGTAGTTGTAGTTGTACTTGTACTTGTTGTAGTTGTAGTTGAAGTTGTATTTTTTGTAGTTGTAGTTGTAGTTGTACTTGTTGTAGTTGTAGTTGTAGTTGTACTTGTTGTAATTATAGCTATACTTGTACTTGTTGTAGTTGTAGTTGTAGTTGTACTTGTTTTAGTTGTATTTGTAGTTGTACTTGTTCTAGTTGTAGTTGTAGTTGTACTATACTTGTTGTAGTTGTAGTTGTAGTTGTACTTGTTGTAGTTGTAGTTGTACTTCTACTTGTTGTAGTTGTAGTTGTAGTTGTACTTGTTGTAGTTGTAGTTGTACTTGGACTTGTTGTAGATGTAGTTGTAGTTGTACTTGTTGTAGTTGTAGTTGTAGTTGTACTTATTGTAGTTAAATTTGTATTTGTACTTGTTGTAGTTGTAGTTGTACTTGTTGTAGTTGTAGTTGTAGTTGTAGTTGCTGTAGTTGTAGTTGTACTTGTTAAAGATGTAGTTGTGGATGTACTTGTTGTAGTTGTAATTGTAGTTTTACTTGTTTTTGTACTTATTGTAGTTGTAGTTATTGTAGTTATAGTTGTACTTCTTGTCGTTGTAGTTGTAGTTGTAAATGTACTTGTTGTTGTTGTAGTTGTAGTTGTACTTGTTGTAGTTGTAGTTGTAGTTGTACTTGTTGTAGTTAGAGTTGTAGTTGTGCGTGTTGTAGTTGTAATTGTAGTATTACTTGTTGTAGTTGTAGTTGTATTTGTACTTGTTGCAGTTGTAATTGTAGTTGTTGTAGTAGTAGTTTTTGTTGTACTTGTTGTAGTTGTACTTATTGTAGTATTACTTGTTGTAGTTGTTAGTGTAGTTGCAATTGTTGTAGTTATAGTTGTGGTTGTACTGGTTGTAGTTGTAGTTGTAGTTGTACTTGTTGTAGTTGTAGTTGTAGTTGTACTTGTTGTAGTTGTAGTTGTACTTGTACTTGTTGTAGTTGTAGTTGTACTTGTTGTAGTTGTAGTTGTAGTTGTAGTTGTACTTGTTGTAGTTGTACTTGTATTTGTACTTGTTGTAGTTGTAGTTGTACTTGTACTTGTTGTAGTTGTAGATGTAGTTTTACTTATTGCAGTTGTAGTTGTACTTGTACTTGTTATTGTCATAGTTTAAGTTGTAGTTGTAGTTGTACTTGTGTTTGTACTTATAGTAGTTGTAGTTGTACTTGTCGTAATTTTATTTGTAGTTGTCCTTGTAATTGTAGTTGTAGTTGTACTTGTACTTGTTGTAGTTTTAGTTTTAATTTTACTTGTTGTAGTTGTGATTGTACTTGTACAAGTTTTGTAGTTGTAGTTGTAGTTGTAGTTGTAGTTGATGCTGTACTTGTTCTTGTTGTAGTTGTAGTTGTAGTTGTACTTGTTGTAGTTGTAGTTGTAGTTGTACTTGTTGTAGTTGTAGTTGTAAATGTACTTGTTGTAGTTGTAGTTGTAGTTGTACTTGTTGTATTGTAGTTGTAGTTGTACTTGTTGTAGTTGTAGTTGTACTTGTTGTAGTTGTAGTTGTAGTTGTACTTGTTGTAGTTGTAGTTGTACTTGTACTTGTTGTAGTTGTATTTGTAGTTGTACTTGTTGTAGTTGTAGTTGTACTTGTTGTAGTTGTAGTTGTAGTTGTACTTGTTGTAGTTGTAGTTCTAGTTGTACTTGTTGTAGTTGTAGTTGTAGTTGTACTTGTTGTTGTTGTTGTAGTTGTAGTTGTACTTGTTGTAGTTGTAGTTGTACTTGTTGTAGTTGTAGTTGTACTTATACTGGTTGTAGTTATACTTGTTGTAGTTGTAGTTGTAGTTGTACTTGTTGTAGTTATTGCTATATTTGTACATATTGTAGTTGTAGTTGTACTTGGACTTGTTGTAGTTGTATTTGTAGTAGTACTTGTTGTAGTTGTAGTTGTAGTTGTACTTGTTGTAGTTGTAGTTGTGCTCGTTGTAGTTGTAGTGTACTTGTACTTGTTGTAGTTGTAGTTGTAGTTGTACTTGTTGTAGTTGTAGTTGTACTTGTTATAGTTGTAGTTGTGGATGAACTTGTTATAGTTGTAGTTGTAGTTGTACTTGTTGTTGTTGTAGTTGTAGTTGTACTTGTTGTAGTTGTAAATGTAGTCGTACTTCTACTTGTTGTAGTTGTAGTTGTAGTTGTTCATGTTGTAGTTGTAGTTGTAATTGTAATTAATTTAGTTGTAGATGTACTTGTCGCAGTTGTAGTTGTAGATGTACTTGTTGTAGTTGTAGTTGTAGTTGTTCTTGTTGTAGTTGTAGTAGTAGTTGTACTTGTTGTAGTTCTGGCTGTACTTGTACTTGTTGTAGTTGTAGTTGTACTTGTTGTAGTTGTAGTTGTAGTTGTACATTTTGTAGTTGTAATTGTAGTTGTACATTTTGTAGTTGTAATTGTAGTTGTACTTCTTATAGTTGTAGTTGTAGTTGTTCTTGTTGTAGTTTTAGTAGTAGTTGTTGGCTTTACTTGTACTTGTTGTGGTTGTAATTGTAGTTGTACTTGTTGTAGTTGTAATTGTACTTGTACTTGTAGTTGTAGTTGTATTTGAACGTAATGTAGTTGTATTTGTAATTGTTGTAGTTGTAGTTGTTGTATTTGTACTTGTTGTAGTTATAGCTATACTTGTACTTGTTATAGTTATAGTTGTAGTTGTACTTAATGTAGGTGTATTTGTACTTGTACTTGTTTTAGTTGTAGTTGTAGTTGTACTTGTTGTAGTTGTAGTTGTACTTGGACTTGTTTTCGTTCTAGATGTAGTTGTACTTGTTGTAGTTGTAGTTGTACTTGTACATATTGTAGTTGTACTTTTAGTTGTACTTGTTGTAGTTGTAGTTGTACTTGATATAGTTCTAATTTGTGGATGTACTTAATGTAGCTGTAGTTGTAGTTGTACTTGTTGTTGTTGTAGTTGTAGTTGTACTTGTTATAGTTGTAGTTGTAGTTGTACTTGTACTTGTTGTAGTTGTAGTTTTACTTGTTGTAATTGTAGTTGTAGTTGTACTTGTTGTAATTGTAGTTGTAGTTGTACTTGTTGTTGATGTAGTTGTACTTGTACTTGTTGTAGTTGTAGTTGTAGTTGTACTTGTTGGAGTTGTAGTTGTAGTTGTACTTGTTGTAGTTGTAGTTGTACTTGTTGTAGTTGGAAATGTAAATATACTTGTTGTAGTTGTAGTTGTAGTTGTTTCATTTCTAGTTGTAGTTGTACTTGTTGTAGTTGTAGTTGTACTTGTTGTAGTTGTAGTTGTATTTGTACTTGTACTTGTTGTAGTTGTAGTTGTAGTTGTACTTGTTATAGTTTTATTTGTACTTGTTTTTTTGTAGTTGTGCTTGTACGTGTACTTGTTGTAGTTGTAGTTGTACTTGTATTTGTTGTGGTTAGAATTGTGCTTGTTGTAAATATATAGTTGTAGTTGTACTTGTTGTAGTTGTAGTTATACTTGTACTTGTTTTAATTGTAGTTGTAGTTGTACTTGTACTTGTACTTGTTGTAGTTGTAGTTTTAATTGTACGTGTTGTAGTTGTAGTTATAGTTGTAGTTGTACTGTTGTAGTTGTAGTTTTAGTTGTAATTGTTGTACTTGTAGCATTAGTTATCTTTGTTGTAGTTGTAGTTGTACTTGTACTTGTTGTAGTTGTAGTTGTACTTGTACTTATTGTAGTTGTAGTTTTAGTTGTACTTGTACTTGTTGCATTTATAATTGTAGTTTTACTTGTTAAAGTTGTAGTTGTACTTGTTGTAGTTATAGTTGTAGTTGTATTTGTTGTAGATGAAGTAGTACTTGTTATAGTTATAGTTGTAGTTCTACTTGTTGTAGTTGTAGTTGTACTTGTTGTATTGTAGTTGTACTTCTACTTGTTGTTGTTGTAGTTGTACTTATTCTAGAAGTAGTTGTACTTCTTGTGCTTGTAGGTGTACTTGTACGTGTTGTAGTTGTAGTTGTACTTGTTGTAGTTGTAGTTGTACTTGTACTTGTTTTAGATGTAGTTGTTCTTGTTGTAGTTGTAGTTGTACTTGTTGTAGTTTTATTTGTTGTAGTTGTAATTGAAGTTGTAGTTGTAGTTGTAATTTTACTTTTTGTAGTTGTAGTTGTAGTGATAGTTGTATTTGTAGTTGTAGTTATAGTTGTAGTTGTGTTTGTAAATGTAGTTAAGTAGTAGTAGTTGTAGTTGTAGTTGACTACTACAACTACAACTACAACAACTGCAACTAGAATTACAACTACTAGAAATATAACTACAAATACCACTACATCTACAAATACAACTTATACAACTACAACTACAATATAAATTTTAACTGAAACTACAACTACTACAACTTCAAGTACTACTTCTACAACAACAACTACAACTACAAAACAACTACTTCAACTACAAATAGAACATCAACAACAACCAAAATTGTAACTACTAAATATAGAACTAAAACTACACCTATAACTACAAATTCAATTACAACTACCGCAACTACAACTACAACTATAAATATAACTACAACTACAAGTTCAACTAAAATACAACTGCAAACACAGTGACAACTACAACTACAACTACTTCAACTACAACTACTACTATTGAAACTACAAGTACAAATACAATTATAACTACTACTACAACTGCAATTACAACCACATATACAACATCAACTACAACTATATTTATAATATTAACTAAAACTACAACTGCAACTACGTACAATTACAACTACAACAGCAACTACAACTACAAATACTACAACTACAACTACTAAAACTACAACTAAAACTACAACAACAAATACAACTACAACAAAAACTACAACTACAGCTACGACTACAACAAAACTACAACTAAAACTACAACCACTACAACTAAATTTACAACTACAAATACAATTACAACTACAACTACTACACCTACAACTACAACTACAATTACAACTATAAATGCTACACCTACAACTACAACATCAACTACAACTACAACTACAACTACTTTAACTTTATTTACAACTACAACTACACTATAACTAGAACTACAACTACAACTACAACTGTAACTTTAACTAAAACTACAACTAGAGCATGAACTACAACTACAACTACAACTACTTTACCTACATTTACAACTACAACTACAACTATAACTACAACTACAACTACATCTACAACTACATTTACAACTACAACTACAACTACAACTACTACAACTACATCTACATAGACAACTTCAACTACAACTACAACTATAACTTTAACTACATTTACAACTACTACAACTAAAACTACTACAACTACAACC
The DNA here is from genome assembly GCA_033675545.1 of Elysia crispata. Lineage (NCBI taxonomy): Eukaryota > Metazoa > Mollusca > Gastropoda > Plakobranchidae > Elysia > Elysia crispata. Next base: position 10,446 of record JAWDGP010001558.1, read on the forward strand.
ACTATTAAAACTACAACTACAACTACAACTGCTACAACTACAACCACAACTACAACTACAACTACAACTACTACAACTACAACTACAACTATAACTACTACACCTACAACTACTACTACCAGAAATAAAACTACATTTACAACTACAACTACAACTACAACTAAAACCAAATCTACAACTACAACTACAACTACAAGTACAAAGAGAGACAGAAGGAGAGATAAAAGAAAGAGGAAGCGCTAGAAAGAGATTGCAGAAAAAGCAAAACACA
>JAWDGP010001563.1:0-252500 GCA_033675545.1 Elysia crispata
AATAGAATATATCTAAAGTTAAAGAAAGAACGAGACAGAAATAGAGGGAAGAGGGAGGAGAGAGAGACTGGCAGACGCAGAGAGAAAGAAGAGATGGAAGAAGAATAGAGAGAAAACAGATCAGAGCTAAAGAAGGCCGAGGAAGAGAGCAAGATAGCTTTGGGAAATGTGAGGAGGAGGGAGAGATAGATAGATAGATAGAGAGAGAGAGAGAGGGAGAGGGAGGGAGATAGAGATCAGACAGGCAGAGAGGAAGAGAAGGTCCTAGAAAAAAAGAGAGAGCTAAAGAATGTAAGAAAAGAAGGAGATTAGAAGTGGCAACTGGAGGGAGAAGAGATATAGAGAGACTGACACAGACAAACAGAGGAAGAGAAGGTTCGAAAAAGAGAGAGAGAGAGATAAGATAAGAAGGAGGTCAGAAATGGCAAGGGTTGGAAGGGGAGAAAGAGAGAGAGCTAAAGAAGATAAGAAAAGAAGGAGGTCAGAAATGGCAAGGGTAGGGGGGGGGGGAGGGGGGAAGAGAGAGAGAGAGATAAAGAAGATAAGAAAAGAAGGAGGTCAGAAATGGCAAGGGTGGGGGAGAGAGAGAGAGAGAGAGAGAAAGAGAGAGAGATGCATTATAGAGCTGCGGCGGTTGACTCTTCTTTCCTTCTGTGAAAGATGATGAAATCCACCAGCGATATTAGTACAGGCGTTGGCCCGATGCCTGTAGATCTTCCATGCGATCAGACAGGGTGCGGTGCTCTCTCTCTCTCTCTCTCTCTCTCTCTCTCTCTCTCTCTCTCTCTCTCTCTCTCTCTCTCTCTCTCTCTCTATCTCTCTCTCTCTCTCTCTTTCTTTGTCTCTTTCTATCTATCTAAAATTCTATCTCTCTTTCTCTCTCTATCCATCTGTCTATCTATCTATCTATCTATCTCCCTCTCTTTCCCTTCTCTATCTGTCTATCTATCTCCCTCTCTTTCCCTTCTCTCTCTCTCTCTCTCTTTCTCTCTCTCTCTTTCTCTCTCTCTCTTTCTTTGTCTCTTTCTATCTATCTAACTATCTATCTCTCTTTCTCTCTCTATCCATCTGTCTATCTATCTATCTATCTATCTCCCTCTCTTTCCCTTCTCTCTCTGTCTATCTATCTCCCTTCCTTTCCCTTCTCTCTCTCTCTCTCTCTCTCTCTCTCTCTCTCTCTCTCTTTCTCTCTCTCTCTCTTTCTTTGTCTCTTTCTAACTATCTATCTCTCTTTCTCTCTCTATCCATCTGTCTATCTATCTAACTATCTATCTCTCTTTCTCTCTCTATCCATCTGTCTATCTATCCATCTCTCTCTCTTTCCCTTCACTCTCCCTCGCCTGCTCAGCCTACGTATTTTTTATCTCGTTCTCTTTCTGTCTTCTTTCGCCCAGTTCTACTTTCTTTTTTTTCTTTTTTTTTTTCACTCTCTCTCTCTCTCTCTCTCTCTCTCTATATATATATATATATATATATATATATATGTATATATTTCTCCCTCCCTATCTTTCTTGCCGACCAATCTGTTCTCTCACACCCCTCCCCCCCCCTCCCCCCGTTGTCCACAAGCAGTCGGTAATGGTTAAGGTCAAACAAGTCGGAACTCTAATCGGTTTAGCTTCGCCAAGTCACTAAAGACTGAACCTCCATCGGCAGCTGCTAACATAGATCAAAATAATAGAAGGAAAAGGAAAGGGGATATTTGGAATAAGCATAGCGTAGTGGTTATGAACTAATTGTATGATGTAAGCTTACCATTGTAAGCACCCTGTCATGCTAGGTCAGGCACTATCTCCGACGATCCAAGGTATTGGCAACGATGCATCGTAAAGTTCCTATCTGCATTATTTGTTGATACTGACTATGAGATATAGATACACTCGCTCTTTTCCTTCTATCTCAAACTCCCTATCTTTCACGTTAGTGCAGGCACTAACTCTTCGACGATTCAAGGCATTGGCAACGATGCATCGTAAAGTTCCTATCTGCATTATTTGTTGATACCGACTCTGAGATATAGATACACTCGTACCAACATTTTCGAACTGTTATGTGAAAACATCTGATGCTACACTTTCCCAATCTATGTAAGATCCTCCTGAACAATCCTCATTTTTGAGACTGTGAAAGTGCAAACAATACGTGCCTATTAATTAATGGGGATTTTACAAAGTAAATTAACTCTTTTTTCGTAATTGCGGTATTTTTTTTTTTTTTTTTTTTGGGGGGGGGGGGGTGTTGTGGGTTTTGTAGTTTTTTTTTAAATAGGCGTGTAGCATAGAATCTTTCATTTCATGTTGATCTGAAAATTTTTTTTTAATCCAGTGGAGGGGGTGAAATAGGGAGGTAGAGACACAACTGTCAGGCCTATTATTATAAGGAGATTAAAATCCAAGCAATATTTATTGATCTTGGAAACGCTCATTTTCATGCAAGATAGAAACATGGGCCGCCATAGATTCCCGCAAGGCAGTGCGTCTGTGGACAACTTTTTTACCACTGGAATTCATAACCCTGTAGTGAGCTTTTAGATGCAGTATTGGAGTGGTTGGTAAATTATAGAATTAGCTGTTTTCCAATATTTTTTTTTACCACAGTCATTCACCATTGGCACCGCACACCGTTTTTCCCTTACGAAATGAAGAATATCTGCGAGAGGTTGAAGGATGATAAACTTGATCGAAAGCTTCTATCATGATGAGAGACGCTCAAAATTTATTGCTGATATACGAGTTAAGAAGACGCGTCCATCTAACCTGGAGTCAGAGTGATTCATCACGTGACAGTGGCGCTCAAAATTTATTGCTGATATACGAGTTAAGAAGACGCGTCCATCTAATCTGGAGCCAGAGTGATTCATCACGTGACAGTGGCGCTCAAAATTTATTGCTGATATACAAGTTAACAAGACGCGTCCATCTAATCTGGAGCCAGAGTGATTCATCACGTGACAGTGGCGCTCAAAATTTATTGCTGATATGCAAGTTAACAAGACGCGTCCATCTAATCTGGAGCCAGAGTGATTCATCACGTGACAGTGGCGCTCAAAATTTATTGCTGATATGCAAGTTAACAAGATGCGTCCATCTAATCTGCAGCCGGAGTGATTCATCACGTGACAGTGACGCTCAAATTTTTTTTGCTGATATACGAGTTCAGATGACGCTCAACCTTATTGCTGATATACGAGTTAAGAAGACGCGTCCATCTAATCTGGAGCCAGAGTGATTCATCACGTGATAGTGACGCTCAACCTTTTTGCTGATATACGAAGTCAGAGGACGCATCCATCTAATCTGGAACCAGAGAGATTCGTCACGTGACAGTGAGGCTCAACCTTATTGATGCCATACGAGTTAAGATGAATCATGCATCTAACATAGAACCAGATTTATTGATCACGTGATAGTGACGCTCAACCTTATTGCTGATATACGAAGTCAGATGACACGCCCATTTAACCTGGAACCAGAGTGATTAATCACGTGACAGTGACGCTCAAAACTTTTTGCTGATGTACGAAGTCGGATGACACGCCCATCTAACCTGGAACCAGAGATATTCATCACGTGACAGTGAGGCTCAACCTCATGATGCCATACGAGTTAAGATGAATCATGCATCTGACATAGAACCAGATTTATTGATCACGTGACAGCGATGATTAACCCTGTTGTTGATATAAGAGTTCATCTTCTATATTTCAAAAGGCAACTTCGATTTCTTTCGCTGCTTTCTCCTCCAGTGCTAAAGTTAACTGAATTTAGATCTGCCACGATCAGTGTCCCACGTGGTGTATATGTTTTTTTTTGTTTTTTTTTTTTTGGGGGGGGGTTGTAAAGTTTGCTTTTCTTTTATGTAGTTGTATGGCTCTGGAGGAGATATATCTGTTATTGTATAATTTGCTGTTCTTTATTTTAGCCGTCTTCTCTACTTGCTCATTGGTGTAAAGTTTGCTTTTCTTCAATGCAGTTGTATGGCTCTGAAGGATATAACTTGTTATTTGGTGAAGTTTGCATTTCTTCAAAATAGTTTTCTTCCTCACCTTTTCAATTGAGCGGGAAATCATGCCTGGGTCTAACATAAAACCCAAACCAGAGTTGTTTATCACATGACAATGACGCCAAACTATCTTCCGAGTTAAACACATTATTTACACCATCGAATCTGTTTCGTTTTAATAAAAACCCTCAGGCTTAGCAGGAAAATCGAAAGGAAAATTCTGGTGTAAGTGGATTAATTTATTCTGGAAACGGAGCTTGAAAGAGCCTTTATACAGACGGTAGACATTTCCGCTCGAGATGAGACACATTCTGTAGTCATCCGAATAGTATCGATACTCTCAAAGCAAGTTGCGCAACAGATATTGACATTTGTGGCGTGCTCATTTACCTCACTTTTGATTGTACCTTTTTTTATTAAGTCACCCCCCCCCCCCTTTTCTCTCCCCTTTCTGTGGTTTCTGATGTGGAATTCCATAGAAGCAGAGGTACTAATCACGCTTCAAAGAACCAACTTCAATAACCCTAATACGTTTTTGTTTTTTGTTTTGTTTTCTTTGTTGAAACAAGTTTTCGGTGAAATTTCCGAATTCTTTCAAATACAAAACTTGGTATAAAATTCTCTCTCTCTCTCTCTCTCTCTCTCTCTCTCTCTCTCTCTCTCTCTCTCTCTCTCTCTCTCTCTCTCTCTCTCTCTCTCTCCCCCTCCCTCTTTCGCTCTCGCTCTTCTTCTTTTTCTTTCCTCTCTATGATATCATAATCTTCATATATTTTTCCCTCTAAATGTCTTCTCTCATATCTTTTTCCATTTCTCTCTCTCTCTCTCTCTCTCTCTCTCTCTCTCTCTCTCTCTCTCTCTCTCTCTCTCTCTCTCTCTTTCTGTCTCTCTGTCCTGTCATGATTTAATGGTTTGTTTGAAAAAATGAATGGCGCCTTGGTAATTGGAGACGACAAAAAGGGAAAGTAAGGGAATGCTCATTATCAGAAAAAGAATCTCTGAGAGAGGGCGGAGTCCGGGAGAGAACAAGAGAGAGAGAGAGAGAGAGAGAGAAAGAGAGGATACGGGGAGGGTTAGGGAGGTGTAATGCTGAATAGGATTAATCACTTTTTTCCTCTGTATCCACCAAGAGAGGTTATCAATTTGCTAATATTCCTTACTTCTGGTGTCATCCCATTTCCTTCACGAGCTTTATAATTTACCATTCTCTACCATAGGATCACCAGTTCTCCATCAAATGTCAATACCAAAACAAACAAAAAAATTAAAAAAAAAAAAAAAAAAAGAAAGGAAAAAGCACACGTGGAAACTAGAACATGATCAACTGATTGAATGAAGAATTCTACAAGCTCATTGCACCATTAACGGAGATTTCTCGGCTTCCGTGTCTGCGTTGACTGTTCTATCAAATTCCTACATCAATTAACATCATTCTAGAAGTTGATCTCACTAAGCTAGAGGTTAAAAGAAGTGTAACGGCACATCGAAAAATTAAATTGTTGTTCTCTAATAATTTATCTTTTACTCGAGGTGGGTTGTGATCTTAGCTGACTTCCTGTCTGAGGATAGAAAAGCGGCCACCCAGTTCCGATGCTCAGCCTTTCTCTTCTCGCGGATACCTGTGAAGTTGGAACATCCGACGCTCGAGAACCGCTTATTTGGAAAACAAAGATCTGGTTATGGTCGACTGTTCTTCTTTGCATTGTACAACCGCACGTTGGACTTTTCGGAATTAACCTTATGGCATTAAATTTTAAAGTGGAGACAGTTCGACCATCTGGGGAGAGGAGGAAAAGGGGGGGGGGGGGGGGGGGGGTGTTAAAGCTCGCTAGAGCCTGACGTATTACACACGACTTGCGTCCTCTTGAATTGGACCAACTTGTTAGTCAGGCAGAGACACGGGCCAGGCCATCACTTATTCAATATAACGGGCAGGGAAGGTCGTACGGCTGTTACGTAAAAAACGAGTTTAGCGATAATTGCGTCTTGTCCGTGTTAGTATAGTTCTGCTATGTTTTGGTTATTGTTTTGTTTTGTTATGTTGGTTTTGTGGTTTGTTTGTTGTTGTTTTTTTTTTTTTTATGGTCTCGGCGCCCGTTAAGATTCTAGCATTCCATATCGCATACTAAATGCCGAGAATTATCGGGTCCTGCTTTTTTTTTTTTTTTTTTTTTTTTGGGGGGGGGGGGGGGGGTAATCCTCTGGTCATTTGAGGCTGGGACTAGGAGTGTGTCTGTACTGTGTGTATAAAGGGTAGAGAAGCTGCATGGGAGATCACTCTCGCCTCCTCTCTAGCTCTGAGTATGATAGCCCGGACAGCAGCAGCAGCAGCAGAGGGGGCGGCAGTACCACCACATCAGGCGCAAATCGATCTCTGTTGCCCGCTGATTAACACGACTCTAGAGGCCGGCAGTCTGCGCCAGGCCAAGTGGATTCTGCCTCCTTCCTCCTCCCTCCCAATTTGGGCGATCGCGATGGGGGACTCGCTGGTTTTCGTCACTATTATTTTTGTTTTTTTTTTACTTTAGCCTTCAGGCTGGAAGGTTTTCCAGTTGGGCTCTTATAATTATTTTGAACTCGCATACACACCCGGGGACGTAATGATACACACGTTCGCCGCCTCCCCCTCCCTCTATCCCGTCCTTTCTAAAAAAAATTTTTTTTTAATTCAAATAAAAATAAATGGCATAGTTTGAACAGAATGGGGCCATTATCTGAAACAGTTTAGATTTCATGGCGAGGATTTCAAGTATCAAGGGCCTCGCTGATGTTTATCGGGCTTCTATATTTATATATTTAGTTGTTGTAGTAGTAGTAGTAGTGGTGGTGGTAGTGGTAGTAGTAGTAGTAGTAGTAGTAGTAGTAGTAGTAGTAGTAGTAGTAGTAGTAGTAGTAGTTGTAGTAGTAGTAGTGGTAGTGGTAGTAGTAGTAGTATAGTAGTAGTAGTAGTAGTAGTAGCAGCAGCAGCAGCACTAGTAGCAGTAGCTGTAGTAGTAGTAGTAGTAGCAGCAGCAGCAGCAGCAGTTTTTGTAAATGTCGATAATTACTGTGGTGTGTGTGCTACCTTAGGGAATTCACAGAGCAGTAACTGTTATCTTCATGACTTTTTTTTAACATTGTTTTTATATGGAGCGCTTGATCGGAAAAACCATGGAACTTTTCATCTTTTTTTTCCCTATTCATTTTACCTCGGTACTTGTACTAGCTTAGTTAGGGATGAAGGATTCAGTTTTGGTTTCGATCGATTTTATTTTAAATGTTGTCGTCCCCAGCCATATTTGGTCGATTTGATTCTTTGCGATCCCTGGTTGTAATTTGTCTTGTTTAGATCTCTCTACCTCCCCCCCCCCCCCTCTCTCTCTCTCTCTCTCTCTCTCTCTCTCTTTCTCTCTCTCTCTCTCTTTCTCTCTATCTATCTATCTACCTACCACCCCCCTCTCTCTCTCTCTCTCTCTCTATCTACCTCCCCCCTCTCTCTCTCTCTATCTACCTCCCCCTCTCTCTCTCTCTTTCTCTCTCTTTATCTCACTTTCTCTCCTTCTATTTCTCTCTCTCTTTATCCCCCTTTCTCTCTCTCTGCCTCTCTCTCTTTCTCTCTGTCTATTTCTCTCTCTCGCTCTTTGTTTCTCTCTCGACGACAGCAGATACATCCAATAACATGGGGCCATGGCTCTCTGTGTAACAGTGTAATATCAGTATATTTTCTCTTTGGAGAGAGAAGAGGAGGAGGAAAAGGGAGGGGGCGAGGGTGAGGGTAACAGATAGATGTAGGAGCAAAAAAAAAAAAAAATAGAAAGGCGGGAAGAGGCCCGCGACACCCCCACTCCCACCCCCTTATTTATTTATTTATTTATTTATTCATTTTATATAGATCTGTAAGTATGCTTTCCACAGGTAAACTCACTAGCGAAGATTCACAACTTAACAAGTGACGTAGATTTTCCTCCAAGCTAGGGGTGGGGCAGGTTAGATAGAACACAGGACTGTCACCAGATGCTCGGCCGGTGATGGAACCCCGACCCCTATTACTGTGGACCGTGTGAGCTGGCTTTTAGCTCTTCGTCTCGTCCTCTTCCTGTGTTCCTGTTCTCCATCATTGTGTGTATGAGGTGTTCATCCGTTTCAATCAACCGTTTTCTACATTGTTTTTGAAGGATTTGAATCAAAAGGAATTTCACAAACGATATAAAGATGGTTTGTGCCTCATTGGTGATGAAAGAAAGAAGAAGAAAAAGTAATTTCATTTTCTACTCATTTCTTTGTTTTTCAGAGACATTCACTCAGCAACTGGCAAGCTGAGGCGAGCAGTGTTGCAATTTACCCCCGTCAGGTGAGTCTGCGACGTTTCTAATTGATTGATTTGGGGAGAATTTAAAAAACATACAAAACGCTCCTTTCTTCTAAAGGAGAGGACGGGCCACTGGAGGCCTGAACATAACGACACCTATATTCATAAGGAATTCTAGGATACTCAAAATGGACGCAACATTCATGAAATTTTCAAGCTACGTAGATTTTGATGAAAATATTTTTACATTTTATTAGATTTTCTAATTTTTTTATTTATATATATATATATATATATATATATATATATATATATATATATATATATATATATATATATATATATATATATATTGAGGTGGGGAGGAGCATTTAGTTATAGCATAAATAAACCTGAAAGAACTTGAACGTTTCAGTTTTTTACCATCATTTTGGATTTTTCATGCTTTTTTATTTGCAAACATTCTTTAGAGGGTTTTAAACAAACTGGATATAAATTAAATTATATCTTATTCAAAGCATTCCAAAGTTTTTGTGTTGCTTCACTCCTTCCCCAGCTAACTGATACAAGTGTCTCACCATGATCCCATTCATTAATCTACATATAGCTGTAGTTGTACTACAAATTGGATTTAAGTTCCATACTGCTTAGATTTCTTATCTTAAAAGAGCTATCTAGACTTGAAATGGATTTGATCAGGAATAAAGATCCTTAATGGATTTACAAAGAAAAATAAAACAAAGCAAAAAAAAAAACAAAACTTGGGAGTCAATAGTATTGATATATATAATGATTAGGAATTGATTCATGCAGATTTCAATATTTAAGTAACAACAAAATTAAATGTGGCTTTTTTTTGTTTGTTTGTCCTCATTTGCCCTTCAGTTGGCTGTATGTGCGATGGCTGGATCCAAACTCCACCACTATGCGTATCCTGGCCGTGTGGATTCTGATCCTGGCGTGGCAGATGGTCGAACTAAACACATTCTTCCTGAAGCACATCTTCTACCTGCAGCCGTCGCACATGTTGAACCTAGTCAGACTTCTGCTCATCTGCCTCATCTCCGCTCCCACCATCAGGTCAGAGGTCACAGCTCCTTCAGTCAACAATTGGTTCGGCAAAGGTCGAAGTAGACATATTTAGCAATATTTAGTCCCACAAGTCGATGGATTGAATGAAGAATTTCGCGACCTCCATGTTTCTGAGCCTGCTTAAAGGTCGTTTTAATCAGATGTTTTGAAGCAGAAACGTTTTCAACAGTTTTGCAGCCACTGTAATATTTTTTTGTTTGTTTTTCAGACAATACTACGTGTATGTTACAGACACCAGGTGCAAGCGGGTGGGCACCCAGCTGTGGGTTTTCTGGTAAGATAAAGAGACTTTTTCTTCACAATTTTGGAGAAGGCAAAAAATTCTTACATGTTTTTTGTTGAAATCATGCATGGGGGATTCATTTCATCTCCTAACTACTACAGTGTGTGGAACATTTAACCTTGTTTGAGGCAAACATGTCATTGAGCTACCATAATTTCTTGACAAAATTTTAGAGATTACAAATTTTAAACATAGTATAGTATATGTAAAATAGTAAAAGTATTTGATTTTTTTTCTTTGAATCTGCTTTTTATATTCTGTTCTCAAAGACGTGAGGTAGCATTTATTCTAATGATATGCCATAACTTATTAGGGACTTCAGAATTTCAGTTACCCACTTTATGTCTGAGTCCACAAAATCTAGACTTAAGTCAAGAAGAGGAGTCGTATCTGTCGAAGATTTACATATTTTATCTTCTTTTTTTATCTACTGTAATAAATAAAAAAGGAGATCTATCCTTTTTTAGTCTTTCAATAAAGGTAAGGAGCATAAAGTTTTATGATATCAAATGTTAACCACCCAGCTCTCTTCCATTTTTGAAGCATCGTATTCAACTTAGCCTGTCTGCTCTTGAGAAAGTGTGCAATCTCTAAAATTAATTTTAATCTGCAGCCTCTTTGGGAAAACAATTATTTTTGGTAAATTCAACCCTGATTAGCACTTTATACCTGCTATACACGTTGTAACAAACTCATTGATTATTGAAGTAATGGACCTCAGAAAAGACTGAAAACAATGTACAGGTTGTTGATGTTGATTGCTACGTTTTTTTCTTCCACCTCAGCGCCATTATGCTCACTGAGAGTATCATCTGTATCAAATTTGGGCTGCAGATGTTTCGTCAGACTGTCGTGTCCTACATATTCATCTGGCTTTGTATACAGGTAATCCTGTTGTGTGAGCATTTCTTTCATTGGGGGGGGCGGGAGGTTTAATTGATCCCAAATACAGTTTGATATTATTGATATTTTCAAAGGTTGTGTCAATGGGTATTTTTTTAGTTTTGTTTTTTTTTTACTGATTTTATTTTATTCATGCAGATTCAAGAAATTTGAAAGAAACAATAACTTGAGATCTTTAGACTTTTATGTTGAGTGATTGAATGAGCCAGATCTATTTTGCTGAAATGTGGAATTATGCTTTTATTGTCAATTATTTGTCTACCCAGATGGTGGGAAGCTTTGTGTGCATATATCTCTGTGCATTATTTGCCGAAAGGTGGAACAAATGGAAGGTAAGAGATATATATTTGTGGCTGTACTATGTTTCTCCACCTTAAGTCCTATCTAAAAAATTTTTAAAGTTAGTTTTTCTTATTTTTCATTTAATTCTTTTTCTTTGTCATAAAAATTTTTTTGTAGCTATCTTTACCTAGATTTTTGGTATGTTCAAATCGAGAATTTTAATATGCTATGGTGTCTGACTAAGAACTTTTGGCCTTAGAACCCACTCAGTCTATGAAACCGATATTCATATTTTATATCTCTAAGTAACCACTCTAAAGGCCTCTACACATCTTCATTCAAACTAGACTGGTTCAACTTAAGCAAAAACGGAGACATTCCACAGTTGGTTTGCCTGTCAAATTTATGCCATCCACATACATCGGGGCACCCTCAAGGTCTGAGGTTACAGTACGAGGTTGTGGAGGGGTGGCGCAAAAATGTTTCCAAGTGAATTTTTCAAACATATGCGTGATTTCTATATTGCTTTCAGTGAGAATGGCAGAGTTTCTTGATGATGATGACTTACTGGCTATATATGTAATATTTTCAGAACACGCAGCGAATAAAATAAGGAAAAAGAGATCTCTGGATAAGAGATTGACTCCTGAAACGAGATCTGCTGGGTCATGTGGATATTTTACGGGAATCACAGCCATAATTTTGGCTGGCACACGTCCTCTGACCCGACTCCACACAGTTTTCAAATTTCAAATTTCTTCAACTCTTTTCAGAAAGAGCTGTGCAAGTTGTTTCTCTTTTTTTGAAATTGTATCTTTGTCCGCTTCAGAGTCAAATGCTTTTACAAAATCTACTAGGCTTAGATATGCTGTGTCATGCTGGGTTTTTTTTTACTTAAACACTCATGTGACCGGTAAATTTCGATAAACTTTTTCTTTGGACCACGAAGCCATTTTCAATTCAAATATGGAAGTAAAATGATTGTTAAGATTAATTTTTGTGATATTTGAATAGTGTTAGAGTGAAAAAACCTGATTCATTGAAAACAGGACGAGACTAGTCTAGAGTCTAGTGGCTGAGACAAAGGATGCAAATAATTAACCGAGAGCCCTATTGAGTGAAAAAGTGTATATATGCTTAAATGCTCAAAAATAAATCTGTTCTCATGAAAGAAGCAACAAATTGGGGTTTTCGCGCTTGACTTTGCTATTTCGAGGGCGCTGATTTAAAAAAGCTAACTTTAAAAAATATGCGATCAATACTTTTAAAGTTAACAAACCAAATTTCCATTTCTGTCCTCACGATAATTTTAAAGTTGACAGCCGCATATTCCTCTTGTGCCCCCTTGACCTCACAACAGGCCGACCCGATACCAGAAAATCAAGCACAACAAATTTTTGGTTAGCCTGTTCAGTTCATCTGTTTTTGCATCCACATCATCGGTTCTACACGGCAATCTATGGGTTGCCAAGAAACTGTCACGGGCTTAAAGGAGGCAAAGAAGGGAAGATTTGTCATCTTCAAGCTCTTTTCATTCCCACAGGGACTCTGATTTGAGTTTCTCTCCTCTAAACAAAAGATTGTTAGAGGTCTTCAGAGGGACATGGAAAAACTGAGCTTTTCTCATTCCCACAGGGACTCTGGTTTGAGTTTCTCTCCTCTAAACAAAAGATTGTTAGAGGTCTTCAGAGGGACATGGAAAAACTGAGCTTTTCTCATTCCCACAGGGACTCTGATTTGAGTTTCTCTCCTCTAAATAAAAGATTGTTAGAGGTCTTCAGAGGGACACGGAAAAACTGAGCTTTTCTCATTCCCACAGGGACTCTGATTTGAGTTTCTCTCCTCTAAATAAAAGATTGTTAGAGGTCTTCAGAGGGACACGGAAAAACTGAGCTTTTCTCATTCCCACAGGGACTCTGGTTTGAGTTTCTCTCCTCTAAACAAAAGATTGTTAGAGGTCTTCAGAGGGACATGGAAAAACTGAGCTGAGCTTTTCTCATTCCCACAGGGACTCTGATTTGAGTTTCTCTCCTCTAAATAAAAGATTGTTAGAGGTCTTCAGAGGGACACGGAAAAACTGAGCTTTTCTCATTCCCACAGGGACTCTGGTTTGAGTTTCTCTCCTCTAAACAAAAGATTGTTAGAGGTCTTCAGAGGGACATGGAAAAACTGAGCTTTTCTCATTCCCACAGGGACTCTGATTTGAGTTTCTCTCCTCTAAACAAAAGATTGTTAGAGGTCTTCAGAGGGACACGGAAAAACTGAGCTTTTCTCATTCCCACAGGGACTCTGATTTGAGTTTCTCTACTCTAAATAAAAGATTGTTAGAGGTCTTCAGAGGGACACGGAAAAACTGAGCTTTTCTCATTCCCACAGGGACTCTGATTTGAGTTTCTCTACTCTAAATAAAAGATTGTTAGAGGTCTTCAGAGGGACACGGAAAAACTGAGCTTTTCTCATTCCCACAGGGACTCTAATTTGAGTTTCTCTACTCTAAATAAAAGATTGTTAGAGGTCTTCAGAGGGACACGGAAAAACTGAGCTTTTCTCATTCCCACAGGGACTCTGATTTGAGTTTCTCTACTCTAAATAAAAGATTGTTAGAGGTCTTCAGAGGGACACGGAAAAACTGAGCTTTTCTCATTCCCACAGGGACTCTGGTTTGAGTTTCTCTACTCTAAACAAAAGATTGTTAGAGGTCTTCAGAGGGACACGGAAAAACTGAGCTTTTCTCAGTGGGGGAGAAAGAGGGAAGTTGTAAAAGGCACCTCATCCCTTTTTCCTATGTTCCAGGGCAGAAGCTTACCTGAATATTGAGTTTAAAGACTTATCATTGATCTGGGATTAACTCTCACACACAATCTCTCTTTGGTCTCTTCATTTTCCTTAATTTTATGGACTGACTCTCCCAAACCTTAACAATTCCGCATGGTTAAAAGTCCCTTGAGACGCAAAAGAAATTCATAGGTCACCTATTTGGTAAATAGCCAATTAAAAGTTTTCAAAAGTCACGTGTTTTTTAATTTTTTGCTTAAATCCGCAATAAATACTTTTAGCAAGGCTCCTGTGTAAAGTCCTTAAGACGTTTCATGAGCCATGAAAGTGTGTAAATCCCTGATTAATATTTTTTTAGATCATAGGCGTAGCCCTTGAAGACTTTTCATAGTCTATAGGTGGAATTTTTATCCGAAAGTTGTTCACAAATCTGGATTAGCTAATACTGAGGAAGATGGACATCCTTGTAATTTTTTTGTTTACAACACCTTCAAAATTAATCATAAAAATGGATGATGATTTTGATGTTTTCATTCATATTTCCCTTTCCCACACCAGCATCTTGGAGAGTATGCAGATTCTCCAATCCGCAGCATGAAGATGAATCCTGTCGCTGACAAGACTTCTGCACCGTCTCCTTACATCACAGCTACGAGGGCCAGAGATAGCCAACCACGGTCAGCGCAGAATAGCCTGAGTGATAAAGGGGAGGAAGACGATATCCTTGTAGTCAATACCATTGCTAAGAACATCAACCACAGCAAGCATCATGGGAAAGCTCACCATGTAGGCGATGAGGAAAAGTCTGAGAACGGGGATAGTAATATTGATGACGTGCACTTGGTTCCCCAGATCAAAAGCTCATCAAAGTCACGGCGACGACGCAAGCAACTGATCGAAGGTGATGGAGACAGAGAAGACAAGGCCCGGAATATAGGAGGAAGAGCAGGAAACAGAAATCAGAGGAAAGGCATGGAGGATGATCAAGGTGAGGGTGAGAATGAGGAACGGGACATCTCAGCACAAGTGGAATCTCTAATGTCCGGTCAACTCCTGGTGAATGGCTACCACAAGGGGTCAGATGGGAAACGATCCCCTAGCAAACAAAGCCATCATAACTCATCAGCAAAACCATCCACCCGCGCTAAACCCTCAGGGAGATAATTCAAGGAAGAACAAGAACTGAGTAATACATTGCACAAAGCAGAGGAGGGTGCTCTGCCCTTCAAACACCCTTCTTGTTGTTTGGGGTTTTTTAAACTAGTCAAAGGATGTACGACTGTGAGACCACAGTCAAATGCCATCTGTATGTAAAGACAGTTGGAGAAACCTTGAGTAGGGATGCCTTTAAAAGAGTTGGGATTGTTGTAATATTTGAGAAAAGTTTAGAAAGCAACATTGAAGTGAATTTTTATATATTTTCAAAGGTTAAATGTTGCCTTAGTGGTTGGGAAACAGCAAACTCTTTTACCTTTTTCGTGTCTCTCCAATGTAATTCAGGTTGAAATATTTCTTCCATTGACATTTTCTTCAAACATTTTTATATAATCTGAAAATATGAGAATAATGGGACTTTATTTTCATACATTTTGTGGATTAATTATCATCAAGTGTTTTTGTTTTGTTTGTGGTTTAATGCAAACATGTGACATGAGCATTTCATCAACATTTTTTAGTCATGCAACTTTTTTTTTGCATTTTCTTAAATTTTTTATGGCCAGTATTTTTTTTTTATTTGTTAAATCATGTTTCATTCTTCAAAACCAGTTTTATCATCTGTATAAACAATTTTTAGATATTTCTTTTCTTATGCATCCATCAGCATTAAATTTTGTTTTAAGAGACGCTGTAGATAGAAACTTTTATTTCAAAACCAATTCTTTTGAGCATTGTGATTCTCCCTTCCTGAGAATCCAGCCAAAGTGACTTTTGTGCTACATCCTTATGAAATAAGGTAAAGGTGCTCTGCTTTTTGTGCACTGTTCCTTAATGTGTGAATTTTCTGAAAATGTGTTTAATTGCCATTTCAAAATTTTTTTTCTTTAATTGACTCTTTTGAGATGGTAATGATGTTTATAGAGTGAAATTTGAAGGTTTCTATAATTCACGGCTTGAATCTTCTTTTATAAGATGATCTTTTAATAGCATATGATTTTCAAATCCTAGAATCATGATCCCTGAAACCAGTGTGAGATCTCTCTTGTAAAGTAAGGTTGTGCGAGTTTGATCAAGTCAAAGATGAAATATTTGCGTGTTATAAGCAAATTGCATAGTCTATAATACCATTGTGTGTGACCTGACATTTGCTGCAAATTTTTCTCTTTTTTTTTGTTCAAACTTTTTTTTCACAAAATTAAAATGGGTTGACATCATTATTATTTAGACTTTTTGTATCCAACAAAATGTTCTGAGAGGACCAAAATACTTTTATTTTGGATCAATATGCAAGGCCATAGTGATTTTTTTTTTATTGTATGGTTGTCGATTTAAATGACCTCATTAAAACGTATTTTTTGCATCTATGTTTTTCTAGTAAAGTTAACTCTTCTACATAAAACATTAGGAGGCTTCTCCTGGTAATTTTTTTTAACTTAATCAGTTCTTAATGAAATGATTTTTCAAAATTTTGTCAGCTTATAATGGCAAGTGAACATCCTGAAGAAAACGATTGGGAAAAAGAGTTTGAACATTTTTTGACCCTGACTTGCAGAAAGTTTTATGTTTTGAATGACTTTTCCAAGCTGTTTGACCAGTGGGCTGGTATTTTGTTCAACAGTGCAGCACATGATAACTCAACTTTCGTTTTATATTTAAATTCTGAGATTTTCTTTACGTGGCGCAGGTTTAGTGTATATCGAGGATGTGTAATATTTTTTTCAAACTATAAATGCAAGTAGAGCTATTGGTTAAAATGTACCTGCCATGATTAAAAAAAAACACTCTCTAATAATGCTCAAATGAGGCATTGTTCGCTTGTTTGGGCTCTTTTTAATGCTGTTGTACAAAACCTTTTCTTTTTTTAGATCCCATAATTTTTTAACACATTAAAATGTATGCATGATTCCAAGTGCTGATAGATATGTTGATTTAGCTATGGTTATTTATCTATCAATATTTTTATTGTGGTTGTGTGTGCATATATGTATTTCCATCATTGGTTTATTTTTCTTTAAGATGAAATGACAAATCCCTCTCAGATTTCTCTCTCTCTCTCTCTCTCTCTCTCTCTCTCTCTCTCTCTCTCTCTCTCTCTCTCTCTCTCTCTCTCTCTCTCTCTCTCTCTCTCTCTCTCTCTCTCTCTCCCTCTCTCTCTCCCTTCCCCCCCCCCTCCCTCCCTCTCTCTCTCTCATTTTCCTTTCAGAAGTTTTGATAAAATGATTGATATGAGATGAGAACCTTTTTTTTGGGTCGACGAACTTAAATAATTTAAAAAGTCCTTAATTGTCAGTTTTGGTGCTTTACTTATATTTAGTTTCACATTTATGATGAAAATAAGCAATATTTTTTTTTATCTGACAATATCATGATCTAGTTATTTAATGAAAGGAAAGATACTGACAGTTTAATGATCTTAAGGGCGGTGGGAGACAGAGTTGTGTGCTAACATATGGTTTCTTATATCAAAAACAAACCAATCAAAGTAAGGTCCTGAAGAGTGGTAAATCAAAAAGTGTTTGAATTGACCATATTTCTTCTACTTGCAGGATTGGTAATACATTGTAAATAAAGTTCTTCATTATGAATTGTCCGTGATGGATATACATTTGTAAATTTTTATATGTGGGAGTAAGAATAATGTAAATGTAACTTTTTATTTCTGTTGAAAGAATAGAGCTGGAACATCATCGTTGTACTGTTTTGTTGTTTAAACACTTAACAACTAATATGGTGCTCAAACGGTTTCATCGATGAAACGATTTAATGAGTTCTAAGTTTTTATCGCTTTGCAAAGGCTGTTAGGTTTCGAAGGGTTTATTTGGTGCCCTTATTTGTAAAGCTCTTTGTGGTGAAGTCGAAGATTTTTGTTCGAACTGATTGCTAAATTATTTCTTAGATCTATCGGGGTTTTATGGTTTTGGCTTGTGTATGCTGTTATGTTGCCAAAAATTTTAATGCTTTCTTTGATAATTGCACAACATTAGTTCAATTTGCGATTGGGCAGTCAAGAATGTGCAGATTTTGCCTATAGCACATTGAACAGTTTATGGCACATGGTTAAGTTGTGCGGTAAAGAATGTGAATCGATAAAAAAAGTGAAATGTATTTTTACTAAAACAGGAAATAAATTAAGGTCATGTAATTAAGTTTGAAATAAAAAGGCCTGCCTGTACTAATAATTTGAAGAAAAATTGGCTGATTAAGTTGTATTCCTTTCGTTGTCTAATTTTTCTTTTAAGAACTGCTCAGTGTTTTAGTATATACTATGAAGAGGTGATTTTATATGTTTATCTATCTTGAATGGAATTTTACCATTTGAAAATCTTTTACAAACGATTAATGATAATTAGCTTTGATATCTTTAAGTAAGATCAGGATCTCTTCTCTACCTTGGACTCGGCTTGGATGCATGAAAAGTACCCGTGTTTTTCAACTCCTCAAGTTTTGTATTGGCCAGGGCTACCCAGCAAGGAACTGTCCAACGTTTGGGAGGGGTGCTGTCCATAGAATAGTCCTTCATTTGGGGTTAAGAAAATGCTTAGTGTTAGTAACATCATGACGTTCAAGTAGAATGATGAATCTGGCTATTCTAGCACACTCTGGAAACAAATAGCCAACATTTTGTTTCAGGAGTAGCTCGTAGGAGCCTAGGCTAGTTCTAGATTGAGACAGATAGAGCTACATGTAGATTGTCATAATTATGGCTTCATTTTTGCACCAAATAATTGTAATGCTACCTTTTTTTACTCACTGTATTATGAGTATTCAAGGTCAATGAATTTTTTTAGAAAGGTGCAAGGTATTTGCGTTTCAGTAATGATTATATAGAAAGTTTCTGTATGTGGCAGAGGCTGATGCTGCTGCTAGGGCAACTCCCTTGATGACCCAAAATTTGAGACATACTGTGCATGTAGCATATTAGAGCTTGGGATCACTTTTTAAGCCTACTTTCTTATAAGGCACAGGGTGTGCAGGTGTTTTAAGATGAGCATAAATTTGATGTCAAGTTTTTTGGTGCACTTGGTCACAAGTTTCTGTGGGTATTGTGTTTTTTGTTTTTTTTTCTCTACTGTACTAGCACTAAGAGTGCAGAAGCAAGCAAAGGTTCAGGAATCTGCTATGCTTTTAACTTAGTAATTTGAGCTCTATGTTAATGCCCATTGCCACTGTGGGTTGGAATATTGTGAATCTCCCTAACTTGTCACTAAAACTGTTTCCTTCCTCCTCCCAGTAGATAGTTTTAACTGGTTGTTGTACTGGCCCTCACACTTTTCTTCCACTTTAAGATTGAATCAAAATACATCCATTTCAAAGATGATAAATTCTGGTATACCTTTTGGCAATCCGAATTCATTACTATAGACACATATGTCCAAAAAAGCCCAGTGACTGTTCTTCCAACTTGTTCTTCTTGCAATCTTTTGAACCCATTTTTTTCCAAGCCACACCTTGTCAAGGAGTTGGGCATATTGTAAATTATGGCATTTAATTTTTCTGTTGTTCGCTTCATACCAAATATCTCAAAGTCAAAATCTGTATTCATTCTAAATCCCTGATGATCTGTGGGATCATGGATTTGTTGTATAATATATTCTTCAACAACTTAACTTTGCGACCTTTTTTTTTTGTCTTCTGTGGTTTTCTTGTTCCATATTTTAACAATGGTTGAAAGTTCATGCTGATTATCTTGCCTGGAATTTCATAAAGGGTAGCTTCACACCGTAGCAGCAGACTGTTTCTATTATGCACTTTTCATTTGTTAAAAAAAAAGAGAAGAATAAAACTTACATTTGCGTAAAATTTATTTGAAGCGGAATTTGAAAAAATTTTGCTTTAAGAAGAACTTTAAACAAATTTGAAGTCTTATTCCTAATTGTGTGACATATAAACTATCATTAATTCAAATTTTTTTTTATAATTCAAACCAAGCTGCAGTAACGAAAGCAACTGTTTCTGCACAAGCACAAGTGGACAGTTTGTGGGATTTCAATATAAACAAGATGTGCTCTCTGTACATAAGCTTTACATTATTTTATTACTCAGTGCAATTTTCTGTATAGAGGACTCTTACTTTACCTTAATTTAAATGCCCTAAATAAAAATGCCCTGAATGTGGAGTAATGATTTGAATAGATAGTGTTGTATTTTGCAGCTGCATTCGTTTCTCATTCTTTAGTAAAATTGTAATATTGTTTGAAGGAATTTTTTTCTTGCCTGCTCTGAAAGCAAATTATTGATGTGGTTGGATTGGCTTTGCTTTACTTAATTATGCGGAGGAAGCCCTCAATTAAAACCTTGGTTATTGGAAGAAAGTCACAGTGAGTGGGGAGATTTTTGTTCATAGAGGTTAATTTACTAAGTAGTATAACTGATAAACATGTCACTTAGTTAAGAGGGGTGGTTTCTCATGATGGTTTGCCATGTATGAGTATCGTATTATCAAATACACAGTTCTTACTGCCTCGACTCATTAGGTTTGCTTTGTTAGTAGAACATTGATTATAAATGGGCGGTATTTATTGCATTGGGTTTGCATAGTTTGCAAATTTCTCTGTATACATGTCTGAGTAAAGGTTGTATATTTCTGTAAGACAATATCTTATGTTATTTTAGGTCTTGGCTTTCACTGCTTTCCAAGTTGCTAATGGCTGAAATCTTTTTTCTCCAATGCTAAAGGCAGTCAGCTGGCCCGTGGTGACAAAA
This sequence comes from Elysia crispata, assembly GCA_033675545.1. Lineage (NCBI taxonomy): Eukaryota > Metazoa > Mollusca > Gastropoda > Plakobranchidae > Elysia > Elysia crispata. The sequence continues at coordinate 20,484 of JAWDGP010001563.1, forward strand.
CTCATTCCTCACAAGGAGAAGATTTTGTAGGTGATGCGCCTAAGAATCTCAGTCTGTATTTGTTTTTTTTTTTCACCCTAACCAAATGAGCCAGATGTAATTTCTAATTTCTTCTTGACATGCATACATGTATTGAAGGTGTCTGATTTATTTGCACCTAATAGTTTGTAAGAGTTTTATGGTTCCTAATCTTCTAACAAATTTTGAAAAGATTATTTACAAAAAATTGGACCATATAGATTTTGAAAATGGATAAATTTGGCATTTAGAAATTCATTGTGGTATTGGTGGTTATCCTGCTAACTATGATAGGTAATTAAGTTTGTTTGAATCAATTTCTTTCATTTGACCATATTGAATTGATAGCATAAGTACTGAAAATTAAGAAATGTCATAGATTGTGTCCACTTTACAACATAGCAGCTCTTGTCCACACATAGCTTAATCTTTTCTCAAAGTTGATGCTGACTTCTTTACAACATAGCAGGCCTTGTCCACACCTAGCTTAATCTTTTCTCAAAGTTGATGCTGTCCTCTATAGAACATAGCAGATTTTTTCCACACCTAGCTTAATCTTTTCTCAAAGTTGATACTGTCTTGTTTAGAACATAGCTTGTGTTGTCCACACCTAGCTTAATCTTTTCTCTAAGTTGATGCTGTCCTCTTTAGAACATAGCTGGTGTTGTCCACACATAGCTTAATCTTTTCTCAAAATTGAAAGCAGTTCTCTTTAGAACATAGCTTGTGTTGTCCACACCTAGCTTAATCTTTTCTCTAAGTTGATGCTGTCCTCTATAGAACATAGCAGATTTTTTCCACACCTAGCTTAATCTTTTCTCAAAGTTGATGCTGTCTTGTTTAGAACATAGCTGGTGTCCACACATAGCTTAATCTTTTCTCAAAGTTGATGATGTCCTCTTTAGAACATACCTGGTGTTGTCCACACATAGCTTAATCTTTTCTCAAAGTTCATGCTGTCCACTTAATTAAGAACATAGCTGGTGTTCTCCAGGATTAGCTTAGCCTTTTCTCAAAGTTAGAAGGTTTGATTTTATCAAAAACTTTTTTCTGTGATCTTGTTTATTCGTTTTTATCCATAGGTCTAGTTTGTTTTTAATAACATGTGTTTTGCAAGGCCTTTTTGCTTGATATTTATTTTGCGTATTTCAAAAGGCATTCTTTGTTTTTCTCAACTTTCAGGTGCAGCTGCTTTTGTATGAGTTTACAAATGTAATCACTTTTTTTATTTAAAGAATTTAGCCATGTAAGCTTACTCTCTTCCTATACCAACAAAAGAAGGTGTTTGCTGTTTTCCCCAGATGTTAATTCTGAGGTTTCGCAGGAAAGGCTAACAGGCCCTAGCTAGACTACTGCGTTATATTTTTAGACTGACCGACATCATTTGTATAAACTACTTCCACCTAGCGGTACATAGGACAATCACTTTTCACAAACATGCTAGGCCCCCTATTGAGAATGTAACTAAACTGTTATGTTACGGTTACGTGATGACTGCCAGCGCTGCTGTAATGCTACCTGGACCAGGTGCAAGCGCGCTGTGTAGAGTGTGTTTCCACTGCATGCTCACACAGTTACATTACATCTCGTTCACATGATCTGAGACGGTTTTACCAGCAGCAGCAGATTTCACTGGTTTAGACAGTTACCAGACTGACTAGGCCTAACGCTCATTTGAGGCTTTGATGTAAACAACACAAGCCAATTTGCATATACTAGGGAAACCATGTGTTAGTTATGTTATGACTCATGCTTACGGTATGTTACTGTTTGCAAACTAGGGAAATCACGTGTTAGTTATGTTATGACTCATGCTTACGGTACGTAATTCTGTTTGCAAAACATGGCTATTATAACTGTATATGTATCTTACTTATTTATTTTTTATCATTGGTTTGTTCTCATTTCAGTATTCAAAAGGACTGCTTGTGTGTGATTATTTCACTTTTTATATCAACATTTCATTTAACTTGTGATAAAACGATTTTTTATGTGATGCCCTCAAACCCTCTCTTCTTCAATATCACCCTTTAAGGGTGGCAAGGTCAGTAGGTCTATTCAGTAGAGTCTAATTTTTATGCCAATTTATGTGAGAGTTTTTGTTTTTTATTATGAAAATGCCCTCAGCTATGAACTGTTAAGAATCAAGTCGCACCTCAAAGATGCTGCTTAGTCCTTCAGAATGATGCAAATTCAAATTCAAGATCATGAAAGGCCCTGATTATAAAATTTTGCTTATTTATTGCCTTTCGTGCTTCCCAAAATTTTCGAGCAACTTTAAAAATTTTCGTAGGTTTGCGTTTCAGGGAGGCCTGATTACATATTTTGCACGTTGCACATAGACCAATGCTGTCTTATGCTGTCTTCTGTTTTCCCAATGAGTAATTCAAAGATCTTTGCCTGGGTCTGATATTTCAAAATATAAATCCCTTTTACAATTCAAGTTTCTTGATTATCACATCTTCATAGATGCTGAGACCAGAAGAACCATTGCTAGTTTTTATTTTGCTTTCCATTTTTGCCCTGAAATAATGTTTTTTTTCTTTGAATCATCTCTATATTCTTGAGAGTATTTTAATCTTGGACAAACAATCTCAAGACTTATGTTTTCTAAGCTGCATTTTAGAAATGTGCAGCAAGACATATGTTATTGTTGACTCTATCATTTGGCAGCATTTTGAACTTATACTAATCTTACTCATACTGTGTACCATTGCACCAGACATGTTCAGTTGGAGGTAAGCAAAAGTGCCAATATGAAAAAAAAACACATACTCAAAAAAAAAAATCTATATTGCCAGGTTTCGTTAGATTTTATTCGAATATTATTTTGCTAATATCTCAAGTTTTTTGGTCATTCTACTTATATAATAGTGCACAGAGTTAACCATGTGAAACAATGAATAAAATAGCACTGATAGCTTTAGTGTAGAATAAATAGATGCTGTTAGGGTATCCTTGAAACTAGACTCGGATAATATGCCTCATTTTATGTCAAGTTTTTCTTTTTTTAGGTTTTTATTCATCAATGCTTCATAACAGCACTTGTCCTCTTAAATTAGAGCCAGTAGATTACCCATTCAGGCAGTAATCCTTATCACAGTCTTGCTTGGTACATCAGCAATAAACTGGGTTAGTGCTAGGGTTCTGTGAGAGTACTTTTAGCTGTTTAAAGAGAATCTCAGGAATAGATCCTCACAAAATGCTGCATTTTGGCAGATTCAATGCATTTTCATTAATTTGTTTTTCTTTCACTCTTGAAATTGCATAAAATATGGCAGATTTTTTTTTATCTCTAGTCAACTGAGCAGCTGTTGTGCTAGATGAATATAAGATATGAGGAAAGTGTAAGAGAAGAGATTTTGTCGATATCTGTGGTGATGTCAAGTTTTATCACTCACACTTTACCTTTCCTATGACTCAGTGATGGATTGGTGTGTTCACTTACCATAGATAGATTTGTCAACCCATGGATTTTATCTGCTTTAATAGATCTTGTTCAATCAAAACCCAAATTTTTGCCAAGTAGATCGAGATATGCATATTATATATAAGGTTGAAGGATGCACCCGCTCAAATCCTTTTTTTTTATTACTATTCATTAGCAATTCATTTTCTTTTCTTGTTTTTCTAATTAAAAATTAATTTAAGAAATTTTTATGTATGAAATTATGGCATTACAAAAATCTGTAATAGTCGTTAAAATCTGACACAGTTTGCAGTGCAATTTTAAACATATTCATACTGCGCTTTTCTATGTTGTTTTATTTTGTCAATGTCCTGTATTTTTGGATATGGCGTAATAGACCTAAGCTGCATAATTTGTAGAAAAGCTGCTGAAATGATCACTTACAGTGGATTGGACTCGGTGAATACCTAAAAAATCAATTGATCAACGGTATTCCACAAAATAGGAAGTGCTGTATGTTTTCTCCAAAAGTTTGGTTTTTTTATTTTTTATTGCTAGACACAAAGATCAAATCCAGGTTTTGTGAGAATTTTTTATCACAAAGATATTTCATGTGAATAGTGTGAGCAGCAAGGTCTCATCATGACAAAAAAATTGTAAAAGAGACTTCTTATCTTTTACTAGTGTTGAATGGTTTTACAAGAGTTTGCCATCCTCAGGTCAAGATCTAGTTGAGTTAGTGGAAGTTTACATCAATGCAGTCCTGGCTTGTGAAGAAGCATGAACGTATATTGGTTTAAAGTAATGTGATGTGATATAATTTATTCTTTGTTCTTACATTAAATATTATTATCTCCTTTTGGACATTGATTTTATCAGTCTCTGAGAGTTGAGGGAATTTAAGGGAAGATGAAGTATTTTGAAAATAGTCCATATAAATTTGTGTTAACGTAGACATGTTACCAATAGAGTGAAAAAATTGTGTTCCTTTATCTTGTTTGTCACTATGTTGTTGATTTTTTTTTCCTCTCCTTGCCTGTTTGATGTGTTACAGAAAAGATCCAAAACCATCATAGAGTGAACAGATAATCTCTATAATATAGTTAACTTAACTTTTGCAAGTTTATGAGGAGAAATTTGTTTTACATGTAGATCTAAAATAGTGTGCTGCAAGTACTTTCTGAATTTGGTTTAAAAGGCTAAATATTTCAATTTGTATCCATAAATGTTTTAACTAGAATCAGCAAAGTAATCAGAAATATACCTTTTTTTACTTGATAGAGGTGTCTGTCAAATTCAGATTTTGAGTGCATATTTCTTAGAAGTATATTTTTGGGTCCTCGGTAAACTTTGTTTTGGGAAGCACCGGAAAGCTATCACTTTAAAGGCACAGGCAATTTTGGTGGTCCCATACTGATGAAGTCTATTGTGACTGCCCAGTAAAAATTTGACCGTTCCACATAATGTCCAAATTGATTTGGAGTCACAGTTTTAATTTTCAAAGATTTTACTATTTCTTGCAAATATCAAAAGAAACCCTACTTCAGTGGATTGAAATAGTTCAAAAAAGAAAATTCATAAATACAAATATCTGACTTCACACCCATTACGACCTCCTGTGAGACATAAAAGAATATGCAATTCAGGAAAAGTTGGGAGTTGGGGTAGTTTTGTTGCAAGTAATGTATGGGGCAGTTTATAACTTCACTACTTCTGTTGTGGTAGACACATTTTTGGTGTGAAATCAGTATGAAGCTACAGATCTTTTTAATATATAACTTTTCAGCTTACTAGTACACTGTTTGATGATTGGTTCATAACCATTTTTCCAATTATTATAAGCCAACCTGAAGGTGCTACTCATCTAAACGTATTTCTCTTTAATTTTTAAATTGCAAGCAAGAAGGTTGATGGCATTTCTACTTTGAATTCACTAGCAATGGAAATGAAGGCAAATGACAACCAACTGTGTAACTACATGTATGTTGCATGTGGTAGACATTAAATATTTGCCTTGTTCAAAGTTCAAAGAAAGGTTTGGTTTGCTTCTCTAACTACAAAGAGAAGTAATAAATAATTAAAATGATTTATGATCTTTATTATTCGGATATTTATAGGTATAGCCTTTTAATTCTTTTGATTTTTTTTTCCAATGCAAGATAATTGTCTTTCAGTTTATCCTTTAATTTCACAAGTTGCTGCTTAAAAAACAATGGATACATGCAAGATAAAACTTTTTGCTTGTTTTCTTGATTGTTCGTTTTTTTGAGTCTGTGTCTGAATTAATTTTTTAATGATTATTTATTTTTTAAATACAATGGAGTTGGCATTACTCAAAACTCAATTCCAAATAATAGACGAATATGCCATTCTTAATTTGGAGTCACGTGTAGTTTGTTTTTGCTTTTTTTTTGTGTGTGTAATCTTATTTAGAGGTGATTTACCTTTTGGACACAAAACTGTGTGATTTAAGGAGAATGAGCTGTTCTGAACAGTTTGATTTAACAGAAAGGGATGAGGAAAACAGGTCACTGATTTTTCTGTTTCATTCAGTATAATTTTAATCTGCCTCTCAGAAAGGCAGATTTTTTTCATTTACCCTATGTTACAGTTTTGTACATCAAAAATTTTTAATGAAATCAATTGAAAAGTACAAGAGAAATGCAGTTAATACCAATTCGGATGGTTCTAATAAATTACATGTTTTGATTTGAACAGAACATAAATTCTTGTTTCTTCTTGCTATTGTTAAAAAAAAAAAAGAAAAAAAATTCTGAAAGTATGTTCCCGAATTTTTTTTTCTTAAATTCAAGTAAGGCTCAGAAAAATGCAATGTCCAATGATCAAGACCGTTAAATGTAAAAACCAGCAATATCCACTCAATTTTAGTCTTTGAGACTTTCCATTTTGGAGTAATGTATATTTTTTTTTCTTCCTCCTTCATGTTAATTTTCAAATATTCCAGACCTTATCTCAGTATTCATAACCGGAAGAAATGTTTTAAAGGCAAAATATGTAGCTTAACACATCTGATGATTTTCTTTTGATATTTTGTTTTTACTTTTGTATCATTGGAATTTAACCTTTTCATAAATTTAGAATTCAATGATTTCTTATATTTCTAGACGTTGTGCTGTTTATTTAAAAAAAAAACCCATGTATTTGATCTTTTTTATTATTGTTCCTGTTGTAATAAAGACAGTAAAAAAAAAAAAAAAACTGCAAATCAGTGTGTCAGAGTGTTTAGTTATTAAAAAAAAATAAAACATTCATTTAGTTTTATCTTGTAGATGTATTTGCGAAAAAATTTGGCAGAGATTCAATCAGCTTAATTATGATTAAAATATCTGCTAAGTATAAAACAAAGAAAGGTAGATCGGGTCAGCTCCCCAAGCATACATGCAATTTGTTTTTCAATCGTCAATGGAATCTATCTGGGACTTTAACAAAGTGTAAAACTAAATTGTCCCAAGGTATGGGTGGTACGAGCTGAATCTCTTCATTGAGATAATAATGTCAAGTTAAAGGTTCACTTTGGGAACTTCAGCTGATGACATTCTCTTATTCATATTTGTTACATCAGTAAGTATATAATCAAGGATGTGAACTGGACACATTGAGGAGACAAAGAGAACCAGGGGGAGCATTTTTTTTCCCCACTCCGTTTTAGCTCCCTTTTAATTTTATTCGTGCCCAGACTAAGCGGTTGAATGACCTGTTGTCTATCTACAGAGCTGTATCCCCCCATGTAACTGCTTTCTGCATTTCACTGGCTTGACTGGGGCATCATTAAGGTTCACTCAGAGTAATAATGAAAATATTTTCCATGACAATTGTTTTTTTCACGAGGCTTTCTACTCAATTTTAGGTAGCCTCTCTGAATATTATCCTCTAATTTAAACATTCAATTTTTACAAGTATGTCAACAACAAAAAATTAGTAAATGAGAGGAGAAAGATGGGACTTCATACCAGCACTTGCCTAAAATATGTGTGAAAAGGGTTAAGGTACCTTTTAGATCTTTGGACTGTCTAGTGAAATAGTTTAGACTGAATAGGTCAAATAGGAGTTTTCAAAGTGATTACATTAAAATGAATAAACGTATTGCACTCTGTTCATTATATTGTAGTAGCGCTTTCAATGAAATGACTGGTATGCAGCTTAAAGAATGCAAACTTATCATTAATGGTGACCATATGTGTACTCCTAGCTTCTTCTATTAAACTAAGAGCTCAACTGCAAGTCATCAAAAGTATTATGATTGTATAACTTATCCATTATGATGGAAGCTTTTCATTAAAAAAAAAAAAAAAAACATATTTGACAGATATTGATGCAGATGATATATCTCAAAGGTAGACCAGAAAGAAAGGAAAGACAATAAATTTAAAGTGTTTATTTATGTCTTATAATACAATAGCATGACACAGACAGCATTTTCTTTATTTGTATATCAAAAACAAAAGAAACCATGTTGACAGAGATTGCTTAGGGTGCTGAGAGAAGTTTTTGCAGCAACCAATGGAAGAGGTTTTGTAGCTTTATACACACTCAACAGGGGAAAATCTAAAAGGTTACCATCTCTTGTATAAGGAAAAAAGATGGTTTTAAATATAAGCTTATTTAAGATAGCCTGACATAGTAAAATGTATATTAACCTTTTTAAAAGAATGTCTCAAAAGTAAAGATGTAAAATACACAAATACACTTTTGGCAATTGATAATGAACAAAGTGAGTTCCAATGATTGTCAAAAGTCATAAAGGTTTTCCAGCATAGAAATGTCAATCCATAAATTTGTTCATTAACAGAAAATCATTGACAATAGGTAAACAATAGATTGCATCCCTCTCCAATGTTTTTCATAAAATGTTTATTTCCAAAAGACTTAGAACTAATAGACGCTGAATTGATCAAGGGATTTTTTTTCCTCCAGTTTCATGCAAACTCATCAGATCTTATATTAAAGTCCAAAATATTTACAAGTCTTTCATTTCTCTCTCTCTTTTTTTTTTCTTTTTTTTTTCATAAAAATTTTTCAGTTCCAAAGTAATGAAAACTTTGACTGAACCAAGTCATGCAAAATATAATATTATAACAAATTCTTGTCAAAGGTTCCTCAATGCAGAGAGCTAGCTCAACAAGGTACAAGTAATAAATCATACATTTTGAGAGCTCGACATCCCTTAAGGGAGACATATCTCACATCTGAATTTCTCTTATAACTAGATTTCAGGATTGTTCTGTTTTATCAGAGTACTACTATGAAACTTAACCATGCAACGATCAATTGCAGTTTTAAAGTTTCAAATCATCAATAAAAATAGGGCCAGATGACTTTCAGGACCTGCCTTCTGCCTCAGTTTGTTCAGAAACAAAAATAAAACCAATTGTCAGAGTTATAAAGGAATCCAAAAGCCTGCCTGTATGTCAAATAATATTTTCCTTTCCTCAAACTTTTATGAAATTTATGAACATTTTAAACAGCTGATCCGTAAAACAAGATCTTTTCAAAGCACAGAACAAACAAATACAATAGACAGTTCATTCCATTGACATTTCTGGATTAGACTGGAAACACCATCATGATGCATAGCTTTTCACTCACAAAGGAAAAGATTAATCATATATATATGTGTCAATCATGCGTAAAAGTATGAAGTCCCTCCAAGCATATTACTTGGATGAAAATTGCGTAGCCTACCAATTTAATTTTAGCTGATGTACCAGAAAAAAATCTTTGTTGTTTAAGTGCGTAAAAAGATTAATTATATACTATGGAACGAACGGGAAAATAATTTTGAGCGATGCTTCAATATGAACAATATGTATTTTCTTGGACCCATTCAATCACTATATGCAGTAGATTTCTATGTATATTTCCAGAGAGGCAGGGAAATCGCAATCAAATCTGCAGAATATTGATCCCATAAATTTTATGAATCGCATTTACAACCATCTGGCAGATCTGATTGGTTTGATGGTGATAAATTAACGTCCAATTAGCTTCTTTGTACATAAACTTACAAAAAAAAAAAGCCCTTACCAAGGCTTTAAATATGTTGACTTGTGGTGCTAGAGGTGATGAGGGCATAAGTCCCTTCAAATTTGGGTAAATGCGAAATAACAAAGTAAAAAAGATCAGGATTGGTTTTTCCTATACAACAATCTAGCAATTGTAGAACAAAACACGTTTGCCACTAAGGAGTTTCTTCAGAATCAGGAGCAGGTGTTGCACCAACCACATAAAAGCTGAAAATTATATTTTGAAACTGCCCAGTCCCCAAATTTATCCATTCATGGGCTTTTTTCTCTCTTGTTTGATAAGGAGGATTCATTATAAGGGATGAAATTACACACAAATACATAAACAATTATCAAAATACTGATCAACAATCATCAAAGTATAAAACAATCAAGTAGAATGCCATGTCTGCGAGAAATCAGTTATTTCAATACTACGTACTTACAATATGACTACATGAACCCAAGGTCAATAATTTAAATATTCATAACTAGATGATGTCAATACAAATTTACATCAACTTCCGAAAAACAACTGGAATTATATATACACAATTGAAACTGCAAACAAAAGTAAAAAATAGTGGGTCTGGTAATATGTTTTTTACAAGCAACATTAGTTTAGAAGAGATTCATCGTGTATAAATGTATTTTCATTTGACAAATGAAATTGTCCTATCTGTGCTTAAGAATAATAAATTACATATATCTTAATCATACCGGTATACAGAACAATATGATGTTATCTAATACATAAAATTTTATTATTGATTTTTCATTAAGGCTTAACATATGCCTGCTTTCTGTGAACCAGAGAGATTGGAAAGAGATATAATCAGCAATGGAAATGGGTTTTTTGTTTTTCAATTTTTGTGTAGATAATTAATCTTATAGTGATCTAGTTAGAAAAGTTAAATTGATAATTGACAAGAATGGTATTTAATACCTAGGAATGAAATATGAATATTAATCATGTCCTCTTATTCAATAAATATAAAACTTGGGACATATTGTTGTTTGATATAACCTGTGTACAATACTTAAATCAAACTTAAGCCCCTGCTGGGCACGGTGGAACTGAAATGCTAAAGTTGCCTAACAACAGTGTAGGGCTCAAATTTGCAAAGAGGTTCCCTGTACACATCAGGGTGGATCTTTTAACCCCATTGTCATCCATACAACTTCAGTGCGTGGTTCAAGTTAAGATTAGACAGAATATAATTGCATATTGTGTATAAAATCGGTTTTTATGATGATGAAAGGGGGATTCTGGTCCCCAAGTTTGTGTCAGCCTGAGTATAAAATATTTCCAATTTCAATGTTATTACAAATATAGATAGATAGATAGATAGAGATGGAGAGAGAGAGAGAGAGAGAGAGAGAGAGAGAGAGAGAGAGAGAGAGAGAGAGAGAGAGAGAGAGAGAGAGAGAGAGAGAGAGAGAGAGAGAGAGAGAGAGAGAGAGAGAGATTTGCAAAAGACAAACTATTAAAAAATACTTCCTAAAGTTCACAGGCAAACCACATTCCTTTGCAAGTAAAACATTACTATATCTGAATGTTGCTTTTCACCTCTTCAACAGCATCTATGAGATACACTTTGGCATAAACATCTCAGCCCAGACTTACAGGGTAGGCCTTGTTCTTTCTGATATGTAACCAATTATCAAGCCTCCATTTTTATTGGCTTAAAATTATAACATCACTTACAAATAATTTTAATTTTCTCATCTTGGTGTCAACTCATTTGCACTGTTACTTTGTAGTAGTTCAAATACAGAAATATCAGCAACACATACATATTACTTACATTCATAAGGGGGAGAAAACACTTATTAAAGTGCAAAGTATTTTTTACTTTTTACTAAGTGAGATTCCAATTTTTTTTCTTGTTTTTTAAATAACTTTTCATTAGCTATTGAAAAACCATGAAAAACCAAAAAAAAATTTCTACATTCCTGGAAATAACACATTACTCACTTCACTTTTAATCTTTTTTTTAAATAAATTAAAGTTATTACATATGTTTTGTTTACTTTCTAATGTATACTCTTTCAAAGAAGTGACCTTCTGTCATGGTCATTTTGTGTATCAATCAAGGAAATGAAAAAGAGCAATCAAGGGGCACAGAGTATCTGTGTCCAGCCAAGACAAGAATTTTTTGTAACCCGCTTCGAAAATATCAAACTATCAATCAGAAGTTACATTCACCTAAATGCAGGCACAGCATTTTGAATCTCAATAATTATCGGCCGAACCATTCAAGCAATCACCTGTAATCTTATTTTAATGAGTCCCCAGGTCTCAGTGAATGGCCGTCTCCTAGGACTAGTTTCTCACCACTGTATAGCCTTCTTAGATGCATACAAGCCGGTAAACCATATATATACTATTGACTTGCTTCAATATTAACAGACCTGCCACTCTCCAGGGAAAGAAAATCTGAATGATTCTGACAAAAAATCTGAATCTGCACCCAAAAATCTGAATGATTTGCTTTCTTTTGCCCTCTACTGCATCCATTACAAAACACATAATGAGGTCTTTGGTGAATGTTCATTCATCAGTTTAGCTTTGAAATCTGATAAAAGCTAGTTTACTTAGCTTGTAATTCTTCAATGGTGAAAAATTCTAAATAATCTTAAGATCTTTTTCAGTTTAAATCAAGTACCCTATGCCCTACAATACTTTTAAGTGACTCAATAAATTGGATGGCATTGGCATTATGCAGGATTTCATGAATTCACAAAGAGCAGAGCTGCCAACCTAGCTCCTGTGGGAAGTGTACATGACTTCAAAAGGCTTATTTTTCATATTAAAAGGAGTAAATGTACTCCTTACTAAAACTTAAAAGGGTTAAAAAATGACATATTTGATGCTCTTTTCTGATTTTAGATAATTTTTCTACATGGTGTATAGGCCTTTCTCACACTTGACTCGGAATATTAAAAATCTTATGAATTTTACTGGATCAAGCTGTTGAAAACGTAACCAGATATTTCGGGGGGATCAAATTTCAATTTGATGGTAAGTTGTAATATTTTATTTTATAAATAATCTAAGAAGCGTAATCCACTCTATTGTTCAATCACTTCATTGAGAAACAGGTCAATTTAAGTACAAAAATTACGCTGTGACGTTGAGAGTAGTTAAGCATGATGTAGCATGTAACTTAGATCTAGATCTAGAATCTAGGTCTAAATTCTACATTAGATAAAATGATCAAAATCATAGATCTTGTGCAGATTGTAAAGTTTGCAACCGGATATAACTTCTTAGGCCTATGGTCATATCTAGACTTTACTTTTCACAGACGTACAATTACTCTAGTTCTATTTAGGATTTCTCAATCGATCTTGATAACTGACAAGATTTAGATGAAAAAAGCGCTGTCCTGAAGTAGAAATTACTCTTACAAGATAAAATAAGATTAATCCTTCGTTGAAAATAACGGAGAAGTGTGGATGTGTAGATAGAGAGAAGGCAGCCCAGACAAATAAACAATAAAGTAAACAACTCGGCAGTATCAATATTCGGGATGGTTACAACTAAAATATTAATATCAATTTCGATACCGTATTTGATAATATATAACAAAAAACAATATCGATATAATATAACTATATCGTCCGTATTTGTTCTTTTATGCAGGCTGTCTGTCAATCTTGAAGGTCTAATTTGAAAAAAAAACTGAAAATGTTTTTAATTGTGGAGGTGAAAATTTAGTTTGAAAAAAAATCGGAATATTTCCTAAATATTCGGAAAATTGGAAACAGGCCAAATTTGCATAAAAAATCGGAATGATTCAGATTAAATCGGTATGAATGGCAGGTCTGTATTAATAATGGCCTTTTTCAGATAGTTCAAATATTTATGGGCGAGAGCACAGTAAAGCTTAGTATAAAGACCATTGATGAGTGAAGGTTCACAAAGAGTCCATCTAAGTATCTGTATTTAGTCTTACATATGTCATGAACTTTGCCACACAAGAAAGGACTAAATCATTGCAAAGGTCACACAACCCACATCCCCCTTTTAGGAAATCAAAGAAGGCTATGTGCCTGCTAAATAACAAAATTCTTACTTTTCAATCACTAGCATAACAGTACTGTGCATGCAAGACTTAATGTTACCAGGCAGAAGATTGCTATATTAGTATACAATAACTTTGATCAGGCGCAACTTCTAGAACAAACAGACAACTATGTTTCTCAGTTCTGACTAACTACACCAATTGAAAGGGGTTTCTTTTTCTATTTTTCATTCATTATAAGTTTTTTTTATACCTTATCATATTTCTGTGCTGATAAGGATCAGCTTATAATGCAAAGATATTTAAAAATTTTCTGTAATGAAAAAAAAAAATCAAATAAACACCAATATATCCAACTGAGATAAAAAACATAGTAGATAAAGTCAAAGTCTATGCTCCCACAATTATAGCAAATGCAATTGATGATTTTGAAGAATAAAATTTCAAAATTATTGGTGACAAGAATCAATAGTTCTTTTGAACTTTCTGCCTATCCAAAGGGCAGAGCTCTTTCACTCCAGTTAAAAAAGAGTCATAAATTTTATAAAGAGCTATAAAGTTCATGTTTAACTTAGAAGTGAGTGGTGTGACCTGTAAGGATTTTGTATTTGTGTGTAATTGTTTATTATGGGTCAATTCTGTCCACAAAAGGCCTCACAGTTCAGACATCTGAATCAGATCTTTCATCAAATTCTCTTGTTAAAAAAAAATATAGCTTGAAATGGGTTAATCCGAGATTTCCATAGGAAATATGTAAAAAATTTACACCACTTATATTTGACCGCATTACTGCAAAGGGCAAGATATTTCTAACCATGAGAAGCTAGAATCCCCCAAAAATATTAAGCATGGATGTCATTATTTAAAGCCCCATTCACTGATGCATGTTATAAATGCGATTATCTCCTTTTTCTTGCGCTGGATCTCGCCTGGCTTGATTCCATTGTCCCCCTGCCCCATCAAAACCTTGAGGCTGCCCTCGCAAGTCTGCCATACGCATCTCCATAACCTTGGAGGCATTATAGATGTTCATGAAGTGTGTGGCATCCACCTGATTGTAGGAATTGTGAGAGACTGGGACACCAGCAGCCCCTGCTGCCCTACCTGACAAATCTGATGCAGAGAGGGCAATGCGTGGTGGCCAGTTGCCTCCTGCAACAGATGATACCGGCCAGGCATGATGGAGCCCTTGGTTGTCTGGTGTTGATGGCGGTTTGTAATGCATGGTTTGTTGCTGCTGTTGCTGCTGCTGCTGTTGTTGTTGTTGGTCCCCACCATTGGTGTTATTGGATGTGTTTGGGCCTGGGGTGTGTAGCTGGCGTCCCAAATTTTGATTTGACATGTAGGCATCACTTCCAGCAGCAGTTGTGCCAGGATTGATAACCTGTTGTTGCTGCTGTTGCTGTTGATGCTGAGGTGCCTGACCCTGCCACTGAAGTTGCTGGCCACCGTTGCCTCTGCTGCTATCGTGTATTGGGGGCGTTGGTGTCGGAACTGGGCCTGGGGTTGATCCAGCATCCTTATTTACTCCTTTGCTGTTACTATCCAAGGGGTGCCGCACCACCACTGACTCAAATTGAGAAGATGGCACATTTGGGATTGTTTTCCCTGGAGCACAATACAACACTCCTCCCCTTGCATCATCATCTTTTTTAATACCACCATAAGCATCACGGCCATCCATGTCCTGCTGTTCAGTCTTCATCTCCATGGCTGCCAGTTGAGTCATGATCTGGGCTCTTTGAGCCCTTTCTGCCTTCTTTTTTCCTCTAGTAGATGGGTTTTTGTTCTTACTACCTTTTGGCCGCCCCCGAGTTGGCGTGGTTAAAATTGTACTTGCACTACCACTGGCACCTGCACCCTGAGGAATGGGGAAGCTCATATTTTTCAGACCATGTAGCATTACGCCACTGTTGCCACCACTCTCTGTTTTTGTTGCATTATAGTCATATGGGAAACGAAGGCGGATAGGTGAAGAACCTTTTCGTTTTTTACTGCCTTCTTTTGGCTTGTTAGCATTAGGCGTCTTTCCTTCTTCATCTGAGGTTAAGTAATCTTCAGAACTGAAAAAAAAAATTATAGATCATTCAACTGAGACAATGATAGCTTAAATATAATTTGGCACCACTCTGTGCTTCTTCAGATGTAACAAAGCAAAAAGAACAGTGTATAAGTCCTTCAAAGCATATCAAGTTTCCTATTTTTTGATGAACATTCAATCTAAGATATTTCCAAGTAATCATTATCTTAGGAGCAAAAAAAAAAGCTTTGCACCAGTGATAAACTCATGGCAAATGTATCTTAATAGATGTGAGATATGGAGAAAACAGAGTTTGCCCACAGCTGACGTCCAACATTGGCATTTCACTTAAGAAGAATGGAAGATTTCTCAGTGCGAAAATTTGAAAACAGTAGCAACAACAGGAAGAATTAGAAATCTAGGCCCCTTCAGAAATTCTGCTATTTAGAGGGAAAGTGGTATCTTAGGTAATATAAAAAGGATTGGTTTGCATCTTTGGGATTGTCATTCTGTTCAGGTTACATTTATATGTGGGGAAGTCAGAGCCAAATTCTTATGAACGGAGTTTTTTGCACAATGTAAAATGTATCTCTCATTTTTCAAGAAGATGAAAAGACTGGGTTTCTTGTGCCTGACTTCCCATGGAGGATTCCCACATATATGGTTTGCCCTTCAGATCTGTAGTTAATCACATATAAGGTTACAAATTTTCCCATTTCAAATGTAGTCATAGCTGCGAATGGCGTACCTGTGAGATTCATCCTTGCTTCCAACGCTAATGGGAGAAGAATTAATGCCATCTGCCCTGAGAGTGCCATCCGAGCGGATAGAGAGGTTCATGTTGTTGACTGGAGAAAAAGTAGCAGCAGTCAGATCGGGTGTGGTCAGAACTGAAATGATCACACAAACAAGCAATAAAAACAGAGATTCCTGAAAATAACTTCTATGTTCCATGATGTAGCATAAAGCAATCTTTTAGATTATGAGGGGCGGGGGGGGGTTAAAACAATTCTCACCCTCATAAAATGAATGTATCATCCAAAAATGTTATTTACATTCTTGCAAATTCTATTGTGAAATTGGTCAAAGTACACTATGCCTTAAGAGTTAGTACAAATTTAATCCATGTGAATGGTTATCTCACTTTCACACAAATATGCAATGTGAAAGTGGCTGCCAATGACTTACCATGCCGTTTCATATGCTTGTCACGGTGATGTGCTCGGAAGAACATCTTTTCACAAAATGGGCACTTGAATGTGCGGTGATATTCGCCTGTGTGGGTCTTGTAATGGCGATCCAGGTGTTGCTTGCGGGTGAAAGCCTTGCCACACTCTGTGCACGCGTATGGTTTCTCGCCTGTATGGGTCATCTCATGCCGTCGTAAGTGGTGGCTGTGTAGTGAAGACAAAACATGCATGTAGACATTTTAAAGAGTAAAAACCACCTAAAGGCTTTTAGCAGAGGCCTATGAAGGACAGGAGTTACCAAAATTATACTGATCTGTTTAATTGAGGTAATAACCACCTACAGCCAAGTAAAGGAGGCAAATTCAGGTAAAGAACTGTTCCAAGGATTCAAACTGGATTTGTCACTGTTGCTTAAAAACAATAGAAAGTAATCCTTCAGTTTCTTGCCATGCACATCTCCAGGTACCCGCCAGAGGTGAGCAATTTGGTTATAAATCACCTGTCAGACAGGGCGCAGCAAACACAGAGATAAACTCTCTAATGCCAGCAGTGAATTTTTGTATGATTTTAAATGATTCTTAATATCCTGACACTTTTGGAGACATCATTTTTCGTCAGCAATCTCTACATTTCACAAAGTCTAATAGATCTACCATCGTAACAACTATAAGCTTTCTTAGAATAGCAATATTAATGAGGCCACATAATATTGAACAAATCTTACAAGTCCTTAGCTTATCACTGTCAATCATAATTACTCTAGATTTAGTATTAGACCTCTGACTAAATTATAGTCTAAACTTATAATAACCGCTATTGTCGTTTGGTATATGAATCATTCAAAACTTAAATGAAGCACTGGTAAAATTTCATCTTAAAATACTACTCCATAAGCTTTATTAGATATCATTAAAACTGTCATCCCTGTAACTAGGCTCGACTGCTAACAAATTCTTGGGCATCAACATCGCTCTGTAATTCTTTCAATACAAAAAACAAAACTTTTATTATTTTTTTCTAATGCTGAATAAGTATATGCTTTTGGTTCCCAAACATTAAAAAAAAAATCTCAAACATTCAAGCTGAAAAACAAGAATCCCCATTCCACTCAGCAGTTGACCTTATTGACCTGATCAGGGTACTGGGCACAGCTGGCAGGCAACTGTCAAACTAAAGGGCAGTTGGCCGCTTAACAGCAGTGTTGTGAACATTTCAACAAGTAAATTTCTCTACACTAAAGCAACTAGATACAGCAAAGAAGTGGGTACTTTCGGTTTATTTATAGCATCAAATTCTCTGGATAGTCACCATAAAGATAAAAGCCTGACACACGCCTATCTCAAAAAAAAAAAAGTTATGCCACCTACTTCATGAAAGACACTCTATGCTTCAAAAAAAAAAAATGACACTTTCTTGAAACTTTTACAAAATTAAAAAGTTAAAATTAAATAGTAAAAATAAAAATGGATCAAAAGAGACTAGAAAACACTTATCTTAAAAAGTAGAAAGAAATTTCTTTACAAATTCAAACTTTAGGCTAAGTAGTTTCAGACACATGAGGAAATCGTCTTTGTAGATCACATACCATACATTAAACAAAATCAAGATTTGAATTTATGGATGAAGAAAATATATATAATTCCAGTTTTATGAGAATTGCTTCAAAATGAGCAATGAGTCAAAGTGAATGAAAAAAAATATATGATGCTTTGTCCCATAATTTTTTTTTTTTTCCTTAATGTTAATATCAAATCTTACCCGTTTAGACATAAAGTCAAATGCTCAACTTGTTTAAAATATAGAAATGACAATCAATTGCATTCTTAACCTTAAATACTTAAGAAAACAGGCTTCACTTGGGAAGCATTTTTTTTCACTGACACCATATGAAGACAGTATCTGATTTAGCTTTCAGCCTTAGGTTTGTGTCAGCAGGGTTACAATCTTAAGTGTCTCAGAGAGTAATTTAAATGAAGACAAAACAGGTGTACAGTGCAATCAACTTTAAAATGAGCTGAAGTTATTAAAAAAAAAAACTTACAGCTTTAACATCACCTGTCAATGAAACATGGTTAAAAGGGTGAGAGAGAGAGAGAAAATCAGACAGAGTTTTGAGAAACAGTATATGGAATTTTGAAAAGCTGTTAAAATTACAAAATTCTAAATCTTTTAATTTCACATTTAAAGATAAGTACATAAATTATAACCCTACAGTTTGATTTTTTTTTCCAGCTTGAAAGACTTGGCATCCAAAGCATTCACCATGAAAAAATATTATCAGGAGAGAATGATAGGAAAAATTTCGCAAGACAATCTGCCAAGCACTTGCTTGTTATTTTCTTTTTTTAAAACAAATGCAGGAAAAAAAAAAACTTTCTCCTCCTTTTTGATATTAGAAAACATATCTTCAGTACTGAATAGAAGTTCTTAAACTTCAAAGCCACCAAGTCTGCCCCCGCAAAATTTATTTTGAAAAAAAAAAAAATACTCATTACAACATTATTTTCTATTTCAATATGAATATTCATGATCATGCACACATCAATTTATAAAAAATTTAAAAAAAAAAAAAAGGAAAGAAAAGAGACTCTAATTTGCAAAAATGAAAATGCCTCACAATGTGTGAAAACAAATTGAGACAGCAACAAGACAATAGAAAATGTTACATTTCTTTAGTGGTACAAACATGTCTAATTCCTTATGCAACACAGAGAAAGAGGATACTGTTGATTAGATGCTCATGCAAGACATTCTTTTTCTAAACCTTTTACTCACATTTGACAACAACAAAAAATTGATAAATGAAAACACGAGGAAAAGGAATTAGAGTGAGATTCTACTGAAAAGAGCATGCAACCCTGCATGACCAAACAAACCTGAGGTTGAAGGCTTTTCCGCAGATGCCACAAGTATAGGGTTTTGTACCAGTGTGGGTCAACTCATGACAACGCAGATGGTGACTGAAATAACCAAGCATTGCGCAATAACACAATTAATTTGTTGAGATACCTTTCTTTTTATATACAAAAACTTGTGTAAAGAAGAAATGTTTCTAGAATAAAAGGAGGTGATACTGATAAACGATGCTTGATAGCATGATGTAAACTGGTATTTTTTAAGTCAGAATGATTGATAAAGTTTCCTAGATACATGAGGCTGAAACATGATACACAGCACATACTTTTCAAAGAGAGCAAGCAATGCAATATTAATATTATTATTAGAAATGGGTTACAAAATCGTTAGATTTGTGGTCAACTTTACTTTGATTACTTTAAAAAGTTCAGATTCATATGAGGAATAAGGCATACATTTTGTTTAACATTCTTAAACATGTAACCTACTAACTTCATAATTTTACTACTATCACATTACTTTTTTAAAGAAGTGATAGGAAATATCTCTATAAAATGTTTCCATGCAGTACAATGATATTCATTCTTTTTTCTTTGATTTTAGGCCCATCAAACATGTTTAATAAACTTGCAATGAAATCAATGTTGTTATACATGTACACTTATCCCAATCTATCTTTTTGATAGGAAGAAAGCAGCTTCACTGAAAACGTATTAAAGCGAATTGTCATGTTTGGATATTAACTCATTATGTGCCAATCGACGATGTATCGTCGATATAGTGAGCCGCAGCTGTGCCAATCGACGATGTATGGTCGATATAAGAACCAATGTTTGTTTCGCCATTGGTAGCCCGGTCATGAAACTTTTTAAGTTTCCTATGAGAGATAACTCTAAATATATAATAAGTCATAGTTACACAAAAATAAGCCAAACTGGAACCCAATTTCCAATGCATCCTCTAAAGACAATATGCACAGTAAAAATGGCCTGGCACACAATGAGTTAAAACACAAATATGAAAAAATTTCATACCATCTAAATCGGCTTGCTTGTACTTTTCAAAACAGTTGTACACTCAATGGCAGAGAAATTTAAAAATTGTTTAAAATAAAAGTAACATTGAAGGATAAATTTCCAGTCTGTTTACTCCCTAAGATAATGTAAACTGAAAATCTATCAAATCTATGGCTTTCAACTCATTTTGCTATTGGGTTCTTGCATGTGAGCTGTTTCCACTTATTGCAATGACAAGGTTGGAAGTGTAACCGGCAAAAGCTGATTTAGTGATTAGCAAAGCCACCCAAACATAACACTAAATTGTGGCATCTAATATCAAAAGTAGAGATTTAGAGACAAGAAATTTTTCTCACCTGCGGCGGAAACTGTGACCACAGATGACACATTTATAGGGCCTTTCCCCAGTGTGTATCCTGACATGCCGTCTCAGGTACTCTTTCTTAGCAAACATTCGACCACAAAAGTCGCAGCTGCATGGAAAGTTAGGCCCGTGGTGGCTGTTGGGATTGGCATGGCTGATTGTTGTGCCCCCTGGGCTGTGAGAGATAAGGCGAGCACCTGGCATAAGCCCACTGCGAGCTAACCTTTCCTCCGCTTTTACCTGTGGGATGTAGCAAAGGAAGGAGAGCTAAAAAAAAACAAAAAAAAACTAGACTCTTACTGTATTGCATAGGTATAGGGAACAAAAAAATACCTTTGTTCCATTTCAAACTGTTCAGCAACATTCAAAAAGCAATTTTGGACAATAAAAAAATCTTAATTCATTACAATACTGAAAAAAAAAATCTATTCTTTCTGTTTGTAGTTGTTCCTTTTTCCTGGGTTTCTGTTGTACAAGTTTCTCACTTTGACTGCCCACCCTGGGGAGCAAAAACAAGCACTTGTTAAACGACAAATGAACATTAGAACTATACGGACATGAAATGTGCTTGGAATTGCTTTATTCCCCAGAGACAAAACTGAATAAACCATGTATCTTTATACAATGCTTTATTAAAATTTTAGTCTATTGACGTGTTTTTCTGAATTTTCAGTTGCACAAAAAAAAAAAGGAAAAGTAAAAATATGGCCCAAAAATATTTCATATCTTTCATTACTACAGGATAATATCATAACTGGTTCATCCAGTGGCTACTGCAACAACATAAAGAAAATACAAACCACATTTTTGCCATTCTATTAAAATATTGGCCTACACTAAACCAAATTTTTATGAAAAGTAAAGATCTAAACCAGCCCTAGAATGTGTTTCAAGGCTTTATGTCTTCCAGCTCATGATAAGGTCATCCCAAATGTTGAGAAAAACATAACTCAACTATGACTATGAAGGCATGCAAAAAGGGATCCACACCTTTACCTGAATGACCGTCGACAAATCTGTTTGTGACGACTGGTCCTTTACAGTGACCCTGGTACGGCAACCCCCACAACATCCACCAGTGGAGTGACCCCCACCTCCTCCGATGTTGTTCACCAATTGACTATTGTTGTTGATGTGCAAGTTGTTGTGGAGCAGGGCTCCACCCACACCCCCTGAAGCAGCATTGTTGGTGTTTCCAATTCCTTGCGAGCCATCCCCCGAGGCAGGAACCCCTACAACACTGATCCCAGCCGGCGTGGGCCCGCCACTTCCCGGCATCACCATTCCCCCAGCACCTCCTGCTCCTCCATTGCCAGAGACGGCCATGCTCAAGGTTCCCCCATCAACTATAGACACCCCAGCACCAGCTGCTGCAGCTGCAGCAGCAATGTTCATACTCACGCCAGGAACAAGGTTCAACGTGGAGGCCGCATTGCCCCCTGGAAACGTCACCAGGCTGTTTCCTGGATTGGCTGCCATCAGACCTGCAGCATTGGTGACCCCAACACCTCCAGCCATTGAGGTCATTCCCATGCGAGCACTGAGTGAAGCAAGAGCATTACTGGTGAAAGCCAAACTATTTGGGTCAGAGTTGGCACCTGAAAGGCCCATAGCCACAGCAAGGTTTCCTATCGACATAGTCCCGCCTGGAATCTGAATTTGCTGCTGTTGTTGCTGTGCTTGTTGTTGCTGGGTAGAGCCATCAACTGCGCTACAGCTTGGGGCAGCGATGGTTCCGGCCACAGTGGTGTTTACAGCATTAGCTGTGGGATCAATACCTGAAGTGACTGGCAGACGGATGCCCACAGAGCCCATGGTAATATCACCAGCATTTAATGCGCTGTTCGATTCCGCTTGGGCAGATGGTTCCATTGCAGTGGATTATTTTTCTTAAAATAAATCCACAATAAAGTCTACACTAACAACTTCACCTGAAATTTAAAATAAAAAAAAATAGTTTATTGAATGATCAAGAATATGTATGAACATCCTGCTTTATGGAAACCATAAAGAGAAGGAAGCATAAATTAAAGGATCTTTTTCTAAATAAATGTCACCTTATTTATACTTAACAATGTTTCAAGTTGTTTTACTCTTTCCTTATACTCATGTTTTTACTCTTCAATTTAAATGTAACTTTTCATTTCAAGGCAAATACATAACATTGCTCTGAAGTTTTATAATCCAAACCTGTTTCATGACCACTTTCTTTCTTCCCAATAATCCTTCCTCTGAGTTCTTAAAATGTGCCAAAAATGGAAATGCATTTAATTTTCAAAGCCATTGCCTCCATATAAAAAGTGCTTTAAAAAACAAGTTTTCTTGCTGCTACGAATGGTTTGAGGCTGAATTTATATCAATACTACTATCAGAGCTACTCTGCCATTTCATGCCTCAGTCAGGTCTCAATGCAGAAACTTTGTAATAAGCTATTTTAAAATTACTAACCATTGAGCCATCCTCATCTACAAAAATAGATGATCTAGACAGAACGACTTTTGTCATGGATTAGATTAATCACTGAGAATGACCAAGACAATATTTTCAGACACACTCAAGACAAAATAAATTAAAATTCGTAACATATCACCTTCAAATGAATAACCATAGACATGTTATGATCTGCAAAAGTTCTACTTTTAGTGGGCCAACATTATATCCCATTTGGCAAGTTCCATGATCAGGTTTGAAAAGGCAAATACTAATTCCTATGACCATTGGTTGTTACACTTGTAAATAGTTTTGAATAACATACTTTATTTGATTTTTTACCTTGAAAATTAAAACCATAACAAAATATTCTCTAAGGTCTATGTTAGGTTTTTAGCATAATCAGCAAGTTCCGAAGTTTACCATTGACCCACATTGTGAGAGGGATATTGTTTATGACGCCAGAATTGTGTGTGTCTCTGCAAGGCATTATTGTACAATCTTGTATAAGCATTACAATTGGGTTTCTGGCTTCACTTTTTGTTGTATACATTACAGGGAGGATTGTAAATATCAAGATCTAAATGATATTTTGCAATATATCAATACTTTAAACTAGTAGAGCCACCTAGGACAGAGCATGCGCAGTGCTTTGCTAAGATTTATACACTTAACTTTCAGATACCCTTGCGTACCGTATATGCATACGAACATTGTTCTGTCCTTCTTTTTTGTGTTCAAATGTGATCCATTGGCATCGTTGATTTCACAGAGGATAATCTGCCTTCACAGCTTGGTTAAATATGTTTAGTCTATGATTGAGCCTGTGTGTCCACTTGTGCACACACTCACATGTTAAATCTAGGCTTTCGAACATAGTTTTGGAGCTATTAGCAGCGCATTATGACTTTATTCCAGCTTGCTATAGACAAATAATATATTAACATTTAAGTTGCAATTTTTAACATTTTCAAAGTATACTAGACTAACCTCTTCATTTTTTTTCAAGGGATTTGACCCATGGCGATTTTTAATGCATCCACATCTGGGATTTTGGAAATTTATATTTTTAATGTGCGTGTATTTGGACTTAAAATTAATTATTTCTGTGATGTGCTTCATTTGAAATGAGTGTTTTGTGTTCTTTGTATTTTCATGAGAATACATGCCCAAAAATTATACATAAGGTTGGACAATATGTTTTCTTGTCATATGCTATAAATAATGAGGTGAGATACATTACTTTTCTATATGGCAGGTTTCATGAAAAACAATGCTCATGAGGACCTTAAAACTTTGAGTTGCTGTACATAGATTCACTGATAGTTCCTGAATGTTCAGTTCTTGTGTTGATGTGTTAAGAATAACTCAAATGAACATCACATGCCATTAACCACAGTTTTTGACTGTTTTAAAATTTTATGTGCATTTTTTTACAGCGACGGTCGCCGTTTTTCAGAAACACAACATTCCCATTTTTTGGGTCCAACCATTCAGAACCTACTAAGAATAGAAATGTAAGTTTTCCACAAAACAAAATTGATCGCTAAGAGAGGACATTTTCGTTTACAAATACCAACAAAAAGAAAAGCCCTACGACCTACCAATCAGAAATGTTCTCCTCTTAAACATCGGCCACATGATATCATGATGTGTGTCTGAATTTTCACCTTCCATTTTCGATCCTTAATAACCATATTCATTAGTTATTTTTGCAAAGTTTGCCGCATAATTCCAAGGAATGAAGTGTTGAAGGCATTCACAAAAAATATTAGGGTTCTAAACCTGCACCTAACTAATTCATCCTTGACCCATGTGTATCTGGCGGGAAAAGACGACCAGTCATTGTTATCAATATTTAAACTATGCCAGGTCAGAGGTCAACATGCTCTCGTTTTCTCATGAAGTGAAACTCTCAGATGATTCCGTTAACAACAATTTTTCATACCTCTGGTATTTTCCAGTTTTTTTTGACTCTTTGAAGTCGACCAGCAAAGTCGCCTGTGTAGATCTAATCTTACTTTGCAAGGTTATGATTGAATCCTATTCTTACTGTGCACTAATTTGAATGTTTTGTGACAGACTAGAAACAAATGGAATATATTCAAGCATGGGTATTGAAGAATAAGAACATAATTGAGGAAAAGTCTGTAAATGTAATCCTTCAATCCGTTTATCTCTGAATCGAAGACACTCGACTGCTGGGAGCCTTCAGTTCTGACACACTCGTAGTACCCATTTTTTTTCATTGCTCAAAACAACCTTCTGATATGTCTTCAGGCATTTAATTTTTGCCGTTTTCTTGTAAAAAGAAGAGATTCAGGATAAATTGTGCATTTTTAAATATGTCTCCATCAGATCTAGACTTAGATCTTAGTATGATTAAAAAGTAATTTGCATAGATGTAGAAATCTAGTTAGATTATATCTTGATCTTGACCTTTAGAATCAGTACTTTAAACTCAGCCCATTATATCAAGTTATCAAAAGAAAAAATGTGTTAAATAATATTTAATCTGGGATGCAAGATAACATTAATATCAATTATCATGCTGGAATAAAGCTAAAAAATAAAAAGTTTGTTATTGTCAAGGCATGAACAAATACTTTTTTCTATTCAATTTCACTTTGGCACTTTTTTTGCAATTTATTTTTTAGTTTGAGCCCATTTATATTAGTTGATGGCTCAAATCTTGCATTTCTAAAAAATCAAGGAAAGTTAACTTTGGATGGCATTTTTTGGAAAAGTTTCGGGTCTGTAGCTTCTGCAAATATCATATTTTGACTGCTCAAATATCCTTTCCAACCATAACACAATGCATTTGGTTAAAGATGAATTTTTTTTTATTCTTGGGATATCAGTAGAATACTTTTCGAGAAACATGCCAGAAGTCTTGAAAACATAGGTCAAGAGAGTTTGAGATTTGATTTCAACTTCAAATTCCTTTTCATTCAATATATATGGGTCAGTCCACCAGTACTCTTTACCACCTTTGGTCCTATTTTCAGATGCATAAAAATCAAAGCACAAATTTAAAAATTACCTTTAAATTCTTGGAAATGTTTCAAAATAATATCAACTACCTCCCATAAGCTTGAAAATGTCATAGGATTTGTTATAACAGCTTTATTTGCAAATGAAAACCAGAAATGTGGTAAAAATCCCCTTCCGAAAGTGGACATCAAAATATGCCTGACTTAAATGCTATAGTCAAGCATCATGGAAATCCACTTTGCTTTTACAAGTGTCCTATTGTAAGACCAAGATTTCAATTTTTCGATCTACGGAAATGCAAAACCCGACGTTTGCACTTTTATGTGTTGAGCGGCAGTTAAAAATTGCGTTAGACTTGTTACTGTGTTCATCCATTTTGAGTTCCTACATTTCAAGAGAATTTTCAAACACCTGTTTATGACCCCAGTGTCAAAGTTCAATATTTAAATCAAACAAGTAACGAGCAATAGTTTCATTCTAACCATTAGTAAATAGCTTGCATCAGTCAGCTGTTATTAGCGGTCAAACTAAAAGGGTAAAATTGTCGTCCGTTTGTAACACTCCTAACACACACCGTGTGTCGAAAGTTGGTTTCACCACAGAATCAAAAAGTTGATTTTTAACTGCCGGAAACTAAGTTAAATATCTCATCCGGGTTTCTCTTTCACTTTCGCAACGGCGGCGCTCTACACGGGTAAGGAAATCGTGTCGTCCATGGATTTTGTGCTGTAACATTTATTAACGTTCCCGTGATAGTGTAACATTTCCTAACGAATTGGACATAGAATTGTAATATATGGAAACTAATATGTATTTCATAGCTTTAACTGCCTTTAGTTGATAATATAAATGATTAAAGGTCTCGAGGATGCACTTAACATTACACGAAAATGCCATAATACATAGAACTAAGAGTAAGATTCGATTAGGACGAACCTATGTTTGTCCTGTGTAACATTCCAGTTGGCTAAGAAGCCTAGAGCCGCCATAATTTAATATTTTTTATTAGTTTTGATAATTTATATCCAAATTCTCTCTTACTTTGAATGCTTTGTTAGAAGAAAATAAATTTAATAACTTCAAGTGAGTTTAAACTCGAGGAAAGCCAAGGGGCGTTATGAGTGTTACTGGGTACAGTTGGAGTGTACTTCTTTTGAAACATTTCTAACATCTTCTTTATCACATATGCCCACATATTAAATATCTCTTAGCTCTATTTTGTTTGTTTTTTTTTTTTTGCTTTCACAGTATTTTCATATTGCATTTTTTCCTAACAACTTATTTACCTTTAATAAGAGTGGATCCTAAGTTTTTGAAATGTTTGTTTTGTTGTTATATCAGTACAGGTAGGGGCCTACTATCATAACTAAATTCATTTTCACCTGGAACAATTTTTTGTTAAAGTTGGAGTATAGAATATGTTAAACATGAACCCAATATAAAGGAAGATCATAAGATAAAAGCATTTATATTCAGTCACCTTTTTTTTTTTGTTGTTGTCCAGTAACGTTCCTAACTAATCGCTACTCATCTACTTTTTCTTCACAAGGGCAGTCTTTTTTTCAAAACAAGCCAATATTTTTAAAAACATGAAGATTCAACCATGTAAAACACATTTTTTTATGGTATATGAGTAGATCATTATGTGTCTGGTACACAGTTTCCCATTTATTGTTTGTCCTGTAATGTTCCTAACATGCAAATATTTTCATACCGTACTTATTATTTAAAAATAATCTTTCAGACCCTTTTAAATTTTTAAGATAGCTTGTCCTATATCTTTTGAATTAAACATATGTATAACCATGATTTGGGTGTTTTAACAATGCTATAGAAACTTTTGTCTAATGTTTTTATGTCATATGCTTGTCCTGTAACATTCCTAACCAATCGTGTTCACTATTCAATCTTCTCTAGGATCAATTTTAATAAAAGTACCTTAGATGTTACATATTACTCAAAGTCTTTGTGCTTATGGCGGATTCCACGAAAAGGGGTGAAGAAGGTCGTTCCAAATTAAATGCCTTTTATTTCAGACTTTTAATACATTTATGACTCTGATTTATGTTATTATCATTCTTGACAATGTTAATAAACTACCATATCAAAATAATTCGGTTTTGACTTGTCTATGTATTTTTTTTTAATTTTTTTGTGTTCCGATTGTCAGAAAATGCGTCACACAAAATGTCCCATATTTACTATCACAAGGTTCGGGTGACTGCTGTGACTAAAAAAAGAACCCGAACATGATGCCTGGTGGTTTCTTTGTATTCTTAAAAGTGTGCGCTTTGTCTACAATCATTTTGAACCGATCGAGTCCCTTTTTCTTTGTGTGAGGGAAATCGGAAAACCCCTATGACGTCAGTGTGTTGTGCGTCGCCTTGAAGCATTGGCGTTCGGAACCACTTTTTTCATCAATATCGGGTCTTTATCGCGTATAAATAGTAGACTCCATTGAGAAATATATAACTATCGGGAATAAATCGATTTTAGCCCTCCGATATAATTTTTAACTGCTTCAGACTAAAAAAAGAATACACCATACCCTATGTGTCGCCTCGTTCTGACTGTCGGAACTTCCATTGATGTTTCACTTTCTCGCGTCACAAAGGCTATTGATACGGATATTTTGTTCTACAAAAGCTCTAGTGTTGCTACTTTGATTTTACGTTAACGGATCTTCTTTGTGAGGTTTGTAAAGGTGAATTTGTAACGTATTGTTAATGTGTGTCGCCTAACCATCGGAATCAGCGTTCAGAACCGCAGTCTAGATCTAGACTTTCGGAGGTCTTCAAACCATATATACTCACTTGCTGTACGCCTCCTATGGCGCCAATATGAAAAACAAAACCCGTTTCAACATAATTGAATGGCTTTTGACTAAAAGAGTAATTTAATTGCACCTGATCTGAAGTTCATCGGTTTAAGACGAATTCTTTATATTTTATACGAAGGTCAGAATCCCGACACACAGGAAGTTCCGATCATCTGAAATAGCGACATATGTATATATTGTGAAATAACTTTTTATATTAAATTATTGTTGTTCTTGACTTAAATGACTAGACTTGAATAGTTTTAGTATTGTTCCAATGATATTTTGATGTATTGGTACAAAAAAAAAAAAAATACTGCCGTAATGTTGAAGATACATCCTCATTGACAAAATCAACCTGCGCTGAAGTTTTATTACACATGAGATAAGGTGCACCATTTTTGTTGTAACTCGACAATAAAAGATCTCTAGGTCTTAAAAATTACATACTTGAATTCAGCTTTAAATTCCCTTTCTTTTGATGTATAATATGTGCGTGTTGTTGAAAGTTGAAAATTTTATAATTTTGGGACAATCTTGATCCATGTTCGTGGAATCCGCCTTATATACAAACATATGCTTTTGTTATTGATATTTTATTGCAAATGACCATATATGTTTGTCCTGGTAACACTCCTAACAGATGGTGGTCACATCAGTTACATAAAAATTTCTTCAAAACTATGCTAGCCTGAGGTCTGCACTTTTCACACAACAAATATCAAGAATCAAACATTCTATACAGTACTTTGCTGTTTTGATGTGACATAGTTCAAATTTGACCCTCTATGTCCACAAATGGTAAACAGTAATGGTGGACTGACCCATATATTTTAATTTATGTATGCATGTCCTTTGAAGTTATTTTTTTTAACATTTGGGACATTTTCATACTTGATATTCAGCTTGTTTGAACTTAAAGAGATACATAGTCAGCACTCATGCATACACTGAGGGACTGATAAGCTGTTACCAGATAGCCAAATTTGTGACACATTCAGTGAATTGAGTAATCTACCGATTGTTACTGTAGATTCTAAAATTTAGATTGAACAAGTCTTAGGCCTGACTTAAGAATAAGTCTAGAATAATTTTGAATACAGATACACTCCTACTAGGTACAAGATCTAGTTTACTACTAGTATGGTTAGTGGGGGCGTAGGGGGCTTTGTAAAAAGAGAGTGCAAGTTATAAGAACCTGGTAGTCACTCTGACTAGGTACAAGGTCTAGTTTATCATTAGGGATGGATAGAGGGTACGTCGGGGGCTTTGTACAAAAAGAGGAGGCCTACATTGGCTACAAGTTATAAGAATCTGGTAGTAGACGATTTGATTTTGGCTAATCATTTGATCCCTGTCCTTGAAAATCGAAGCTATTCTTGACTAAAACGTATGCAAGTAGATCTAAACATATTGTTTGTTACCATTGTTACGTTATGTTGATCTGTAGCCCATTGAAAGGTATGAGTAGCGTTCGTTGACACAGGAAGCATAAATTACCACTGGAGTGGCAGTGAGGCATCCGCCATTTTCTTGAGATCCGGAACTACTTTGTACGTTCGGATTTTTCAGTGGGCAAAATTAATATTACCGAAAATTGCCGAAAATACGTTAGACGCAAGCATGACAATTTAATAATATGCCGTGCTTTTAACTATTTAAGTGCTATGACGTTCCCTAAAAAGAAATTGATTTTTTTTCCTGAGACGCACATTAGACAAACATCACAATCATTAACGCATCTTTGAGATATTGCTGATTTTTTCCTTTGCAGCGTGTCGTATGGGGTGCCTATAGCAGATGAATGAAAGTTCTTATTTTCAGCGCCAGAGACAGTTATTAAATTTGATATCATTGTAGTCTCTACAGTAAAGAGACTATAAGCTTTTCATGATGTACCTGGTTTGGTAGTATACACCATCATTATAACCCAAGCCAAGATTCTAATTCGGGACCTTCACATTGCCAGTCCAACGTTCAACCGACTGTTTTTTTTTTTTTGTTTTTTTTTTTGTTTTTTGGTACCCATCTAGCCCTGGGTTAAGCATTTGAAAGTAATTAATACTAGAGACCAAACACCAAGCCTTTGAATTATGAATGGAAAGCTTTGAATAAAGGATAAAATAAATATATTTTGAGCATAACTTAACTGCTCGCCCTATGAGTATCAATGAGACAGAGCCCATTGCCTACACTGAATATTTTATCATGTAGGCAAACGACGATGCACCTAGCAAAACACCCTAAAGAGGTGCAGCCAGCAAACAAAAGGTTGGCTATGCAAAGTGTTCCTGCTGGTAATCAAACGGGCGTAATGGGACATTAGATAAATCGGCAGGTCCTGATCGCCAACTCCCATACAGCTTTAATGAAAGTAAAACCTCAGTAAAACAATATGGATGGTAGCATGTCATGCAAAGGTCTTCATCACGATGGGGTGTATTAGCCTCCAATCAATTTTCAATGCTCAATAGAACGAGTTAGGCTTCTATTGTGCATTATCCTACTCTTTCTCCAGAATGGGCATACACTTATGACGAAAAGTCAAGTTAAAACAGATTTTACTCTATTAGAATGCACCGAACTTTACTAAACCACTGGCACTCGTATAGGATGCAATCTGTTACACATCAGCACGATGGTCTATAATACTAGAGGTGATTTTTTTTTTTCGATTTTATTAGCAAAACTTATGCTGAAATTATTAGACTTTACTCTTTAGTAGACACCATCTGACAAAATCTGAAGAAGAAAAATTAAATGCATTTCATCGTAAACAGCTAAGGAAAGTTCTCAGCATCAAATACCCCGTTAAAATCACAAATTCATCTCTTTACAACAAGTGCGAGGAACACCCCCTTTCTATTTATATACTTGAGAACAGGTGGCGCCTTTTCGGGCACATACTTAGAAGAAATATTGAAATACCTGCTAATAAATCAATGAACAGCTATTTCGCCACACACGGAAAAAAGTTTCGGGGCCGCCCTTTAACAACACTACCAGTCGTCCTCAACAAAGACCTATCAAGACTACAAGAAAACACACTACAACTCACAACTAGGGAAGACCTCGAACACCTAAGATGCATCGCCCAGAACAGACAGCAATGGAGAGAACTGTCGACGAGAATCCGAAAAGCTGCCGAAGCGCCCCCGTCGGACGACTGAGACGCGGAAGGCCCTAAGTCAGTAAGTCAGACACCATCTTTATATAATATTAAAATGGATGTCTCCAACAAGCTCTAGGTGCTACAATGTAAGCTCTTGTGGATGTGCAAGGCTAACCTGGTGGCTGGCAAACGCTCAACGACAGACCTTCGGGTTCTTAATGCAGAGTAAATCTTCCCTCACTCTTTCTTTCTTCCTATGTAATGAAGAAAGAATGCAGTTTTTATACCTCTATTCAATGAATTTGAATGTGATGCTACAGGCTTAGAATATATCAGGCTCAGAAAATCTTGAAAATGATCAACATAGTTTATACACAGATTGTGAGCTAGGTATCATAACATAGGTCTAGGCTACGCTTTACTGAAATATTTATAACATAGCTGTACACATAGGCCCTAGATCTTCATGGAGGCAATGTTTGAAAATGCATTGAAATTCATCAGAACAAATTAACACAAATAACACGATGGGTAATAAAGCCCAACAGAAACAATTCACCAATTAATGTGAGATCCCATACTCGTAAATAGCCAGATGTTAATTGGTAAGTAGACTAGTGGATATACATGCACTCTCTTACTTGTCTCTCCAAAAAAAAAAAATAACAGTTTTCACGCCTGTATTTCATTCACAAAATACAACGCTTTACAGGTTTACTTCTCAATCTAATACCAGTTTCCGAGGCATCTTAAGTTTTGAAAAAAGAAAAGGAGCATAATAAAAGGCTAAACATCAAAGATTAAACTTCCTCGACTACTTTTACTTGTTTACAGTTAACAGATCAAAGAATCTTCTTGTGGACTTCTTTAATCACTTAAGTTGAAACCATTAGTTCACATAAATGTCGTAGGATTTTCTCCACGGTCGGGTTTGTTAGAATTGGACACAATCTCTGTGTTCATAAATATGTACATAGAAGTAGCCTACGTATAGATGACACATCGAAGAGAGAAACAGAGAGACACACACAGACAGCAGAGACACAGGAGAGAGAGAGAGAGAGAGAGAGAGAGAGAGAGAGAGAGAGAGAGAGAGAGAGAGAGAGAGAGAGAGAGAGAGAGAGAGAGAGAGAGAGAGAGAGAGAGAGAGATGTAGAAAAATTAACCACAAACCTAGATCTAGCTCGAGACCGACAAATAAGACGAAAGACATGAAAACATTAGAACAAATGGAATGAACAGGGATCGAATCTGCGCCTCGATGCGGCACCCATCGCCTTGCCGAGACAAAACCACTGAGCTATCAGCATCTACAAAAATAGATGCTTTAGGAACAGTGACTTTCATCCTGGCTTGAATAGACTGAGTAAGAAAGGAGAGAGAGAGAGAGAGAGAGAGAGAGAGAGAGAGAGAGAGAGAGAGAGAGAGAGAGAGAGAGAGAGAGAGAGAGAGACAGACAGACAGACAGACAGACAGACAGACAGAGAGACAGAGACAGACAGACAAACATACAGACAGACAGACTGACAAAGACAGCAGAGACTCAGGAGAGAGACAAACACACATAGACAGCAGAGACAGAGAGAGAGAAAGAGAGAGAGAGAGAGAGAGAGAGAGAGAGAGAGAGAGAGAGAGAGAGAGAGAGAGAGAGACAGACAGACAGACAGACAGAAAGACAAGACACAGACAGCAGAGACACAGAAGAGAGACAGAGAGAGAGAGAGACAAACACACACAGCAGAGACAGAGACCGAGAGAGAGAGAGAGAGAGAGAGAGAGAGAGAGAGAGAGAGAGAGAGAGAGAGAGAGAGAGAGAGAGAGAGAGAGAGAGAGAGAGGCAACGGACGGATAGATTGACAGAGAGAGACACACACAAACACAGATAGAAGAGACAGACAGACAGGCAACGGACGGGCAGATAGACAGAGACAGACAGACAGGCAACGGACGGGCAGATAGACAGAGACAGACAGACAGGCAACGGACGGGCAGATAGACAGAGACAGACAGAGGGGGGGGCAACGGATAGATAGTTAGACAGAAAGAGACACACACGCAGACAGCAGACAAGAGACAGAGAGGGAGGGAGAGGGTGAGAGAGAGAGAGAGAGAGCAGAGAGAGAGACAGACAGACAGACAGACAGACAGACAGATGGATAAGATAGACAGACGGGCTACATAAAAAATAAAAATTCGCCCAACACAGCCATTTTGGAGCGGAACTTCCAATGTATCATCCACAAAGACCTGAAGATGTACAATGTATCCACAAAGGAATCGAGGATAGTCACATGACTTTTGAAAAGGAAGAAAATATGGAGAGAAAAAAAACAACTATGGGCTAAGCGTAATAGTACATTTTTTTTTTATTTTTAACCCCGAGAATGCATTATTCTTGCAAATTTGCCAGTTATTTATGACTATGAGCAAGCAAAAAGCTCAATTGTGAAGCTAAAATAAACAATTAAAAAACAATTGGTATATAATATACACACACGCACATCTATTTGTGTGTGTACATTTTTTTACTCATTTAAATGGGAAGGCTTTGGTATCGGAAATAAAATCACAGATTCAACCGGCATGAGGTAAAAAAAAGTTAAGTTTTGGTATAGTTTTAGTACATGTAACGACATTTGGTTTTGAGCAAACTTGATAGTGATGCATCTTATCCTCTGAACCACCGTTTTCTTATGACAAAGTTGGGCGCACTTTTTTATATTATTGAGTGCCCATCTTGTATCTAGATGCAGAAGTGTAGCCTCATTGTACAAAGCATCTATGTTTAAGGAGCTAGAAAGTAACAAAGCCATAAAAAAAGGAATTCTGAAACGGTTTACCTATTTTAAGCCGACCTCCGACTGATTTTTAAAATTTAAGAGAGTAACTTATGTGATGGAGACAAATGAAAGTAACATTCATTCAGTCATTCAGTTGCTCTGAGAATCTGCTCATGTGAAACTATGAACAGGCGTTTAATATTGACCATACCTCCTACACCTCTTTGATCTTCATGAAATAATAGTTGATTGCTTTAAAGTGAAACCAACTTCTAAGGCTCAAAACCCAGTGAAGTCACATTTCTTACAACAAAATTACTGTAAGCAAGCTGTGTGCAGCCTGCAGTTAGAAAAACCTTTTCGATTGCATCTTTATCGGGCACTAGATTTCATCCACACTTCATTCTTTGATTCATAAAGTTTGTTGGAATCAATCCCTGGTTTTTCAATACAGGACAATATCATCTCCAGCAGCAACAGATGAAAAAAAATTATTTGCGTCCGTTCAAAGGCCTTTTAGGTCTCTCTCCCCAATCTTCAACAGGTTGATGTATTCTTCATACACTGAAAACTCTTGTGTTGCTACTATCTTCTGCTTTCCCTGTTTTGAACCAATCAGGAGCGTGTTGGGATTCACACCTGGTCCCTGGGCCTAACCCCTTTCCCTTTCCTTCTCCTACTACTAGTCTTATTGCAGACTGTTGCCTGTAACACAAGTGGTTGGAACATACACACATACACACACCAGAATTGCTCGCCACACGAGCATAGCACAACTTTCTTTGTTTTACAAGCTAAGAAAACAGCTTTCAGAATAAAAAAAACAACCCGTCAAGATGACTTCGAATTAACCGGTTCCTTCTTTCCAACTGCAAACTAACCGATATTTTTTAATCAAGCTTTAAAGAGAGAAATATTTGGTAAAATTAGTTGACTTCGAAATATCCAAAAATTCGAACTATCCGGATTCGAATTATTTGGACTCGACTGTACTGACAGCTGTTGATGGCATCTTCAGCAAGGACAATGTGCCAAATCAAATACATAAATCTTAACAAGTTAGCGAGGACATTTTGTCTACTCACTCTACTTAAGATTATACATCACTTTTATTTGGACTGTTGAATCAAAAAAGAAAAAAAAAGTAGAAATAGTGCGAATTGTCAGTGTGGGCTTACTCTAATGGAAGACTGATAGACTGAAAAAAATAAAACTACTCTTGATTGAATTTTGCACAAACATATGATATAAATAACAAACACTAAAATTTTTCCAATCACTTATTTTCATGGTTTATTACAGAAAAGACAATTCAAAGAAGCAATGATAAACATTAGGATCAAAACCAATGCTATTTTTCATGCCAATTGTTGATACAGATTTGATTTAATACATTAAAATCTATTTTTTCCAACAGCTAATCTAAATGGTAAATGTAGATTTTATGTTCATGAGTTTGATCAAAATCACTGTATGTCTTGCACTTGTTCCAAACGAGTCAGATGTTGATATTTTTAAATTCAACATGTTCATTCTTTGGATGAAAAATTTTGTGGTAACTTTTGCAGTTAAAAAAAAAAACAAATTTTAAATTCATTATTTAAAAATAGTAAAAAAGAAAGAGAATAATGAATTTCAGATGGTTGTCAAAAATATAACTTCCAACATCTGACTCATTGGAGCTGGGCTCAAGACATTTAATTTTCAAGAAGCTGTCAAGTAAAACATAGTAAAAAATATAGTCTCCGTCTGTCCTTGGGAAGAAGAGTAAGAGGGAAGAGGTTTTATTAATATTACATTAACTAATGAAATAGTAAATTGAAGAGGAAAAAAATCACTCAAATTTATCTTTAAGAGAGAAAGATCATTGACAGTAAAAATATTGGTACCACATACTGTAGTAAGTGTGCACTTCTAAAACAATTCCATATTCAACTAGGATGTTTAAACTATTTCAGCTGCTTCAACATGCTCCAGCCTTAAAAAGTCTCACTGATATCAAGCTCAAAACACAACACTACAGCCGCTTCAACATGCTCCAGCCTTAAAAGGTCTCACTGATATCAAGCTCAAAACACAGCACTACAGCTGCATCAACCCAAGCTCAACTTACTGATCAGAATTAACTCTTGCTATAAAACAAACATTACAATAGGAGTTTAAAAAAAATAAAAAACAGATTATTTGTCTTCCCTTGATGAAATTATCCTAATCCCAACAATCAATTATTACTTTTTACAATACTTTTCGATGTGGATTTGTCATGTAAAAACGATAATGCACTAAGTATATGATTAGATCTTAAAAGACTTTTTTTTTCAAGGGAGAAGGGTGCGGTTAATTGATATGGAATAAACTTCACAGCTCTATTTTTCAAACTAGTCACAGTATAACAATGTCAAATTCCATGGCTTTCTCTGAAACAAAAAAACATCAAGTTATAAGGAATTATTGGCAATGTGGACATAAATATGGAAAGATTTTTTTTTTCTTTTGAGGACAACCAAAGAAACATTTTCAATTCACAAGCAGAATGAAACACAAAAGTAAATAAATTAGATGAAAATCAACAGATTATCTGTAATAAATTTAAGAAACCCACTTGCTAACCATTTGCCCTGGCTGCATAAGAACAAAAAAAAAAAAAAATTTAAAAAAAGGCAATATATACAATACATACAGATGATTATTTTGCAAATGGTCAACTTACTGGTAGATATATATTTACTGCAATCATAAAATTAAAAACAGTCACACTGCTATATTTCTGGTGGCATAATTCACCAAACAAAGCCATATGAAAGAAATAAAATCAAGCTGAAATTTTGTAGAAGTTCATGGAAAACACTTTTCAATAGGTAAAAAATGTAGCCTGCTACCTCCTTCCATCTTTTAATAATCAGCACTAAGCAGCAATTCCCCCCCAAATACCTAGTCTCTTTGCAATCTTCTGACATGATAAAAGTACACTTCATGCATTAATAAAATGAGAAGATAAGATTCATTTTGAGAAACCTTCAATGGAAAAAGAGTGCTCAAAACAACAGAAATTGTAATATTTCTACTGCCAAGTGCTCTCTTGTAAGGAGAACTGAAACTGCCACCACATTTCCTGATCTAAAACGAAAGTTCCTTCCCTTCTTTCGGTAAGATGACAAGATCAACAAGATACTGTATTTGGATACTATTGAAGTGTTTTCATATTTCGTTTTGAGACAACATATTTACTCATACTAAAGGATATAGCAAGAGGAAAAAAAAGGACAAGATTAAAGATCCTTTTCATTAATTGAATCTATTAATAACCAAATTTAGTTTGTTCATATAAGCTGCATTTTTAAGAGGAGAATTTCATTTCAGCTGAAAACGTAAAGTTAGTTTGAAACAGACAAGAAAGAAAAAAACATTCCGTACAAAACCTGACAGGTTAATAATAGATTTAAAAAAACAACAAAGAAACAAGTTAAAACAGGAATTTAAAAAAAATGAACAGAAAAGAATTTAAGAAAAAGTGCACATTTAAAAGCTATTCGATGTTACGTGCCTTCAACTGATTTGAATAAACAAAGCTGTAAGATTTACCATAAATAACTTTCCTTTACATGA
Source organism: Elysia crispata (assembly GCA_033675545.1). NCBI lineage: Eukaryota > Metazoa > Mollusca > Gastropoda > Plakobranchidae > Elysia > Elysia crispata. The sequence continues at coordinate 59,151 of JAWDGP010001563.1, forward strand.
ACTGTGTGGAGAAAATAAAAAGGCAAGATTGATCTAACTCACTGAATACTTTGAATTTTTACAAATAAAAATATGACCTATTAGCTAAAATAGGATAATATTTTGTTGGTGCAACAAAGGTAACGATGGAGCAAAACTTTGTCATGTTCTCTCTAAAAAAAAAGTAAAAACCCAAATAGCAAACCCATTCAAGCTCTTGTATATAGACCTTAATACAAGGCTTTGGAGAAAAGGTCACAATCAATTTGCAGTGGAAACCTCATAATTGGAATTGTATGGGAATGGATTATATCTTCGAATTAAGAGTATTCGAATTACAAAAATGAGGAGAATAATATATGACTCATTGACTGAGTGTTTACTGTGCCTGCAACGAGCAACCCTCCCCTTCCCCCATCCCATGCTGCTTTCACTGTTTCAGTATCAGTATCAGTAATGGCACTTAATTGTTAGTGCAACCGCTCCCTCCTCGTTTTGATAGCGCACTGATCCGCCTTTCTTGGGCAGTGATTAGCATTGCTTGCTGCTTAAGAGATGCATGTAGCACTTTTGTGATGCCTTATGGGTGGTGTAAACTTTGAATTAAGAGAATCGAACCAGAAAGACTTCGAAATACGGGTCCAATTCTAACACAGCCAAAGAGAAAAAAATAACCTATCATCTTGCGAAATTCGGTTTATGAGAAATTTGAGAAATCAGACTTCGGTTTTTACTGTGCATTGCAGAAAAGCATGTGGTATTGGTGTTAATTAAAGTGTACCTAAGTGGTCTGGATATGATTCTTGTCTCTACTATTGAGACAAATCAGGCTTTTTTTTTGTCTGCTTCATTGCCTGTCTGTCGGGTTCATGATAAGGACATGCAAAGTTCAATTTGTTGTGAGTACTAACTACTATACATCTTCAATTTCATAGAAACTGGAGGTTATTTTGGTTTTAAACCCCAGCTCATCTCAAAGCACCAAAATAGAAAGGCATTATAAACGAATTATATTGACTCAGAAAGCAGTAAAAATTTTGAAGTTGGAAACAGCAAATGTTGCTACATGGAGAAGTCAGTGAGTGAGGAAAAAATAAACAGGAGTGAAAAATGTCGATAATAAATCACAGAAAAAAAAAGAAAACAATAATTATTGCCAGATGAAAGTGATGAACTTTTTGCCACAGCTGTTTCAAACGTGAGTGGAGATGTCTAGCACAAGCTAACTACAATGAAAGAAAAATCAAAAGAAAAAAAACGATTCCTGTTCATACAAAACAATGAAGTGCTATCATGTAGCAGAAAACTTGTAGGACACAGCTACCTTCATAATTCATTAAAGAACCAGGCCTGTCCATATTGCTAATTCAGAGAAGTAAACAATGTATAGGAAAGTACTTTTATACGGTGTTTTTTATTTTAGTGGATTTGCTGAGACCATGATGAAACAGAGAGAAAATGGTGCAAATATAAATCTTGCTCATTTGCAAATCAAAATGAATTATCTCTGCAAAGAAAAAAAATTTTATGCAGCAATCTTTTCAAAGCATTAAAGTCACAACATATAAAGAAATGAGTTTCATTCAGAACATCTACAAAAACATTTCAATGGTTTTACAGAGTGGTCACTGAAAAATATTTAAAAAAAAAAAAAGCAACATATGTACACTTTGTGGAGGTAATTTTAGCTGCAGCATTTTCTTTGCATGGTGAGGGTCAGAAGAAAAGATCTAGGAAGTCTTTTCATGTGTTATCTATAAGTACTTCACGAAAGAAATCTAAACCATTGAAATAAACTGACTAGTCCTTCTAAAAGTCTTTTTCCCTTAGTTATATATATTGTATAAGCTAAACACTCACACAAAGGTATTAAAAATCAAACTTGCAAAAAACAATACTGGATTTATTTGTAACCGATACAAGGGTGTGATTGGTTTGATCTGAGCATTTCACTTTTGGTTTATGGGGGAAAAAAATGTGGCTCTTAAGGTTTCATAACAAATGAAAAAAGGTATAATTTGATGTAACGCTGTGATCAGATGATATGAACAAGGGCAAACCTGACATTGGTCCTTTATGTAAGCACAGGGCTATAGATACTGCTCACTTGCAGCTGCCCATATCTTGTGTGGAGAGTTCTTGTGACTTTACAATACTATCAAGGACTTGCAGCATAGATATGTCAGACAATTATTCATTCACAGGTCTCATTAATTACTTGCCAATTTAAGTTCTGAGCAAGAGAAGGATTCCTCACAGAAGATATATTTGACTAGTGTTTGATAACCTTGCGATTCAAAAGAATCAAGAGAGACTATGGAAAACATCAAAACTGGTGGTTTCAAAGGTGGGTGGGCAAAAATCATTAAATGATTTTCAAAACTTGTCATGTGATGGCGGGATGCTTAATAAATAAGATATGTGAAAAGATCCTTCATATCATAAGTGTTACAAAACATAAAGGTTTAGATAGAGATATTAAGGTACAGTTTTTCCCTCGATTGTGATACAATACAGCATGGCAATTCAAGATAGCAGAACTGAGTCATTGAGAAGCAAGATTAAAATATCCCCTTAAGATATGATTTCGAGATAATTGAATAGATTGTGATTAAACTTTGAAACCTCATCGAGTCATAGATACTCTGAGAATATATATCATAAGTTTTTTAAACCCTTCGAAAACCGTAAGTATTCATTAGAAATTCATAGTGAAACAAAAAAAAATTTCCAAAGAAAATGGTTTCAGATAAGAATGACAGAAAGATGGAGTATCTTTTAAAGGCCTTGCTATATATAAAGTCTTTGACCCCTTTCATCATACTAATTTAAAAAATATTTACCGAAGACAGCATATTCATGTCCGAGTTATTCTTTGCTTTGATCTGTTTTTCTCGCTCAACGAAAGATACTGATGAAATCTTGAACATACCCAAAAATTTCTTCCCATTTTAATAATAAGCTCACAACAAGGCCTCTCTGGGTTGCTATCTACACCAGCCAAGAAAGAGATGGGCTTATGAGGCCCAAAACTTTTAACCTGCTAAAGCGCTAGTTATGCAAGCTTCTGAATGTTGCAATTTGTTAACTCCAGTTTCAGTTGCTACAATTTTTTCCGACAATTTGAATAGAGAATGATTTTATTTTTCATAATTTGTGTTCCGAATAGGCACAACCATCATAAAAAGTGACCCACAATATAATGAGGATTTGTCTTTAAACTAACCAGAAAGAAAAATATAAATATAAACTGTATGTTCGCAAAAAGTGCATTGTTCAAAGGTTGATCAGCGCGGATATCTTTTATCTGCTTAGGTACATTTCATAGGATGCCATAATTCCGGTAAGAGGGTTATCTTTTTTTTTTTTTTCACTTATTATTATAACATAAGGATCAGCTGGCATGAGCTATATATTTTAAAATATTTCTTAAAATATAAATATAAATTAAATTAGTTTTTTTGTTTACAGTTCTAATTACATCATAAAAAAAATCAGGAACAGTTTTTCATTGTTTGTAGGGGTTAAAAAAAACTGGGTAGGCACAGAGTTTACAAGCCAATAACCATTCCTTTCACAACACACAACAGATAGACAGGCTTAAGATCAAAAGAAGTGCAACATCCATTCAAACACAATACTCTCAATTTCCTTGCTTGCATATATTTTGAGCTTTGTTTCTACTCATCTCAATTAAAACAGTGCAACTTTAAAGGGTATTAAAAAAATACAAATTACAAAGTAAGCTATTAATAAAACAAAACAAGCAAGCTTTACTACAAAGAAGTGTCTTCTTTCCAAGGACTTAATAACTGGTAAACGTTTTGCTCAGTTGTAACTTATTTCAGTTTTTATAACCACATTTTCTTAGCATCCTTTGTTTTTGCATTCAGCAAAGTGACTCTCATGACAGCTATGAATACAAACAATATGATACATTAAAAATAATTAAAAAAAAAAAAATAGGGTGGGGATATAGTGAAAGTGAATAGGTCCTCATGAAGGTACATATAAAAACCTTTTTTTTTCCTTTATCAAGTCTAGTAATATATGCGAAGTGGCCTGCAATTTTTATGCTCCATGAGAATTACGATTTCCATCCTTTCAAAAAGCCCAATCCATTCTCTTCATAAAACATATGACTTAAAATCTAACACAAGATTGAGGAACAAGAAACTGAGAAAAACGCGTTTAAAAATCAGAAAACCTTTCATACAGATATGAAGATATCTTCATGAAAACACAGTAAACAATATTTAAAGTTGCTTTTGGGCTTTGCAACTTTTTGAAAAATGGATAATTGTTTATGAGAAGCTAAAAGGTGGGCAACCTAAAAAAAAATTGTTCTTTTATGTTTAAAGCCTTATAGTGAATACAAATAATTTCAGACATGAGCTTAAAATTCCCAGGCCACCTCATATTTTCTTTTTGCTTTAATAATACGAGCATACAAAAAAAATCAGATTGGGACACAGACAAAGGACCTCTGAATGAAATTTTGTCTGCAGCGACAGAGGCAATACCAGCACCAAAAGCAAAGTTATTACTGTTTTTAAGGTCTGAACATAATAAGTATATCAGTCTACACTTAGGAAGAGCACTTGGCATCCACGGAAGGACACTATTAAAACATTCAGGTGACTGAATTCTTTGTGATATGCATGCATGGAATAGATAGGCATTGTACCTAATTTACGCTCACACGTATAATGTTACAACCTTCATTGTGGGGAGACAAAGAGATAAAACAGGTCGATGAGGCAGAGCTGTAAGATGACAAGAGATGAGAATCTGTTCACACAGTATTTTATACTACTTTGTTCCCTGGCATGTTTAAAACAGGCACAATTGATGTAGATGATATGCTTTTTCCAGAAGGGTCACAACACTAAAGCAGATTTTTTCATTAGCCAGCCAAAGCATTAAAGAACAACTTATAATGATAATCATAAGAGGTGCAATGACCTTCCCCAAGCCATGAATGTGTACCTTGTACACAGCTCTTTTTTTGTTATTGTTTCAAATCTTTGAAGTTTAAGAAATGCACCTGGACAAAACAATGGGAATATTCCATGGCCATATGGGTCTCTGAATTTTTGTCTGATGACGAGATAACTGTGGTTAAAACAGCACATTTTCAAAAGAGATAACAGCTCCATGGATGCCAGCTAGCCAGTGTGGATGGCGTGCGACAAATCCAATCAAAGGCTTTTTTTTTTGCATCTGCATATTTATGTACAGGTAATTCCAAAAAACTATAATGCTATAAAACATATCATGCAATTGTAATCACTTCCAAGATTTTGAAAATACAACGCATGGGTATCAAATTCTTCCAAAATAAAGAGTTATTCTAGAGAAAACAATAAAACACAGTATCATTGCTCAACTTCAGAAAAGATCCAATCATAAATGGCATAATATGTACTGATCAAGTTTACCAAAGAACCTGTTGTTCAATCCCTCATCATTTAACATACGTCCAAATTCAAAACCTTTTCAAATTGTGTATACGTGCATGCATTTCTAAACCTCATACATGGATTTGATTGGTGCTCTTGGAGAAAAATTAACTGTTTCAAATTGTTGCCAAAATATTACATTACTACTTAACACTGGTGCATATATTTCATTGAACATTCCTATATATCAACTGTTTTTTTTTTTAGCCTTTTTATCTGCTTTGGATGGTTCCTTATTGAGACAACAGAACCAAAATATCCTGTTTTAAAATGCCTTAATAACTCAAAGTAATGGTGTAGACTCAGCCCTTTGCCTTTGAATTTCAAGGTCTCTTCATGGCTTAATTTTACGTGTAACAGGTGAACATGTCTGTGCTCAGTAATTCTAAATGCTGAAGCATGTATTCTAGTCCTATTGAGCAAGGCCCACCAAAAGTTTCACTCTCAAAGTATTCATAAGACTATCGCCTTTACATAAGGGTAAAAACCAAAAATAAATTAGCGGCCCAAGGTATCATTACTTTTTGAATAAAATTCGTATGAGCTGAGGAAAACATTGCTTTGTTCCATGAACCACTATCTGCCATAACAGTGACCAATGCCAATCTAAAAAAGCTTTCCGGTAAACCAGCGAAGAAAAGTTCATGCAAAATCTGGGACAAATTAATTCATCATTTAAAAAAAAAATCACGCTTATTGCATTTATGTTGATTTCTATCACTCATCCATCAGCCTTAAAACTTCACTTGAAATCAGTGTCACATATTTCACTTACTACTAGCTATGATCGCCACAGTCAGCGAGCTTGCACCCAAGATACTTTTGAAGCAATCATTGCATTTAAAAAAAACAACTCTAGACCTCATAGAGACAGACAGCCACCCTAAATGATGAAGTTTGTAAAGACAATTTATACTTCAATAAAATTTTTATAAAAAACACTAATGCCTAAATTGCCGGATCAACATATCAGCTCAACTTACAGGTCTCAACACTTGGCATTTAAAAACAATACTCTTTATTGTCCAATTGCCTCATTGACCAAAATGTAAAGCTTCAATTCCCAGAAAACCTAGGACAACTCAATGATGAGGACTAGAGCACGAAAATTACAATTTTTTTTTTACTTTAATTCTTCTTTGACAGAAATCGGAGTAATAAGGATGTTGACTAAAACAAGGGTGTAACATACATTCCTTCAATAGTTGCACCTTCTGCAGAAGCTGTAATGCTGTACTCTCTTGATCAAGCATCTCTCTAAGGTCATCTGCGGCTTCATCAGGCAAAGTACATGACTCTACTGGTATCCGGATGTACTGTCACAGCGCGTGCCATGTAGAGTGGATTGCGGTCCTCGCTGTTATCGGAGTGCCTGCTGCCTTCACCACTGGAAAACAAGTCATCACTGGTATGTGAGAGTCGTTAGAAGAGAAGTGAGGCCTGTCCCCCCACCCTCTATGCTCAACATTGCATTAAGAGGAGGCACTTTGGATGGGGGGGAAAGTATGGGGAAGGGTTGGACGCTGCACATTACACACGTGGGGTGTGAGAATGCTGCATTTAGGCAGGGATGGAAAGCAACGAAGAATACAGAATGTTTCAAATATTCTGATGAAACTTAGGCTATGCTCTTTGGAACCATTCCCTCCAAAATCAAGATTGATAATGTGGCATCAAAATTAGGTCCCATTTCAGTCATGATATTTAAGTGTATCCTTCAAAAATGTTAACAATTGAAATTGACTTTATTTTATAAGCCTGATCTAAAGCACACCTTCCATCCCAACCTGTGAACAGGACGCCACCATGACATGTAGAGAGGTGGGGCGGGCCAAGGTAAGGGAAAAGCCTATCAGGACGACAGACCACATGAACCCATACCTGGCCAAGATTATTGAGCTCACTTCTACATGAAATTTAGAAATGCCCACCAAGTGGTCACACCAGGAGTGATGGATTTACTTTTACAATGCTTGGTTTAATCAAATGTTTTAATAATTTAAAAAAAAAGGCATTCTTCCATGATCACTTGTTTTAAAAAGAAGTACAAAATTTTGCAAATCTTCAATGATTAAAAAAAAAACCATATTCTACTATACCTTTACATTAGCTACAAAAGTCATTTTTCAGAAAAAATAACTTTAATTCTCACTTACAGAATCCTCTTCAACTTATATTTAAATTCAGCCTGCAAAAAAGAAGCGCTTTCCTCTATAATTATTTCCCTTATGTGCAGTGAGTGTTCTAATCCATTCCCTTAAAAAAATTCATTGCAGATGACTGAACAAGCAAAAAGCCCTGAAGTGATAGCTTCACCTTGGCCAGGCACAGAAAGTGTTCTAGAGCTGAGTAGCGCATAAGAAGAAAGCAGTAAAGCTTAAGTAAAACATCTCAAGCTTCAAGTGGAACTGTATGTGATGTATGATGCTGAGATATCGAAGTGTGGAATGGGTTTGCATGCAAACACGTTTGTCATTGTTCACTGCTCTGTATATTGTAGTTGTTACATAAAAATAAAAAATCATCAAACTAATCTATTACATTATGCCTTACCAAATAAGTAATTAAAAAATTTGGAGACTTTACGAACTGAATACAAGGACAAAAATTGCAACTTGTCTAATTAAAAAGTAACCAAGCTTTACCCTTGGTGAGCACCGCTAATATTACATGCAGATAAAAAAAATTTTTAACCTAACATTTTGAAAATACATGAGTAAAAAAATTTTTTTACCCTGAATTTATTAATGCAATCTGGCTTTTTTTTTCCTTTTTATTTTTATTGAGGCTATAGCAACACTCACTAAAGTTTTTGCCTTTGTTGTTATGTTCCAAGTTAACAGACTATATGAAGTAGGTGCGCATTTATCTTTATTGTGACGTTGCATTACACTGATAAATATAAGATTAACAATTGCAAAAGTGGTGACCTTCATGCAAATGGGAGAAAAGTTTCATTTTTTAAATCGAGGCTAGGGAAATGAATTTACTATTGCAATGTAGCAGCAATGAAATTTCTTTGCAATTGTTCAATGAAAAAAAAAGGGGGGGGGGGGCAAAATAAAAGACAAAATTTTCTCTGGGGACTCCATTTTAAAGTAGGCCTGTGATCACTCATTTACCACTATGCCGGCATGCTTCATTTAACGTATGAATTAGACAAATTAAGAAAGAGATGTCTGGCAATGAACAATATATCTATGAATTTGTTGCCTTTGGAATGAACAATAAATGCAGCAATTGCAAAAAGTACTGTTACATTATACTCCTATGTTTTTTTTATTCCTATTTTTATTCTCACTCTGAGGGTTATAAATATTTATTCTCTACAGCATCATAACAAGGTTTTGAGTTTAAAAAAAAAAAACAACAAACGACAATTGTGTTAACAACTGCAATGAAAAGAAACCACTAATACAAAGAGGATGTTAGAGTAATATTGATCATCAGAAAAGGTAAGAACACATATAATCGTCTTCTTAGACATGATGTGAGTAAATGTCTTCCAGTCTCAAAGATTATTGACATGAAAAAAAAAATTTGGGAATTTTACTATTTTTTAGCACATAAATTGAAACAGCACTCTGAACTGGTTATAGATATGTGAAACAGGAATACAGTCTGGTTAGATGAAAAGTTTGAGTATTATGTACATCAGGGTTGCTGGTGTCACAAAGAAATCAAGTTAGTATCACAAGCATGAAAAGCTGTGCACAGTGTGTCCATGATGCCACATGTGCAGTAGCTTTGTAGAATGGAAAACCTTCCGTACCTGCGGGCCGAACTATGTAAAAAAAAAAAAAAAAAAAAAGCACACAGACAAATCACACAATTGCAAATTAGTCCACTTAAAGGTGTGTCATTTAAGAGGCATCCATGTATTGCAAAAAGAACAAATGCATCCCATTAAAAAGTTAATTGGAAAACCAAGTTTAAAAGTTTTTTGTTTTTTTTTAAAGCTTTTGAACATTAGTGTTACAGCTTCTATAAATACTGCTACTTGGACAAATAATTATGTTAACAATTATGTGCTTTTTTCCTCCAAAGAAAAGGAATGCACTTGAGTGTTCATATTTCAAACATGAATTGTTATCCGAGTGGCACACATTTGGACTTGTGAAAACATTTATTGATGCTAGCCACATTATCCTCATGGAGGGCATAACCCTAACATGAAGTAAAGAAAAAAGAAGAGGATATCTGTACTGTAATTTAGCACTTATTAATTAATATCAGCAACAGCATACTGCAAACCTCAGCTCGTCTCCATTTACAAAAAAAAAATAAATAAATAAATAAATAAATAAAGTCAAAGCAACTTATTAACCGCGGTTGTATTTTTATGCTCACTCCACTTAACGTAAAAGGAAAGACAGGATAAGAAACATGATATTAAAATACCTGATCCCTAACAAAGATACTATCATTTATCTTTCTTCTCATTACTTAAAACCAAATCATGCTCCCATTTCTACAAGCTTAACGAGGATAATGAAAATCATCTGTCATGCAAAAAAAAAAAATTATGTTGTAGGAGTTTAAAGTTTTAGGGAAGTTTCCCAAATAAGAAAAAGAATGGATGCAACACCAATTTCAAATTCTAATGATATGCAGCTGATCTGTAGCTTCAAAAGGGACCCACAGTCACCACATTTAGAAAATCTGGCACAAAATATTTACAGTTATGAATCCCATTATATAATATGTTATATAAAAATACATATTGACAAGATTTGAAAAGGAGATTACAATAATAATAATAGTAGGTGAAATATTAAAATTGCTTTCATCTTTCTTTTTCTAAAACAATAGCATGAACAAGACAGATGGAAGAAATATAATAGAAAAAAAGAACCCTTAGAAAATTATATTCATTCTTAACCTTCATACCTAGCCAGGTAAAGATAGTGCTCGACACATAATGTATATAAAGACTCAGAAAATGAAAGGGCAAAAAAAGAAACTCACTTGTCCCAAGAGGATCAAAAACAAACCAACTTGAAAGAGAACACTTTTTTCTTTATCTTCACTACTTCAATATAGCTTTGAAAATATTCTACAGCAAACTTCAAGCAAAACTACTAGTGTATACATCTAATATGTACTGAGCAATGCTTGTATTTATGATGAGCCTATTTTGAAAAAAGTGTAGGTCTAAAAGATGCATGGGAGAAGATTTTCGAGAGATGAGGTGACAAACAAAGAAATAAAGCAAACATGAGAACCTCCCTGACACGCACCTGTCATGGTCCTTCTCTACCAAATGGTAGCGCGCCCTAAATGCCACCAAATGGGCGTAGTAAGCGGGGGCTGGAATTGATACCGATCTTGTGCACCGAACATACGTGTGGCACAATTGATAGGTCAGGATCTGCAGCTCATCAGCATTAAAGCGGTTGTCATCCCACAGTACATGGTAATGAGATGGACGGCTTGTCCCCTGGATAACGATCATAAATGTATAAATTAATCATTTAAAGAACAGCACTACAAACCCTATTAAAACAAATTTTAATAGGAGCCTTTTAAAAAGTTCATATCCTACTGAGAATCTTCTCATTTTAATGCCAGTAACTATTGACCTTCCATTTTAAATGAAAAAAAAAACAAGTAACATCCATTGTAGAAGTCTATGCCTAAGTGGACTTTTTCATACATGTAAATACAAACACCCACTAAATGTTAAAATCATGAAAATTAACAAATATTTGTAGACAACAACTTATTCTCCTGCTTTGTTTTAATAAAGATTCTTTGAAGTATATCATCATCAAATTAAACCTCCTCACTGCCCTTTGTAGAACAAATAATTTTTGAAAGGAGTAAAAACTTAAAACTGTCTGTGGCATCGATGGCCCACAACATTAGTTCCATCAACAAAATCAATTACAAATTTGTAAAGGTGATTTTGTACTAAGTCAAATTAAAAAAACTTTCAGACAGTGCAAGGTCTACTCTCAGTTATAGATTCTAACAAACTTGTACCTGAATGCCAGCATGGGAGCAAAGATAGAAATCAAACTCAGTAGGATGTGTGATGCCTTGGTCAACAGTTGTCCCTGCAGGAATGTTGCCACTCTTGCCTGTCTGGTCTCTACGATCAGCACAGAAGAGGCGGGTGTGGTGACGTTTTTGGACCACAATGAATGTGATGCCCGGCTGGTAGTCAGCCTCCAGCTTCATGCAGGCAGTGCGCACTGCACGTAGTTCATGAGCAAGAACCTGTTAGAGATGAGGCTCAAATTAGATCAACGACAAGCTTTCCCTTCAACAAAAATTTTCACTTGATAAACTTAAAGGGCTGAATCCTTGATTGTTGCTTGTAGATTCTTTTGATTCAATTTTCTCTTATCAATGTGCTATTTTCACATCTAAGACAAAATCTTTCAATAAAAATTTGATAATTATTTTTAGGAATATAATTTAATTGAAAATAAGAAGAATACCAACCTTAAGACAGCGAGCAGACATTACACTTGACATTTAACATACATACAAAAAAAAAGTAAAACAAAAGATTATCAAAGAACCAATGATAAACGTAATGTATATCACTTGACACACATAAACAAACTAATAGTAAGGAGATAATGTGTTTATAACCAATAGCTTTGATATCTGTAAGAGATAATAAAGTAAATGCGAAGAGAAGGAAATACTTACAGTGCCAAACTGGCCCTCGCTGACTCCATCTCTATAGAAGACGATACGGGCAGGCTTAAAGCGAGTGGAATGGTAGAACTGCAGCAGTAGGTCCTTTACCATAGTGGCTAGATCACGAATGATCTCCTGCCTGTGCTCTTGGACTCGCACAGTGGCAGAATAGCGACTAGGATGGGCATCCATGCTACCTACAACCTATCACATAAAAGGAATACCACAATGTTAAAAATGACTAGAGTATCCTTATGTCAAAACCACTAGAGCCTCTCCTTCCCCCCAATTTTCGAGGTATCTTAAAAAAACGAATTCATCGAGTGTCAAAAGCAGTGGTGATTGTTTTCAATGTTGTTACATGAAGAGATGGAAATCGCTTGCCGTGATTATCAGACTCATTAAATTCTGAAGTATACAAATGTCTGAATCTACATAATTCACCTATTTTTGAACTTATTGTGGTTAAGATAACCAAAAATTTGCTAGCAAAGGTCACAGCTAAATATTCTTTTTTTTTTTTTTTTTACAGTTTACAGCATCTGAATCTAATGATTTCAATTGAAAAAAAAAAAAGACAAAAGTGTGAAACTTCAAAGAAGTCAGATTTAGAGAAACTAGAAGTGAAAATGATGCCTACTGCAGCAATAGAAGGTTTTTGCGTATCTCCTGCTGGAGGGTGGGTAACATCAGCACCAAGGAAAATGATAGGCTCGCGGAACACATGAGGTCTGTTAAATAAAGAAAATTTTTTTAAAATTATTTTAGATCATGGAGGAGTCTAAAATATTTCAAATTATAAAAAGTTGTACCATGGCATAAAACCTCATTTTATATGATTTAGAAAGAATGTTCAGTTTTCGAGCGAAGTCTAAAAAAAAAAAATTAAACTGAGAGGAGTAGCACAGAAGGCCCCATAACTTGTTCATATTTCTAATCTCTTTTGCTACTTCCTGTAAAAAAATGGTAGACCATCAACAACTTGTCAACCCTCCTTACCCTTTTACATTCTCAATGGTCAAATTTCATCACTTATAAACAAGAACCCTATTGACGCAATCACTATAACTTTACCCTACCTTCTTTGTCCCAGATAAATACAAATGCCATTGAAGATATAGAAACAACCACATGCTCTTTCTAAATAAAATGACGAGAAACAGAAACTGTATTTTGTATAGGTAAACCCCACCTGCTCCTCCATCTTTTTCTCCACCTTTACATGAAGCTGAGGAAAAGTATACTAGCCTATGATTGGCAGGAAACAAACTCGCTTCTCACCTGATACTGGGCAGAAGTATACTATTGACTCCTCCCAATTTGACATTTATCTTAAGGCAAAGATTGGAGAGTGTCTGTGGAGTGGTCTTGTTGATATTCTTGGCTTGTACACACTGGGTCGCCAAACCGAAGCAGATGTCACCAACACGCTTTACCTCAGCTGCCAAGCAAGAATAACTACAGTAAATTCGCAAGGCCTTTTTTTTTTTTTGAAGGGTTTTGCTTTGCTTCAGGTTATTTCATAATTAGTGTTATCTACAGCTGCAGAAACAAAATTGAAAATCTGTTGAATTCTGACCATAATCCTCTAAATCAGTGGTTATGAAACAAATTGATGCACAGATATAAATATAACAACACATATCATTTTAATTGAAAGGAAAATAAAATTTTTATACTACATGTAAAAGGTTTTAACCACTTTTTAAATGCACAGTTCCACCATCAAAAACATACTGAAACTTTAAAGAAGATGATAAAGGAAACATAAGTCAAGCTTGTAGGTTTTTGCCCAGTCATTTTTTTTATCACATGGTCACTTTTCCTAACAGAAAAAAGCTAACAAACAAAGAGAACCACACGAAACAATTTTCTCTCACCGTAGACAGGAGTTTTGCCTGGCAAAACAACGACAATGAGCTGCAGGCCCTGGTATGTGTTCTTCAGGTAACGGAACATAGGCTCCACCTGATCTGGTCCAGTGGCATATTTGCAGAAACAAGGCTGACCCATGATAGGCATGCCTGCATCATTTGAGATACGTTGCAGCTGTTGTGTGAAATTTCTGTAAAATAATGGGGGTAAAAGGTGATCCATGAAAAAAAATTAATTTTTTAGACAATGCCAAAAAAAAAAAAATATTTAACTTGAAGGGCACTTTTAACATCAGGCTTGGTCCAGGGAAATTTCATGTTACACAAATATTTTCACTTCAACACCCCAGATAAGTGGAACGGATCTGGAGTTTGCCTCGGGATCCGGATTATATGTATGAATCCTATAAATCCTACAATCCTATCAGAATAACCTTAAACTAGCCCAAACTCTCCCTTTCCTGTTTGTTTCCTTTCAATTAAAATTCGAAGATAAAGGTAGGTCAATCTACCTTACATTTCCCAAAAGGTCTTGTTCGAAAAATTACATGTGTCCTTTTTAAAAGGCACCTGATTTATTCTTATAGGTGTATGTTGTTTTTATGCCCATTTAAAACATTTAACAAAAAAAAAAACAACCTGTTTCCAGCACACTTAACTGAAGTATCTCCATCATAAAGTTTTTTTTTAAATCACACTGAAGACAGAACATTTAAAACATCTCATGAGTAACTATCATGAAGTATTTACCTAAAACCAAGCCACTCATAGGAAGTTAACTAAACTAATTAAAGAGTACCAATCCTTTTAATTTAATTCATATACATCAAAAAGAAAGTTTGAAACTCTTCCTATGACTGACTATGAGCAGAGAAAGTATAGAAAAATTGCCAAATACAAATGAATTTAATGTTTGTGCTGTATGGAATGTTAGGTTTCCAGTGAAAAGAATGTGTTCATTACATAAGCATAAATCAAATCAATAAGCCCAGTTTTTTCCTCTACATGTAGTTGACACATTTTAAAAAGCTTAAGGTCGTCAAAATTTTAAGAATGTTGGGCATGGGAAGTGACTGAGACAGACGTATCTTAAAATTCAGAGGAAATTAGATCACATGAAACATGGCAGCCCAATTTTGTGCATATCAAAAAGCGCTTTACACAAGGTCTATCTGTATTGTCAGACTGGAAAACAGACATTTACAGACAAGCGCGAGAGGGGGAAAAAAAGCAGATATATCAGCAATTTACCTTAGTGCATCCTCACGAACTGTCCTCTGAGGGGCAAAACAAGCGATGGCCCACACCCGAATTTCAATGCCTTGGTAGAACTGCTTGCCTCTCATATCCCACACACCCTGGTTAGGCAACGCCTGCGCTTTGGTCTGTCACACCACAAAGATTTTGTTCCATCACAGAGAGGAAGGGGCGGAGAAAGTCAATAGAAGGAAATAAAGACAGATTTTGTCAAAGAGAAAAAAAAGGAAGGGACGAGAGGAGATTTAACAACATAGTAGCATTAAAGAGATTAATGGTTTCTAAAAAGTGATCTATCTTATAGTAGGCAAGTTGTCTTTTTAATAAAAGACACCTCGATTTCAAACTGTATGACATTAACCATATCTGACTAGCAATATACTAAGTCTCTCAAAGAAGTAAATCTCTGCTGTTTGTGACAACTGAACCTAAGCGCAACTTAAATTTATATTACTTTCAAGACAGAAATACGTGTTTGGGTCTTTGGCTCTGGAACTTACAGTATCCATAATGTTATCCATGTGCATACTCAAAAGTCTAATTTTTTATGCAAGTAAAAAGAAGAAAAAAATGACTTTTAAACGCTACTTTTCATAAAGTTTGCCAAAGTAATTGCTACGTTAGCAAGAAAAAAAAAGAAAAGAAAATTTTAACCCCTACATTTTATTTTGAAAAAAAAAATTGGTTTGCAATATTTCACTGAGTTGAGCTACCCCATCTGAAACAAGAAAGTAGTGATCTACTAAATCGTTTGAGAATGCTGATTAAAATTATATAGATTAAAAAAAAAAAAAAAAGAAACACCGAAAAACAATTGTTTTTTACTTAGACTCTCAAATCCTTCACCATAAGAAAAAAAACCCTCTATATTACTTCTACTTTTCATTTTTTTTTAAATTTTCAAAAGGACACACACCAACCTCAGAGTAAAAAGATATTAATAAAAGATGGTTAAGAAAAATAAAGTAGGAAGAGATTGAAACAAACCTTGGCTCCCATTAGTTAGATTAAGTATGGAGAACTTTTTAAAGATTAATCCCATATAAATGAGATCTGAATGTATCACACATATGTAGTTATTCCTATTAAAATCTTTTTGTTCAAAAGTTGATAGAAAATTTACACTCCAACTTCTTTTGACCACAGCCTTCTTAACTTTTTCTTTCTTTATTTGAAAAATAAAAAGTACTGATGATTCAATATCAAATTTGTGATACACTGTGACAGCTTTTACACAGACCAGCACGTGAATAAAATAGTTATGAATATTTTCTACTTCTCTGATAATGCAGCTTCAGTTTTAATAGGCAATGTTTTCAGTGCTTTACAAAGTGAGCACTTCTCGAAGCCTCACATTTCACCAAAGAGACAATTTAAAAAAATGTTTACACATTGGAGATATTTTTGAACAGAATGAATAGGTCTACTTGTAGTAGTTAAATATCATACTTTGAAATATTTGACTTACTTCCCTTTTCTTTAGATGGAAGACAACAATTACAAACTTGCTAAAGGCAACTTGACGAAGACTTAAAGCATAAACATGGTGCTGAAAATGATGACACTTTCGGGTATCT
Source organism: Elysia crispata (assembly GCA_033675545.1). Lineage (NCBI taxonomy): Eukaryota > Metazoa > Mollusca > Gastropoda > Plakobranchidae > Elysia > Elysia crispata. The sequence goes on from JAWDGP010001563.1 coordinate 75,954, forward strand.
TTAAGGTCAAGAGATAAATTAGACCTGGTACTAACTGATAAAGTACTGTTAATTCATTAGATAGGTGGAGGTGTGGTGTGCCTATAAGCCTAATCCGGCAATTTTCCTCTCAATGAATGATGAATACAATCTCTCTGCTTATTTTTTTTTCCCTGTGCCATTACTTGTTATTTAGCCCTTCCAGTTCCACCAATGAACAGGACAAGACAATGAACAAAGGTGAGGATCCAAACAAATAACAGCATGCACAATAAGGCTTTCTCAAGGTTACTTAGTTTTTAATTTTGTGATTCGCGAAAGGGGGAAGAAATGTAAAAAGATATTTAAATCATGAAGATGTATAGACTCAATAAAAACCATAAACAAATTAGAAAAAAAAAATCTGTCCAGGCAAGCTATGAGAATACTTTTAATGTCAGTAATTTTTAAAAATATACTTTGAAAAAAAAAACAACCCACAATGCTCACAAATGGGTCTTGGGAAAATTTAAATTATACCTTAAAAAGCATTTCTCCAAAATATCTTTGACATTAACAGTCTAGTGTGAAGGAGGGCATATTTCTGCCTGATGTCTTACCCTGCCGCCATATTGCAATTTCGGTGGGATAAGAACTCTGCCCTGGACGTCCATCATTTGAGTTTGAATACTGATCCCAAAGGTTTGAAGGTAGGGGTCTGCATTAAAATTTGCCCTACGAATCTTGTTGGCACATCATCAAGAGAGGAAACAAGGGGAAAAGGTGTTGAAACAGCCGATAACATGAAGTCGGCAGGTCGTACAGCAGGCATTGGCCAACCCAACAGGAGGGACAAAGAAAGAGAGAGAATAAAAATTTATCAGTAATGGATGCACCAGATATTGCTATCAGCGGTGAGGACATTTGCAGAAGAGACAGGTGATTCTCTTATCCATCTTCTCTCTTTTATCTCTTCTGGTGCTGATCCTTTTAGTAATTCTCTTTTCTCTGTGGGAGTAAAATATGTGTGCATAAGGAGACGCTTCCTTCCGCCTGTTGTCTGTCACACAATGTATTATTCTTCCTGAAACTTTTTTACCCATATTTTGCCCACTACATTTCAGTCGGAATGGGGGGTGAGTTTTATGGGATTTTGAAAAATCTGGACAGAAAATTAAAATAGAAAAATAAGGTGAAAAAGAATAAGTTAAAAATAAAATTAAACAATATGTTGGTTTAAGATTCAATTTCTCATGCTGTACAGAGACAATGAAAGGAAAAAAAAATAACAACCAACAAAAATGCACCAAATGTACAAAAGGTGAAGGAAAAGAAAGGGAGAATACCAACACTGATGAATGTAAAGAGCGAACACGATGTGAACAAAAAAGGGCCTGACTGAGAAATTATTCAAAAAAAAAAAAAAAAAAAAAAACCTTTAGACTATTAAGGTGCTTGGAACCAAACATCAGCTATTGATTTACCATTACCAGGTCTAGTTTAAACAGTCTCAAACACAAAAAAAAAAAAAAAGAAAGTCCAAATATTTTGTAAAGAGAGCGTCAGCTGGATGATAAAAACAGTATTAGCCAATACTGAACATCTTCAGCTTTTCTGAGTTTTGAATTGTTCATGCAGGCACAGTGAGAGGTAACTCAAGATCTGACTATCAGACCAAAGGATTGAGAGTGCAGGTTGTTCTGGACCTGATGTTTGCATTTAATTGCGTCATGGCTATTGTTACTAATGCACTTCGATAAACATTAAAAAAAAAAAAGGGAAGCGCAAAGGAAAAAGATTTGTGATTTACAGCAAATAAGAAAGGCTTATGGTGCAACATGCAACTAATTTTCTGCTGAAATGTTACGATTGAAAATAAGCAGAGAAAAGGCAGATTTTAGCCCTTCTTCTAGAATCATGCCCTACAAGATTAATTGATTAGCGCCTACAGAGCAACTACAAGGCTTTTTTTCTTTTATTTCAGACATGTCAATCCTTTGAAGCAAAACAGTGCAAATGTGCAAATAAAATCCACTGTTTAACCCTTCTTTTCATAAGGAATCAAATTAAATTTTTAGTCTATTATGTAAAAGGAACACAATCATATTATTGTTCCTGTATGAAAATCTGGGCGAGACTTACTGGACATTAACTGATTTAATTCCATATCTGCCTCTAAGGTTGAATACAGTTATCAAAATGATTTATATGTTTGGTTTTTTTTTTTTCGGCCAAATTACGAAGACGCAACTTAATCATCTTTTTTGTTCGTTTTTTCTTACTTTTCTGCTGACGTATGATCTTGCTTTTTTTTTATGAAAAATATTGTTCACAATGGCAATTGAGGCACGTCTCGTGGAGGATATACCCTCAAAATATCTTATAAAACAGGTCGATTTTACTGCTTGGAGAGCATATTATGTTTCACATTTGATTTTACCTTTACATCTCTCCATTTAAGCATATTTTTGAAGTTCAAAATAAGAAACTAAAAGAGAAAATCTTTGTCACAAATGCCATTTCTCAGACTCAAACATTTCCTTTCACCATGACAAAATTTAAGCATTGTATAATTTAGAGCTGGATCATTTTCAGTTACATCAGAACAAGTGATAATTTGTTGTGACTGCCTTCAAAAAAGTCTTGGAACATAAGATTAAATTCTTCATGTCTCCACACGTCAAGTCACATAAATAAAGCCTAGATCACTCTTCCTCTAGTCAATGATATTATTCAGATAAGGAAAGCTCTTTTGTAATGAAATCGATCCGTTGAACTTTCCAATTTTGCTCTAACAATTAAAGGATATATTTTCTAATTTTATGGTGAGTGAAGCTTCTTTGGCAAGACATTATCTCAATTATCATATGTTAAAAATACGGAGCAAATCCCAGATTTTGTGAGAGGGTACGAGCACCTATTCACATGGATCAATATTAAAAGATTGATAGGATAGTTAAGCTGTCAAAGCTATTACATTTAGAATGGATATATGTGTTATGTATGTTAGACAAGTACATTATGCACGCAAACACACATAATGCAAAAAAGAAAAGACACACAAAGGATGCCAGTGGATATCTGAGGGGTTCACAACCTGCTTCATGCTGTTGAGAAATACACCTGATGGATTTTGTTCTGGTCCGTGGAAAATGCCATTTCAAATTATGAAGAGAAAATAAAAAAAAAGAGCCAACTTTTCACCCTATAATCCCTTCCATTTAACCTTTCACCTTGTAGTATAATCTATCTCTTTTACAGATAAGCCCTGGAAGTATTGAAAAAAGATGGGGAAAATAGAGCCAATATAGAAGTAGAGAGTGAGAAAGTTAGGAGGCAATGACAGAAAGGGAAGAGATGGTTGGAATATAGAGAGGAGCTGGGCCTACCCGGCCACCATACTGCAGCTTGGGCGGTGAGAGGACCCGGCCTTTCAGCTCCGTCATCTCGTAATTCACACAAATACCAAAGGCATTCAGGTACTCGTCGTTATTGAAGTCAGCCTTTGCCACCTGCCATGATAGATTGTGGAAGCATGGAAGGTGTGTTGTGTTTCAAGAGAGCCACAACGCAAAGATACACGACACACAAACACAAAAAGTTTTTAAAAAGGTTATACATATATTATTGTGGTTTGTACGACTGCAAACAAAGCCCAAAAGGCTTATTTATGGAATGAATTCATCACTTGAGGTATAATTTACATCTTTATAATTGTTACGTTGCACATAAGATAATCATAGTCTTCTTCATTCAGCAAGGCCATTTTTTTTCTTAAATTCAGAAATTTTATGTCTGTAAAATGCCAGTTACATGCTTTGAAATGTTATATCTTATAAATATTTATGCTACATAAAATACATCATGCTGGTAGTTTAAGAAAAAAAAAAACCTTTCTGACAAACAAATATGTGTACTTACTAGTATAACAGTACATGATACTGTCTAAAATTAAAAAAAAAAAATTGGTTGACTTTTAGAATTAATTTAGGCCTCATTTTTCTCATTTATTTAAAAGGTAGTGCCTTTAATTCTGTATTTCTTCTCACACTTCTTTGAATGGTTCTCCACTGAATCCAAGAAATATCTACGAGAAAAAGAAGTGCTTAGTTCATTAAGTCATGTGTATGATCGTTCCACACCGAAGAAAACGTTGGACCCTTATTTTTTTTTAAAAATATCATAAATTCTCATAGTAAGGCAAAAAGTTTGTTTCTTTCTCCACTAACCATGGATGCCGGGCATGCTAGGCATCCCTCATATACAAAGAAAACTGTACACGTTTTAATTCAAAACTCACTGCCAACCCACCAAAGTTTTGAGTATTTTTTAAAAATCAACAGCTTCTTCCATAAGTTGAACATTTTTTTACAGCCTATAGAGAACCTAAAAAGCTAATCAAAAATATAAACAGTAAAACATCTACTGATTCAAGCACAAATTTTTACATGCATGAACTACGAGGAAAAATTAAAAAACAGAAAAGAGAATGGAGATAGTATTGATGACATTGTTGTTGTGGAAAAGAAAGGAAATAAACAAAAGCAAAACAGTTTTAGCTAGTCGTTGAATTGAAACCAATTTGCTTTTGGTTATAAGTTGAACTACCTACTGTTCCTGACCAAGTGTCCAAGTGTCATTTTGATCAAGACATGATTCATGCAAGTTAGATTATAAAACTCAGGTTCTGTAAATATTTCTGACAAGAAGGGACTTTATACAAAAAGATAGAAAAAAAAATAGATTTTGCATTTGCCATTGGCAAAATTGACTGTTTTATATTCCCAAGTATTAAATTTATGTTTTAAAATTTGAATTAAAGGCACAATCGTACTTTATTTCATCAGTGGTATAATAATTGGTTCCTATCTTCTACACTTTCAAAAGTTAAACAGTCGTTTATGATTTACCATAAAATAAATGTACTAAATCATAATGATCAATGATCATAAATCAATAATCAAGCTCTATTTCCAGAATAAAGGGAATTAAAAAAAAATTTGTGAGACTGGATTTAAAAAGTCTGCTCCACTCCATGTCAAAGGCATTATATCTGGGGACTGCATGAATGTGTAAGATAAGGCAACACTGCCGGCATTTTCATAACATTAAAAACCTAACAGCTAACATGCAATAGCAAAATAATACACATACAAAAACCAACTGCCTGGTCGTTAATCAACTGGTGTCACATGTTAACATAGCATTAGCTAAAAACCGATCATATAAAAACAGCGAAATATGATTTTTCCATAGTGGAGAGACAGGAAAGTAAACTATAGGGCAGAGGTGGGGGCTGCTAACCATTTTCTTTTTCCTTGCTCACTGTGAACGTGTTCAGGATTTAAGTTTGATAAAACTTTGTGTGTGTGTGTGTCTCCAATAAAGCACAAAGAAAAGAAAATACTGCAATAGTAATGAGTTAAAACTTTGTGTTGTGTAGAGAAGAACTGTGCAAATGCCAGAAGTTAATGAAGATTGTGTGTAGACCTTTTCACATTTGAAGGCTTGATGGAATCTGTGGCGAAAATGTAAGCAAAAAAAGCATGATTTATCAACTACAATTTGATTTCCTGGTTTATTTCAATTATGTTTCTCCTTGTACACTTAGGGACTAGGGACAAAATAGCACCCCCTTCCTAGGATCTGAATTAATAATGTTTATCCAGGCTGAATCGCAGACACCCTTCCATCTAAATATTATTGTGAATGACTTATTCCTCTCTCTGAAAATAAAGCAAACAAACAAAAACAAAACAGAGTGTACATGTTAGTATGTATCAGAGGCAATCCATGAGAGTCTCGGGCCTGGAGATATATTCAACAGGTTGGTCATAACTTAACTAAAAGAGAAAAACTTGCAAATATTAACATGTTATATTACGATACAGCTTATAATCATGGAGCTATAAAGCATTCTATCACTGATAGCTAGTTCCTTAATATTTCTTTAAAACTCACATTTTTTTTCAAGAATAGAATCTCTTTATTATTTCTAGGAGTTAATGCACATTTTCTAATTAAATAAGAATTGATTCAGAATGTTGCTCTATTTTACTGATGGACAAGAACACCCTTATAATTGGCTTATGTTCCTGCTTGTTTGGCAGAGGTGGCCTAACAATACAGTGTAAAAGAATTATAATTTTTTATATAATTATGATTACTCCAAAAACAGTTATTAAAAATTTACTCATTTAACATTTGTCAGATAAGGAATTCCAATTCGGATGATACATTTAAGAAAAAAAAAAAAAACAAACATTTTTTTCTTACCAAGTTGTTGATTTCTTTTTCCCTATCTGGGGCAGACCTTGCTGTGGCCTTTCGAAATGAGAGAGCAGAAAAGAAAAAAGGCAAAGATCACAAAGAAGGCTAACAACAAGAGCACATTTTTTTTGTGTTTAACTTTTATAAAAATTCTTAGCTACTTGCTTTTACTTTCACAAGATCCACCAAAAAATTAAATAAAAATATATTGAGATTGAACTTACACAAAGCATTATTTGCGTGCATGAAGTGGCTTGACCTTCAAGTCTACACAATGGTGAAATATACCAGTATACCAGTTCAATTATTCAAATGCTGTGCAGTGCTATATTACTTACAATGAAAGAATCAAAAAAACAAACCTTAATCATGGTGGATGTTTGCATATCAGTCAGCTTCTTGATGCATCGCTGGCCAGCAACTATGTTGCACACCTTAAAAGTTTCAAAAAAGCAAACAACATCAAATTAACAAGCTTTATTAAGTAGCCCCAAGAGAAAAAGAACGTAGTATAGTGAATAAAACATATTAATGGATATTTTATCATGGCAGATATTAAAAAAAATGCCTTAAAGGAAAAGCGAAACTTTGCAGTTGTCAAATGTATTTAATTAAATCTATGGTCTGTGTCTATGTGTTAAAATATTTTCTATTTCAAGATCTAGAACTGTGCTTAAAACTCAAGATCGACCTCTAGAGACCTAAGTAAAATTTCAATTCATTTAAATGTACTTTGTAACCTGATTGATTAGATTGGTTAGCAAGGCTTTTGGTAAAAGCAAAATATCCCATTTCGAATACCTAAACATGCTAGCCTAATTTGATGTCAACAAAACAGAAAAATTTATTAGTCAGTGATGCTACAGATGAAATTATACTTAGAACTAAAACTATAAACTAGATCTTTATGTTTTGAGGGCCTGTACTGGTCATATATATATATATATATATATTCATATATTATCCCCTATTCATATATTATCCCCCTATTCAAATGCAACAATGTTTGCCTGATGTATAAATGGGTGATATTACTCGAGGTAATGCAATAAGTCTTTGCAAAAGCAGCTTACTTCAAGAGGTAGATATGTGTGCTTCTGCTCCTGACCAACTTGAAGGCAAGGAAGATGAGGGTGCCTGGGAAAGTACATAGCAAGAGTTTCATGAACCATAGGACCTGGCAAAAATTTGTACTTTACATGAAAATTAGTTTAAGTTATCTAAAAAGAAAATAATATTTTTAAGTAGCTTTTATGATATTAGAAAGGACACAATTTAAGGAACAATATACAGAATCAGAATACATTGAACCTAAATGTATTTTTCTCTGATCTTCCTCATAATTTCCTTCATTTTTCACCATTGAGGATGCATTAAATTAAATTTTAAATATGACTCTAATAACATAATCAATTTAGAGGGAGATACCTAGATCACAGCATTTCATTAAGTTCTCACTTCTTAAATTAAATATGTAGTTCAAATTAAAAGATATATTCTCTTTATTAGTCAGGGTAAAACCAATGTAGGATATTCAAAACTGAGGATGTTTTCTTTTGAAAAAATAAAAACAAAGCAAGATAAAAAATAATTTTATCAAAATGATGATTGATTTCAATTTCACTACAAAGGATAAATGAAAATTATGTATGTGTGTGTATTTATATATATATATATATATATATATATATATATATATTCTCATTCTCTCGGTTCAACAAGACCCCACTTCAAACTCATTTAGATTAACCCTTTGCCGTTTAAACCGGCCAAATCCGGCCTAAAATGGAAGCGAGCCTCCTGTTTAACCCGGCCAAAAGCGGCCGTGCTATACATATCTGGCTACGGGTTAAGCCGGCCAAATACGGCCTTGACGTTTCTCTTTGTTTGAGGGTTCTATTTTGGACGAAAGCTGGGGTAAATCCTATCTAAAAATAGAAAATTGCAACATTCTAATTATAGTTGAATAGCTTCGACCCAGAATAACACGGGATTCCCTAACATAGAAAGCACGGGGAAGCCCTAACACTCAGTCTTGCAACGTTTGTTCTGACTAGCTCTACACATAGCTTTTCTTGTTCTGACTTTGTGACGTTCATTATCTTTGATTGACCATGGACACTCCAGATAGCGACACTGAGCTAGACTTTGAGTCTAATATTGATACCAGCCCCGATCCTTTATTGAAAGAGTATAAATAAGTTGGAGCGAAAATATATAGAGTCTAGATCTAGGTCTAGATTCTAGATCTAGATCTAGATCTAGACTCCAGTTCCAGAGAATATAGAATCTTGGCTAGATATTAAGTCCGGGGGAATGTACTGCTTGGACAACTTATGATATAGGAGAAATAAAACAAAGTAAAACTAGTTAAAAAGTTAATTTTAAATTATAAACGAGAGATCGGTTCGATGTTTCATGTTGCTACAGTTGTATACCGATCTTTGCCTCTGTTCACATCCCAATTCTGCTCCTACATAGCCTAGCTTAGTTTCGCTCACTTAGAAATGTGAAGAAGAAAAAAACAAATCTTAGATTCTACATCTAGATCTAGATAGATATGAATAGATGGAAGATCAAGAATATTTTGCTTTGCATGCAAAGCGTCTTCACTATGATGATGGAAGCTAGATTTATATATTTCGCGTATGACATTTTCAGTTTCATGAGCTAGTGTCCTAAAAAAGTTATGCTTTGTTAAAAAAAAAAAGCAGGTTGATCTGATGTTTATAATGTGTGTAAATAAGATTTAGAATTTTTTTTTTATCTTTTAGCTTCTGCTCAGTGCTATCTCTTATGAAATTTATTTTGTAGGCCTAGGCTGTTTAGTGTGTTAGGGTTTATGAAAGTTATGTTTTGGATTATGAAAACAAAGTCTAAGAAAAGTAAGTTGGACTGTTCCCTTTTTATTGACAATGTCTATGTCTTTTTTTCCTCTTGAATTTGTGTCACTCTGTACAGTCTCTTGATTTTTTTTTTTTTTTTTTTTTTTTTTTTCGGGGGGGGGTGGGGGGTTGTTCATTCTAGTGAATCTGTATGCAAGGGATTCAAATGAAAATGAAGAAAAATGATAAAAAATAATACTAAAACGTACTGAAAACTCTTCAAAACCAGTTTCATTATAAAGCACATTCAATTGTATGCAAGTTATCAAAATTTCATAGCTTTAATATCCATATGGGCCTAACTACAGCTTATTTTCTAGAACCCCCCTGTAGAGCCCTCATCTGACCAAAAAAATGTAAACAAACAAGGGTGTCCCTGTTACCAGGAAGCTGAACCTAACATTCAAAATGGCCGCCGCCTAATATAAACAGCAAAGGGTTAAGTGAGTCAAATGTTTCTATTTTTTTTTTCTCTAGACTTAAAAGCATAATAGAATTTCCTTAAGTGATATACAATTTTTCTGATGTTTTGAAATAATAAAAAACAGAAAGTGGAGCTCATTTAATTTCAAATGTTGTTTTAACAAGTTCGAAATCCATACAAGTACTTACTGCAGCTTCATCTTGTAACGCTCCATGAAGTAACGAGCAACTGTACATTCTATAGTCTGACCATTTGAAAGCTGAAGAGGGAATCTGGTTAAAAAAAAAAAAAGACTTAAACTAGCAAGGCAACCAAAAAAATTCAAACTTGTTAGAAGTTATAAATTTCTATCTAGTCTGATAGAGCTGTTTACCCTGAGTAAATTCCTTTTTGAATCATCAAAATCTATCCATAATTGCAAAAGTTATGCCCTTTTGAGTGTCGCAGAATAGGTAATTTTATTTAGACAAACTATACTAAGGAATATATAGAAAAAAAGCAGATGGTAGCGGTAGCCTTATATCTCTGAATTTGCAGAAAAAAATTCACATTTTCTTTAATATTTAAGACAAAAATATGAAACTTGGCACTTTTGTAAATTTTGGGGTGCTGAATTCAAAAAAGCATTTGAAAATTTTGTATCTTGCCATTAAAACCTGAAAAATTACATAATATTACATCGTGTTACGTAACGCACAGACGGTTGTGTAGAAATTTGGTCATATTTTTGCCATTTTTCATCTGAAAAGCCTGAAATTTGGCAGGTAAGTAGCCTTTTAAGTAGTCAAGGCATATATGTTCCCAAAAGCGAATTTGGGTTTAAATTAGTCTAATGAGAAGGTACATTCATATTATTGCGTAACAAGGCAAGAGGATTAGCAACGCTGGTCGGCTTCCTCACCAATTTGGACTGTAGTTGTAGGATTTTGGTTCAATAAAACATTAAGAATAAAATTGTCTTACCTGTCAGTTGGTAAGCTTAAAAATATGGGTATACTTTCTATATAACTCCTCAATTTCTCTTGCATTGTCAGTAATCCAATAGCGAAGATTGGGGGCAGGAGAAACTGATAATTTCGTCTTTATAATAAAACATCTCTCCACCTCCTGTATGTCTCTGCCATCTGGGTATTTAAAGCAGCCAAGCCTTTTTGAGGATTCCCCAAAATCAACAACCACTGCTGATCCTGGGGCTGATTCTTGAACCACCAATCCTGAAGGAAGCAGGAAAAATAAAAGAGAAACTGTGCTGCAAATGTAAAAAAATAATTTCCAAGAGCTATATAAAAATATAATATACCACTAAATAAAATAAAATTTTTAAAAATGTACCATTTTCAGGGAATATCTCTGAGTCTCATTTGAGGTAACCAAAAACATGCTTCAATGTACTCAACATTTTTTCCTTCATGTTAATGAAATAAATTGTTCTGTTTTCTTTTTATTTACTTTTTTTTGCGTTGCAAATATAGAATTAGGTAGAATAAGCATAGGATACACTTAAGGACAAAAATTTTCTTTGCTACTCTTTTTTTTTTTTTTTTTTTTTACTTTAAGAGAAAGATTTAATTGTTTAGATAGTCATGAAAAATATTTTAAGGTCTAGAAACTTACCGGTATACCAAGTCTGTGGGTATGCAACTGCAACCCAGTCATCTTTGGATATCCCTTCATCAGCACTCGGTAGGTTGAGAGCTTGGATCTTAGCGCTGGCTCTGGAGAGTAATTGACTTTGCTTTTGTGGCCTGTGTGGAATTTGGGAGAGCCTGTGGCATTCTCTTTGCGTCGCCAAGTCTCGTGCCCTATGTTGCTCTCTGAGCTCTCTGAGCTCTCTGCCTCCTTTTCTTGCTTTTTGCCAAAGAAGGCGGCGCACTGGTGCTGACAAGTGTGCAAGCCATGGATACATGCCTCCACACCGTGTCTGCTTTAGGGCGACCACTGTAGAGTGGTGGTGAAGGGAGGCATTGGGGCGCATCCTCTGGCTGGCATCCAACATCCCGAGCCCACGTTCACAGACAAGGTTTTTAGGAGGCGCAAATTGACATGAAGATGGTGGATCTTCACCTGTCATAAGGTCTGAGACTTGTGCATCAAGAGCATTGATGAAACCTTTTGCTATTACTGACACAAATTGGTAAAAGGTATGTTTGTCCTGTGGTGATGGTGCTCCTTCAAGTTCTCGATTCGGAATGCAGAGTTGTGGAAGACAAAATACAGAGGGGGAGAGAATGATGGCTGGATCCTTCTCCCAAGTTATGACTACTGACCTCAAATCCTTCACAATTGGCCCCATCTGAGGGTAGCTGTAATTCCCACTAGTGATGGCATTCCAATATGGTCCAGTGATTTTATAAAAGAATAGGCCTAAACATTTAAATAGTAGAATCAGCTTCTTGTTTTTTAGTCCAGTGAGAACTGTTGATTGTCTGAAATTGCTATTTTTATGATTTTCCAAAATTCTGATAAAATCCAAGTGGTGATGGTAAATCTGACCAGCTACATGGAAAAGACCATTAAATCTATTGTCCTTATAGTTAGTGATAATGGACTTCACATTTCTTTGACGGCAGTCCTCCAGCCAAACATCTCTCACCCTTCTATAATCTCCAACTGGTCCAAAAATGTCAGAGGTATACTTGAGAAATTTCTCAATTGGGTTTTTATATCCTGAGAAATCCATCCCTAAGTCATCTGCCACATTTTTCAGCTCTTTTAAGGAATACGTATGGAAGGCAAGAAGTACATGGGCCATGCAGAAATATTCCTGTACTTGATGCTGAGGCTGCGTTGTTTGCAAAATGACGCTGCTCCATTCTTTGATTATCTTATTTGACTTTTTTTCGTTAGCAGCCCTGTCGCTGATGAGGAATTCGAGTTTCCTCAGAATCTGCTCCTTAAAATTGCTGTCACCAGCGACCGCTGCCAACTCTTCCAACTTTGTCTCCACATCGGACTTAATGGCTTCACCAGTTTCAGAAGGCAAAGACGAAAAGCCAAGACTATAGTGCCTCCCATTACTAAGCAGGACATTTGTTTCTTGAGTCTTGACCTTTCGTCTTGTTGTTCCATCCTTCGCAATCCCGAGACCACCTGACTCACTGATTTCCTTGTTGATGAAAGTCTTCGCTAAAAACTGACCAGCATCAACAACATTTTGAATAGCCTTCCTGCTTGGCTTTCTGGAACACTCAGCGTCAAAGATGTGTTTGCTGACAACCTCTATGACATCACAGATTTTACCTGTGGCAACATCCAAGGCTGTCAGCTCAAGAGCTGCCAATCGCACCTTTTCACTAATTTTCCCGTCCTGAAAAAAATCGACCATCGTCTTCTCTGGGGGCTCTGAATCTCTCTTTGATATCTCAGCCTCCAAGGCTTCAACCTGGTCTTTCCGTTTTTCGCAGTCGAGGCATACAGCGAACTCAAATTTACTGTCTTTAGACTTAAAATAAGAGAGTCTCTTTTGCAGCTTGCGCTTGGATTCAGGTTCTGCAGCTTTCATCTGCAGCTGCTTTTCAAGAGTAGAAACTCGTTTTTGCAGCTCCTTGATGTTTTTTTTGGCTGCAAAAAGAGATGCCAAGTTCTGTGCCGCTCTTTTGTCTCGTCTCCGAACATTGTGTGGCTTAAACTCACTAACAGCCTCCTTGTAATGCTCCGTAGCCTGCATTCTTTTTTCAGCTTGCTCCTGAGTTGATTTCTTGAGAGAGGTGAGCTGTTTTTGCTGTTTCGCAATCTGAAACTGCAAAAAATTCGATTGCTTGGCTGCCTCAGACACTGGAGCACGTGAAGTGGTGGCAGCATCTTCTAAATCTTCAAGCTGGGCTGTGGAAACATGCTGACTCAGTTCAGGCGAAGGTGGTGGGGGTGGTACATAAGGATATGCTGAGATATCAAACTCGCTCGTCTCTAGCTGTGCAATGCCATCTCTGTCTTTTCTAACGCGCATCGATTCACGTTTACTCCACAACCCAAGAGCAGAAGACTTCAAATTATGGAAACTGCCATCTTGAAAAATACATCTGAAATACTTTTCCAATAAAGTGTCATCTCCTCTTTTCTGCCTCCAAAGCTTCAAAATTTCTAAGACAACTCCATTGCTTAGCGTAGAATTGGTGCTGTCATGCACAAAGTTGCCGTCTTGCAATTTAGACTTCCTGATGCCTAAATTATCACAGTAAGGGCCGAGAGAATCTTCGATTTTTCTCTTTTTAGGGACAGGCATCTTGCACCTTCCTTACACAGACCGAATAACTTAAAGGAAGAAGACCTTTGAAGCTGAAAAATAGAAATGTGAAACTGATCTAAACAAGTGCTGATCTTGTATTCATTTTTTTTTTAATTGAAACAAATGACCCTAAAAGAAATAGATCGAGAAAGAATTTTTTTCCCATAAATTTAGGTCGATCTTTTTTTATAAGGCACGCGGGATAAGAAATAACTAGAATAAATTTACATGTAGTTCCACTTCTAAATCATTCAAGCGAGTGAATTTCGATGCAAGTCTTGCAGTTCTGCGGTTTCGAAGATTTATTTTAAAAAAATTTAAGGCAAAACATCTAGATTTTTAAATATGATGGAAAGGGAAAAAGGAAAGAAAAAACAACAACTGCGCAGTTAGATCAATCATATAGACGCTACAATACAAACTCAAGATGGGAAATATTCATTTGCGTCCTTTTTTTTTTTTTTTTTTTTTTAATTTTCTTTCTTCAAAACATAGTCTGAAAAAGCTCTATGATCATGATTAATAAAACCTGCCCTGTCAAAACGATCAGGTTGAAAATAAAAATAAATAGAAATCCAGTCTAGATCTAGATGTAGATGCCGTACTGCATTGTGAATGTTATGCATGAAAGTTTAAACAAAGAAAAACATTAAAAAATAACAAACAAACAATAAAAAAAACAGAGAGAGAGAGAGAGGAGAAACTAAAACACGCACTGGCGCTAAGTCTACTTACCTTAATGGTTGGATAAGTTATAATCAGTCAGGTTAATTTTCAATTTTCGTCCAAGAAATAAAACTTAAAACATTTACTGCAACAATATACAGAATAATTACAGTTATCTTCACAAGGTCTAAACTAGGAAACAATGAGAGTGAACAAGTGATCGCATAAAGCAAACTGATCTTGGCATTGACAAAGAAGATCACCCCCGGGTCTTATAACACCAAGAATACCATATGGCCCATCAATGGGCGAGTCCAATAAGAATATGCAAATTTTAGCCAATGGCGATGCGAGGTTTCTTCTACGCGATTGATTGACCTATTTTTATAACAAAGCAACGGTCAGACAAGGGGCTGTACTCTAGGCCCAGGGGGAATCACCAGCGGGTGGACTGTTTAGGTCTACAAATTTCTATCGTTTCATGTGTTTAAAATAGCGTTATTTAAAAAATACATCATGAATATGCAAGTATTATATATCATAATAAAGGTCAACTTACCCTCTGTCGATCTCGAAGTATCCTCAGAGTGAACACAGCACACAAAACAAAATATCGCACTTCAACTTCTTCGACTTGTAACTTTATTTCTACAAATGCCACAATCTAAGTAAAGGTATCGATGGAAAGCCCGTTCTCTTATCTTATTGGCTGCCAAATTTGGTAACAATACGACCTCATTTAGTAGGTCAAATTGCGGTGTGAAGAGAGCAATGAAGGAAATGCCGATACCGCGAGAAAGGTGCGGCGATGTCCAAGCTGGCGAGTAAGCCGAGTTGCGTTGCTACTTAAACCCAAAGAAAGACATTTTTGAGAATATTAATTTACGAAACTGATTTGAAATGATCATAATAATCATCAGTGTTCTTTAAGTGAAGAAGAAAAGCAAAGAATAAAGAAAACCAGAAATGGAAGATGGATTTTTTTTCCCCTTCCCAATCATGGGTTTTTCGGCAAACTGGCTCATAATATATGGGCATAGAATACAGCATGTGTTCATCAGCATAAAACGCAACTGGTCATTGATATTAACATAAACAGATAGAATATTATGAAGAACATTTAACATCCACAGTTTTTTTTTATTAAGTTTGGTGAAAAATTAAGTTTCTTAATTCATACTTCCCAGTTGAAAAACTCAAAAAGTATTTGATACAAATGAATATGATAAATGAGTGAAGCACAAAAACTCACGACTGTGTTTGAGCTGGCCTTCGTGTAACATTGCATACTCTGTATTTACGTCTCATAGTCCCACAATGAGTGATTTCCACCTTAAGACCTGCAAGTCAAAAGAGAAGGCACTCTGTCACACAACAATGATAATTACGTGGATAACACATTTTTGTAGATATTCTTTCCTGCAAAGATTTGTTGGCTATTCCATGCCCAGTGTAGAAGCTCAAAATATAATCACCTTTGATTTCCTTGGTAAATTTAACTCTCTGTGAATCAGCCAAGGGCCTTTTTTGATCCCCAGCATCTTGTATATCCAACACTTCACACATAAAATCGATCACTGGAACCTCTTTGTAAAAGGCAGTTGCAGACACTGGAGATGAGAAAACATTTGCTTTTTAAATCAAATCTGAATGAACATGCACATACGTACTCTCTCTCTATGTGCCTGACCTTCTGACAAAGCCACAGTAAAGTTGAAACATTTACATGTTGAATTAATAGCTGTAATATTTTGGATCGTTTTTTTTTTTTTGTTCCAATATTACAAAATGCTGGGGCTGTTCCTTTTTAGTCTTTGTATCATATTATTTACAGATAGACATGCGTCCTTTTAGAATTACCAAGTTGGCCTCTAAAAGTGGTATTTTTCCCCATTCCCCCCCCCCTCCCCACCACTTCTTTACATTACATTCACTGTACCATCTATATTCAACATCATCTTCCAGTGTGATGGACGCACAGACTGATGAAAGCCAAACCAAACCTCCCTGCCTCCACCCAATGGATGGTTGTAACCTTCAGGAGGTGAGAAAAAAGATCGCCCCACTGGAGTGTACCTGAATCAGGAAAAAAAAAAATAGATACTCCAAAACACTAAGGAAGCGTGGTATTAGTTACACAGTCTAGAAGAAACAGACATTTAAATACACATGTGACTCATAAATTCAAAGAATGAAATACGTATAATAATATGCCTAACAAACCTACTGAAGAACTATTACACTAAATAATCTAAAGGGACCTTCACAACAAACCTTCAGAAATTAACACAGAATTGGTATAAAAACAAAAATACACATGTGACTCATAAATTCAAAGAATGAAATACGTATAATAATATGCCTAACAAACCTACTGAAGAACTATTACACTAAATAATCTAAAGGGACCTTCACAACAAACCTTCAGAAATTAACACAGAATTGGTATAAAAACAAAAATACACAAGCTTTTTCACCTCATGAGTTAGTTTAATCATCATATATTTTTTTTTAAATCTATGTAGGAATCACAGTCAAATGATTAAAACAAATTTACAGCTGACTTTGGTGCACTTTAAAATTATACAAGATATTAACAATATACAATTCATCTCAGCAATAGTCAAATAGAATGTAATATTCATTTTTTCACCTTACAGCTTAGGCACAAAGAGATACCAATGTTGAATTTTTTAAGGAGTTTTGAGTTTACACTTGCAAGGGAATCATGGCATCACATAACTTTTGACTGCAATTAAATTTATTATTGCCTCAAGTCTTGAGTTTATTTTGCAAATCAGTAATGTTAGCTGCAAAGCTACCATTCTTATATAGTGTTTACTTAAAGAATGCCATAGATCATTCTGACTATATTATAATACCAGATGATCATACATGACACAAGTCAAAATGTTGCTATAGCATTTAACTCTACATGTTGTCTCTGAACGCATTGAATTTCACTCCCCCACTTTTTCCATCACAGTTATCCATTTTTTTCTTTAAACAAAAATTATGAGCCATACAAATTAAATTTTTGGTTCAATGCTAGTAAAATAAATACTATTTCAAGGTCAAACAATCATGAAATATTGGGAAAAAAAAAACGAAAAAAAAACCACATACAATCCAATTGAGGATATCTCTAATTGTTTGCAAAACTAAACATAACAACCTTCCTGATTAAGAAAGTTTTACAGCCTCTAACCCACTGAGAATTGGAAACAGGTTGCAAAACATACAAACACACAAATAACTGCACAGCACCCTTTTTTTTTTCACTGTGGATCAAATTCTCATCCACATTTCAATGGAGATCTGGGTTTTATAAAATTCCAGAAATAACATGTGGACAGTAAAATCCATGAATAAAATAATGGAGGCGTTTATCAATCCTTGGGACTTACGTCTTGCTCGGCAAGTGTCTCATGACTACATCCAAAGCCTGGATAGCATCCATGGGGATCTGGCGTGTACGCCCTTCCAGAGCTTCCTCCAGGGCAAATAAGCTCACCTGACCTACAAATCGAATACCTACTTTGAAGACTCTGTCTCGCCCTTCACCTGGCAAGGTCACTTCCAACTCAACCTGTTGAGTTGCAATAACTTTCACTTTAATGTGAAGCTCACATCAATTAAATAAATAATATAATAACAAGAAGCGCAAATAATTGTTATCTTTGCTAAAACAGCAGACCTAAAATTGATTATCTGACCTTTAAAAGGTTCCTATCAGGCAGGTCATAACTGAAGAAATGAGGCCCCAAAATCATCAATAAATCACAGGCAGGATTTCTCTGCAAATCTGAAGCAGATGCAGCGCTTGTTTTAATTCCAATAATTCCAATTTAACACTATAAAATGTACATTATATGTGAATACTGTCTGGAATCTCACAACAAACAAAGCTGTGGACCAAAAAAACCTTAACTTTGAGCAATATTAATACAACTGTACCCTTTCTGATCCTATTGGCAGCGCCTCCCGACTGTAGAGATTTTTTCTGCCATCAAATACTGGCTTTTGTCCCTGGAAAATCTTCTGTTGGTATGATGTTACTGTTACCATGGTGTCAATAATTTCTCTGTAAATGAGAGTTTATTAAAAAAAAATTAGATAAAAGTCTTACAAATTCAGAAAAATAGCAGGCTCTCTTTAAATTGTTTAACACAGCATTTCAGTACACTTGAAATAAGAGTCAGGATTAAATTAATTTCTTAGTTCAATGTGTATTGAGTCTTTCTTTCATGTTTAATTTGCAAAAGATAGAGATATTCTTTTAAACAAAATGTATGGCTTTCTGTCCATCTTTACTTTGCATTACTTTTATTCAACTGCAAAGTTTCAAATCAGAATTTTCTTAAACATATATTTTTAACTAAAATGTATGACTTTCTGTCTGTCTTTACTATGTACTGTTTTAATTTCTTTGAATATTGTCAAATCAGAATATCCGGTTATGGCCTACTGCAAAATGTATCAGATCTCATACATTTGCCTTTCGCAACTTAGCTTCTTCTCAACACAGACTTGTGCCTAAACATAACCATTTTCAAAAATGCCACATGTGGTGTCCACTTACCTATTGACCCTTCGGGGACACTTGTCTGGTGATATGCTCACTTCATAGTGGTGAATGATACCTTTAGGCACTCGAACCTGAAAGTGATTGGCACGAAGTGGGATGGTCCGCCCTTCTGATCCAATATTGGGACGAGGCGGGGACATAAAGTCAGAAAGAGGCACCACGGGAAGACCTTCTCCTGGTGTACCAGGGGGCTGTTGGCCAAAATTTGGAGGGGGCTGATCTGTTAATGCTGGTCCCAGAGGATTGGTCACTGGAGGTGGGGGAACTGTTCGACGAAAAAAAAAAAAGCAAAAATCATCCAATTTATAGTGCCATTTACTTTTAACAAATCAATTCTGTCAATTCTAATTGTTTTAAGGAGACAAAGAGTAAAAAGTCTCCTTTGTTAAATTATAAAAAAAAATTAAAGATTAAAAATAAGAAGCTTAATGTAACTTGTCATTTCAAAGAAAAGTCTAATTTAGATTAATTTTCCTTCTAGCAATTTAAACTCACCATCTTGTGGCAGCTGTGGAAATGGGAAATGGATGCCTGGCTGACCTAGATAAAATAAAGAATAAAAAAAATATGAAGTTGACAAAATAAAATTAGCAAAAGGATCCATTACATTGAAGGTGACAAGATTAAAATTGGCCCAATAATGGAAAAAAAATTATGTGAACAAATAAACAATCAATATGAAATTGTTAGGCTGAATAAGGTTTCTTAATCTTATGGTAATTGTGAAATGGATATACAGTGAACCTGGGACTCAATGAATTAGCCTGCTCTAATAGAACAATTTCATAGTTTCAAGCATCAATGAAGCCAAGTTGTTAATTAAGAAGGGTAAAATTTTTTGCAATTTATTTTATACGTCTATAACTACACTTGTATAACAGAAGCAAACTGTTTTTATTTCAGTTTGCATAAATATGTATAAAGTCATTTTTTGTCCGATTTCATTCCCAGATATAGCTTATGTAATTTGTTCACAGAAAATTAATGGAATTAAGAATTGAAGATTTTGAGTTTTAGTCAAAGCCGAGTTTTGCTCCATCGCAAGTAAACATATGGGATTTCCTAGGTTTTTTTTAGCAGCAAGGCTACATTGAGTCTGAGGCTATTCATAGCAAAGTTGACAGAACGATTTCTAAAATGCCGGTTGTTTTCTAAATTTAGCCAATTGAATAAGATTTTTTGTTTATACTAATTACATTACATAGCCTCACTTAATATGATTTTAGGGTAGTAAAAAAGCCCTTTCTAGAATTTATATACATTTTTTTCAACTTTTTTTATTTTTGTATTCCTTCCTCTCCTAAAGCGAGGATGCCAAAAGATAAAAATTGAATGGTGTCCCTATGGTTTCATATTACTCTTACCAAGGTGCTATTTTATATACTTTTAGAGGCTTCACAGAAAATTCATAACTGGTTTCACAAGCATCTTAGAAATTCTTACTGCAAAGCTGCTGAAAAATTGCCATAAATACTTTCTCCAGCAACAAATAAATTTTCAATTTTTCTTGCTCACTCAGGGCAGAGGCCTTTGGTTTTTTTTATCTTCAAGAAATTTATACAAATATGAAGCATCCCATGCAATAAATACAAAACTAAAAAAAAAAAAAAAGCTTTTGCCATAGCTCACCATCAAGGACGTGGAGATTTGAGACACAAAAGACAGGAGCGCGGTTATAAAAAAATGAATAAATAAACCAAGCTTAACGATAGCAATAGCACTAGAGTGGAGAAAGGACATTTAAAGACTTTAACAGCAAAAGTTTGAAGCTTTTGAGCATGCAAGAGATAGTTCACTTGAAGCAGTTGGATAGGAGACAAAGTGAGACAAACTGGTTTGAAAAAGGGAATTTTTTTTTTGCAGCCAAAAAGAAAAATGTGGCATTTGCTTTTCCTTAGCTTTAGACAAAAACTTTTTATGCTAATTGATACTTTGATTTGACAAGAGTAAATGGTTATATCAAAAGTAAATGGGGCACGGAGTGGATTACTTCTTATTTAGGTGGTTACAGTCCCATAAGAACCATTATTAGTTTTTATGACCACTTTCTTTATTCAGGTAAAAATTTCACATGAAAGATTAGAAACTTTCTTTGAAAGCTCAAGTCAAATAATGAGATATTTTTTTTACAGTTAATCCATTGAGATTAAAGGGAATGGTAAAAGTTTTTTGCTATAAAGAAAATAAATACAAGTACGTTTCTTTGGTAAATGATCTCACAACAAAGCCATTATATCCATTCAAAGTTTCTCCTCTTTTTCCTGAACACCTCGTATTCTAAACAATTCATACCTTCTGTAACATGAGCAAGAGCTTTTGAATGGTCTCTAATATTAGAATTTTTTGCTCTAAAAATGTTTGTTCTACAATAATATTGTGAACAGTCTGTGGGAAACAGCTAATGCAAAAGACAAGGAAGCGCGAACATTGTTGCAAGAGCTACCCAAAATCTAGATGAGGAAAGATGCCCTGCAACTTGTAAATTTCATTAACACAATCAGGACATTTTCCATGCCATGTGTTAAAAAAATAAGTTTTAAACGTAACTACCAACATTAAACTGAATACTTTAACATATTCGACTATTTGACTAAATCCCAAATTAGTAGTGGAATATTCAGTAATTCACAATTATTTCCTCACAATAATCAGTGATAGATTAAAAACATGAGTAGATTGTAGCTAGTATAGTGATGTCACTAACTAACCAAAGCAATAATCATGTACCGAAGTTTTATGACTCAACATCCAAAACATTTGGCTGTTTGTTTACAAGTTAATAAATATGACTGTATAAACCAATCTCTTGAGATTTTACAAGATAAACGAACTGACTGATAAGAGTGAAGATAAAATGTATAGATTAAAATAAAATATAAAAGATGCTTTTACACCAGTTAATTTTTTACAAGGAATAGTTTAATTAACTCACTCAGATTTGATTAGGTTATTAGGAGAATAGGAAGTATGGAGGAAAGATTCCTATTTTTATAAAGGTCAGCAGAATTTATGGAAAACTGTCTATGTCATATAAAAAAATTTATAACCAAAAAGTATGATACCTACCATTGCCCAAGTGTTGTCCCAAGAAAGAAGGCGGCATGCCTTGGCCTTGAAAATAGAACAAAGACCTCACTTTTAATTTTGTGGTTTGAAATGTTCTTATACCACCAGGATAATTAATAAGTGAACCGTTAACTTACAGAACCCTAAGCTACAACATTTTTGTTCTTCTTTTTTTTTTGTGTTTTGCAGTTATACAGAAATATTATAAATATATTATTGCCTCCATAGAGGAATACCTTAATTACAATATAACACCATAATATGCTGTTAAAAAAAAAAAAAAATATGGTAAAAACAGGTTATTGTTTGTTTGAAGACGGATCGCATCATTGCTTTTTCAGGATTCCCTTGAGATTAAATACAATGCTAAAAAACCTTATGCATTTTTAACTGGAAAAAAATTCCAAGATATTATAGGCCTATTTTCATAAAACCAGAGTGATGTATTGAGTACAGCCCTAAATAAGTGCTATGCTACTTTCCATGGCAATGCTTTTCTTTCTTTTATTTCCGTGAATCTGACACAATTTATGTCTATCATTATTTGGCTGAATATGAAGCAGTAGGGTTCAGTCAGTTAACAGAACTGATTCACTACTTAATGATTTTAAGACAGGAAGAGAGAGGAAGACAGATAGAGAGAAAAGTATTCAGGCAATGCTCAATTTCATTTTCCGTGGAAGAGAGAATGCAGCAAAATCAAGCATGCCTCTTTCAAAGGACTGGAATATGACAAATTGATACTTTGTTATCTTGATATGCAACATGGGTTACTATGGATCTCAAAGCTACTACTCAAGTTAATTTTAGCCCATTCGTAAGCACGGGTAGAAGAAGAAAAAAACAAACAATGAAACAAAATGTCATGTCACAAATATAAAATTTAAGGAGTTTCTATGTAAAATATTTTGCAACATATATGTTTCCATTTTCAAGTCAAACAGCTTAAGATGTAAACAGATATCCCACTGTAGAGAATGTTTTGTCTTAATCACCAACATGCACAGGTACAACTCATCAAGATGTAAATTTATAAAATTTGATGAGTGAAAAAAGCTTCTCCCACAATTAACAACAAATCTGAACCAAATCATTCCCTTCTCAGTCAATCTGGGGTCCATTAAAAGGCTATACAAACTGCTCAGTCTAAAACCGGATAAAATTGAAGGAAAAATTTTACACTTTTGATCGTCTTGTATCTCCTTGTATACTATACAAAAAAAAAGTCTGAATATATTTCGGAATGAAATAAATGTCTGAAGTCAGTCAATTCATCGAGATCTGCCATTTATACAGACAGACAAAGATATGACCATTACTTATTTTGTAATTTCACCTTAAAGTGGATATATGATCGAAGATCCCTCCGATTCAGGGTTGAATGATAATCTCATCCTGAAGTTTAATTAAACATCTAACTAGGCCATTATTTGCTTATAATACCTCAAAGCTACTAAACATATTGTTTAAAATGTGGTGTGGGAAAGGGGGGGGCGCGCAACCATTTTGACTATTGCAGCAGGCAAATTTTTCTCAAAAAAATAAAAACAGTAGCTAGACAACAGTGCTTGACAAAGCAATGAATATTACCCATAAACTATTTCACAGAAACATTAACTAAAGTGTCATAGATAAATGATCATAACAGCATCATTAAGCTTTGGAGAATTTTGTTTTGTTTTGCTTACGCATACCAGTAGTAGGGTTGCTCACTATTTATTATATTTTTGGCATTTTATGGGCCTATCATCTTTAGCCACACAGTATTAAGAAATTTTTTAAAGGTGAAGTCAACATGACAGCCCTTTAAAATTTGATAAATATGTTGTGATACCCACAAAATCTGTCAGTTCTGTTATCTGTACAATAAAAACACTTATAAATTCAAATTCTATAGTTGCCAGTTGTCCTGTACACAATAGTTCAATGGAAAATTTTGACTAAGTTCTACTCTCACTAATTGCTCTTACTTTCAGTAACTGAGCATAAGCTTTACTTCTTTTTGCAAATTCACAACACAGGGATAACCTAAACCTAATTTTCAAGCCAAAATTTACAATCTGTACCATCAAAATAGTTGACGTGCAAGACAACTATTTTCAGAAGAGTAATTTTTTAAGGGAATAGGTATGATGAAAAGGTGGCTTTTTTTTTTTATTTTTCTCTTAATTGTTCTTAAGACTTTAGAATGCAACCTTGAAAAAATGAGAAACATAGAATGCTATTCTAAAAAAAACACCATTGCTGCAAAAGTAAGTTATAAAATGAAAGGGAAATGACATTAATTCATTTATTCAATAAATCCTGATTTTTACATTCAACACCATAACTTTTCTTTAATTTCTTTTGAGAAGGTAGTAGAATAAAAAGGATCTTCTGCACAAAACTTGGACTCTAGGATGATATTAATTAGAAAGTATTATAAGAAAATTATGAAAACTCAACATCAAATAAAAACAGAAATTATAAATATTATGATTTTGCTTTCTTTTTCTCCTTGTATTTATGACCACAATACAATTTAACTTGAGCTCCA
Organism: Elysia crispata; assembly: GCA_033675545.1. Lineage (NCBI taxonomy): Eukaryota > Metazoa > Mollusca > Gastropoda > Plakobranchidae > Elysia > Elysia crispata. The sequence goes on from JAWDGP010001563.1 coordinate 100,572, forward strand.
AGAGAGGCTGAATCATTTTGAACCTGAGTGTTCAAAAAAGACCCGTATAAAGAGGGAGAGAGACAGGAGCATAAAACGACCAATAGGAATTCATGAGACTGATCAAAAGTCACAAATAATATTTCAAGGCTTAACTAAAACTACTTATTACAAAGGCCATAAACCAAGACCAAAAAAAAAAAAAAAGCTAAACATAGGCAGCAGCACACCAATAGCCTTCAGTAAGTAAATTAATTACTGCTGACATTGATAGCAAGTTATAATTATAAAGGGTAGAAGCAATCCGAAACAATCCGATTGGATCCACTCAGCAAGGCAGAGAGGGTAGCATCATAAACCTCTAGTATCAAGCAATTAACGCATTGCAAAATATAAGAAAAATATTAATATTGGCCTAAAAAAGGATATTGCTTTATATATATAACATTAAGTGCATTTACAATTTTATTTAGTCCTGAAAATCTAGCCCCTTCAACAGACTTGGAGAGGGTTTAGGAATGATCGAACAAATAATTTGCCACTTTTAACAGTACTGTTTCTTCAGCTCACCACAAATTGCATTTTTCAAATTATGATTTACTATTAGACTAAAGTAAAAAAAAGTCACATTTTAATATGGTTCTATTTGATCATTTGTTCCTTTATTGCTCATAAAAAATGCCAAAAAAAAAAAAGCAATAAAAATTATGATATTCACATTGTGATTTCACAGCAAAAGTTAAGGACACAACAAGTTTAATATTTTTACCTGCTGGCGACATACCAGTTGGAGGCCGCCCAAAGCCGCCATGGCCTGAGGAAAAGTATTATGTGAAATAAAAAATAAAGGTGTACACCTGTAAAAATAAGCAGTTACTATTTTTCTTAATTACTATTTGCAGATACGAGCTCAACTCACCCTAAGTTTTAATATTTTTTTCTTATTGAATTTGATATGCTGAACACGAATATTAAGGTTTCATTTGTCGCGAATAAATACTTTTCAATATATTTATAAGCATTTTGGTGCTGCTCTAAAATCCATTAAACTACAAGTTTTGATTTTGTAGGGAAACATTTTATGTGAAGCCTGACATGAGCTGGGCCGATATCTGCAATTTTCCCTTTTCTTGTAACAATCATATTCCATAATTCATAACACTGATGAATAAAAAAAAACAACCCCCAAAAAATTGTCTATATGTTATGTGTAACCTGTTTATATTTCATTTTCAATCAATTATTTCTTGAATTTGCCAAATTTTTTCTTTAATATGATATTATGCAAAAAAAAAATGTATTTGAGATAACTAAAGCAGCTTCATGGCATTGCAATATTTGTGTTCCTTTATATTATACTAGATCTAGATCTATATCATGGCTAAATCGAGGAAAAGGGGAGGGAGGAGGGGCCTCAGCTCCCATCAGCTGTAGCTATCACAAAATATTAGACTTGAGATTTACATTAACTAACAGAAAGATTTTAAAGCATTAATCAATGTACCTCCTAACATTGATTATGAGTCACGTCTTGTCCAACGCAGATTTAGATCTACCTCAAGATGAATAGACCTAGACACCTAAATCAGATCTAACCGACATTCAGACAACTCGGACAGATTCAATACCAGAACTATAATTTTGATGAGAACACCGTGAAGAGAAGAACAATTTAAATGGGTCTTGATTTATATGTTCTAAAAATCTAAAGATCTAGATCTAGATAGCCTAGATGCCTAATTTGTTTACTGATCCTTGATCTAAACAAAGGAAGTGGCTTGACAATGCGATTCTGTAGTGTGCTCTGATTCTCTCTGATCTAAAACTAGATTCATCGTGCAATGGATATTAGTCATAGTCTTCTTAGTTTAACACGTTCTTAATCTTATAAATACTCACCTTGTTGCATAGGAAACATTTGAAATTCTTTCCAATTTAAGTAATGTGTAATGAAATAACGATAGTTTAGACAATGGGCCTCCGACCCAAAACATTCATGGCGGTTCGAGCGCTTCCCGTTCCGTTGGCCTCGCTTTCAAGTTCAACACACTCTTTCGGATTCTATTACTGTAAAATGTAAAATATAAGAAAATATTTTAATGATTATTCTTTGACGTAAATCAGATTCAATGTCAGCAAAATTAAAAAAAAAGATTTCGGTAAATAATATTCAAGTATATTTAATTGTATACTGCTTCTTCATATTTTTTCACTACCATTAAGCTTAAAGATTAATCAATACCTTTTTTGGGTTTTTCTTTTCTAAGATAAAAATTTGAGCAGCTTTACAGCTAATGTGTGTGCCTGCGGAATATGAGCTCTTCAGTCACTGAGATGAGTATTTTACGACTGTTTGTGCCAATCATCAGTGGGCAAATTTTCCCTCTCGCAAGCAGTCGTAGGAGGAAAAAGAATACAACCCGGCTTCTTACGATTTAAAATATCTCAATCAATGATAAAAAACAGCTTACGAGTCACTTTGAGTTTTTCATATGTTTAATTACCTAAACTTTGTTGATTTTGTTACGTTCCTTACTTCTCTTTGCTGATATCTAGAAGAGAATGGACCAAAAGAGGAATAAAATTAAAAAAGGCTATAATGAAAAAGTGAACAAACACGAATGCGGAAGAAACAATAATTGCCAAAATCTTTCTACAATGTATATATATATATATATATATATATATATATATATATATATATATATATATATATTTGTCGACACACAAATGGTCTTCTTTTACACATTTAATGATCTTTTTCTATCTTTCATTGGAGATTTGAAGAAGGAAAAGGAAAAAAATGGAAAGTCTGAAAACGAATAAACAAACGACTCTTCAAACAGTGCCAAATCGTGACGACTGTGTTCCAAAGGCATAGTTGAAGAAAAATATGACAATTGACATTGAATAGAAAAAAGGAGAGAAATATAAGATCTAAAGAAGGAAATTTTAAGAAGAAAAAAAAAAAAAGAAAAAAGAAAAAGAAACAAAAACAAAGGATATGAGCTAAGTGCATTCGCGAACAAAATCGGCGAAAATGACTCTACAAGCAGTGTCACGTGAAGACCTTTCAGGTTCGAGTCACATCGAGAGTCAAAAAAAAAGAAAGAGCCCAAAAAGAAGAAAAAATGGAAGAGGAATAAGAAAGAAAAAGCATAAATAAATATTGAAAAAAAGAAAGAAAATAAAAGAAAAGCACCCACGACAGTATAAAAGATGCAATGAAATAATCAGCACTTTACTAACTAACTGATGTTAAAATTATCATCATAATTATTATCACCATCATAACTAATACGTTACTTAACTCATTCCAAAGGGTATTTTTAAAAGGCCAACGTCCATGAATCACATAAGCCTGACCACATTATGAGCCTAAAAAAAGATTAGATTCAGGCTTAATGTCACTTATAGATCAGCAAAGGGTTCCTATAGCCTTCTAACTAGCATAGAATTTATAACAGGCTCTTATCGTGGCTTAAATAATACTTAATATATATCGCGATATTAAATGAGCGTTTATTATCTCCATATATACTATCTAATTATGTTAAGCTGAGCCCACAAAGGATAACTCTTTGGTGTTCAAAATATCAAGCCACTAATAATAATAGCAACAGGTATTTCATGTGCCACTTGCCTCACAATAAGTCGTAAGGTATAACATTTCGTACATGACTGTTGGATACATCTCGCCTCCTGCCTTAAGTCACACGCAGTCTTTAACATCCCCTCCCCCCCCCCCCCCCCCATTTTGCGTTTGTTTTGAGAATAAGAAAATTCTCTAGAAAATCCAATGAAATCCGTTACCTGCATGATCTGATCTGCAATACAACATTGTATATTTATAGGACGATTACGAGCTTACAGCCATCGGGCACACCGCCAGTGGTGAGTGAGCAGTTTACAACTTCTGTGATATATTAGAAGCAAAAATTTAAAAAAAAAAGGTAAAAGAGTTGATGAGGTACAGTTATTGCATCCGAATCGTATGATTTTTAGAGGAAAGTTTTTCATGAATTTCAAAAGTTCACTTTTTTTTACTTTAGTAAATGCATGAAATCGCGAGCCACTAAATGGTTCATAAGTAAAACGGAATAATTCTTGAGTATTCTTATTAAGGTCAGCATGAAGTTTTTTTTTCACTCACACACACACACACACATATATATTATAGTTCTTGTTCCTCTTCCGGTGGTAGATCGATGTTGATTTCCTTTCCTAGAAGCTGATCTGCTGTTGCGAAAAGTGCTTTATATGTTGTAAAAGTTTGAAATGTATTTGAAAACTTTTCTCTTTAACACTTCTGAATAAAATACATCTATGTAACTCTTTCACTCTTGCTTTCGAAGATAGATAGATGTATCTCGAGAACGGTTTTCCTCCACTTCTGTTATCTGCGCTCTGTATTTTTGTTGGTTTTTTTTTTTTTTTTCAATTTATTTCATTTTTAATTTTAAGACGTTGGAAAAAAAGGTAAAACCACAATGAAATAGGTGCCTCAATGATGCGGCGCTTGAAGACTGGTGTGTGTTTATCGAGAGTGACACGAAGCGTTGAGTCCAATCGTTCGGCAGTGATGGTAGAAGGGCAGGGTGACCCAAGAACCGTTCTTCGAGTTCCAGCCTTGATCAAAGATACCGTATCCTTCTTCTTGATGTTTCTCGACTGAACACTGCGTTTTATTGATTCAGCGTTAGAGTTAATAAAATCAAGGGTATGCAAGCGATGGTCAGACAACTGGTTGTTGATTGTGTCTACCGCATTAATCAAACGTGCACAGATGGGCTCAATGACCAGAACGAGAGTATGCCCAACCTTTTGTGTTAACCCCATGGCCCAACGTTCTCTGTTCAAGTCCATATTCTTCCAAGGTTGCTTCTAGTCGCTTGGAGAGGTTGTGTTGTTAAAATATATGTTGAAATGACGACAAATCTCTCTGATGTCGTTGATAACATTTCAGAATTCAGTGGAGAAACTGTCAGTATTTATCATGTGGAAGAGGGGAGGGGGGACAGTAGGTGCACACAATAGATGTAGAGCATTACATTGCAATGAAACATCGAGTGGGTGCTGTAAAAAAAAAAAAAAGATTTTACAGGCAGGGGATTTAATTTCTGCTCCAAAATCAAAGGCAATGGCTCCTTCTGATCGACCCAAGCACGGGTTTCACATCGTAACCAGGTTAACGCAAAGATGATATAAGGGGTTCATCATCTTCCTCCCATAACACAACAAAGTCTCGGTAAAACATCAAATGTCTACCTTCAATGTTTTATCACATGCAGTGTAATGTGCCCAGTGATACCTGGTGAACTTATAATGACGTGGAAGAACATGTCGGATATGTTTGTTAGATACAAATTATTAAGAAGCGACAGGACTTTCGAACCTACTAAAATTATTAGAAATTACAGAGGCATTAAATAATTACAAGCTGGCTTTTAAGAGTGAAAACAAGTAATTTATGCTTGTAGCACAGAAAGAAAATCCATAATTAGAAAAGAAAAACACTAATAAAAATAAAATTGAAAAATATTTTGAGAATAATAACATGGATCGGGTTTCGGATGGTATGAAACAAAGGAACCGCAAAATATATCGGTATACAAATGATCTAAACATTGTTTCAAGCCAGATTAGACTTCAATATTTTGGAAAATTACAAAAGAAACAGACTTGATCTCTTATCGAAAGAATTGAAGAAAGAGGGTGAGCGAGCTACGTTGTAGTTGATTATTAAGTGAAAGATTTGAAAACAGGAAAATTCCCAGGTCCTAGCGCTGTTCTGCCCAGTGCGTTAACATTAAGTGTTGTGCAAATCAGCTGAGGAAGATCTTATGTGATGTTTCCAATTTGTTGCCAAATAAATGTGTGGTATCAATAGTGTTGGAAACGTGCAGTATTATACCTATCCCTAGGAAACAGAATGTAAGTTGTTACACAAGGAATCATTCACGGCCAGTACCATTTGTGTCGTGTGTAATGCAAGTTCTTGATAAGTCTGTGATGGTCACTTTAATGGCCTGGGAAATTGCTGAATTTGTAGACTCTTATCAATCTGTATAACAATCTAAAAAAAAAAACCATAGATAATGCAATCACTCATGCTCTGCACTATATTTATACTCATTTAGCTCTGTCGTCAACAAGCAGAGCGTAAATGTTTTTGTTTTGTTTTTTTAATTTTCTCAAGGTTAGCGTTTTTTAACACAATCCAGTCTCATATTCTGTGCGATAAACAAACTCGGAAACAGAGCATTGTGGTTCACAAACTCTATTGTCTATCTAATGAAAGATTAAATTTTAAAAGATTTTTTTTCATTGAATTTTTTTCTTTATTCCGAGATAATGAAACTGTGAGAAACGTTTTCCATATTCCATTCTCACTTTGATGAAATCAAGGTCTTCATTGTTAAACACTCAAAAATCAACTTTCTCGTCTTCCGTTTCTTTTTTTTTTTTTTTTTTAATATAAAAATAAATACTAATGCAGATTGATTAGGAAGATCAAATAACAGATCAAGAGAGAAATAGAGAGAGAGAGAGAGAGAGAGAGAGAGAGAGAGAGAGAGAGAGAGAGAGAGAGAGAGAGAGAGAGAGAGAGAGGCAGACAGACATACATACATACATACAGACAGACAGAAACGGAGACAAAGAGAGTGAGTACTGTATTGTAACGTAAAATCGTAAAATCCTCGAAATATATTGTTCCATCTGCATGATTATCTTACAAAAAAATAAATAAAAAATAAATAATGATAATGAAAATTGTATCAGCGTGGCGCCTTAATGCCGAAGTAGATATTGATTGTAAACTTTCAGCCAAAATTATTCCACAGGTTAATAGCTCTTGTCGTTATCAGTTTTCCGGCGCCCTTCACTTACCTATCTTCTTCACGTTTCAATAGCGATAACTGATAGAATATCAACGACTGGAGTCAGGGTGGTACATGTGGTCTCATTATTTTACTCAAGCGGAGCTTGATCATGTCCGGACGCCCTAGCGATATATTTATACGCTTTACCGACTGCACTTACAAATTTGTTCGTTTGTTGTTTGATTTAGCCCATCTTCAATATAATGATAATTATTTAGCATTTTTTTAAATTGCATATCAAACTACTTAAGCCTCTATCAAGCAGGGTAGAAATCACGAAAATAAAACATTGAGGCCCTAAAATCAACTGCAGACGATGTGGGTCTCGAATCCGCGAAGAAAACCTTACCGGATATCAGGGCGGATGCTCTAACACCTCAGCCAGCAGTTGCGCTCTACGAGAGTAGACGAAAATGTAAAAGTGAACTCTATTGGCTGCAGGTAAGCAGATAGATAAAAACGAAATCAATGTTTCCAACTTGGTAGGAGTTTTCGGAAGTGATCCTATTAAAATTTTTAGGTACCACGTTCCTGGACCTTAACTTTTGGCCTTTTTTTGTTGTTGTTGTTGCTGCTGCTTTTTTGTGTTATTCACATAGATTTACATAACATTTACAAGATTCGCTTACTCAGCATAAAAAATGCAATTATCGATATAGAAAATAAGAATGGTTATCTAATTTTGTAAAATCCTAAACTTTAATAGACCCTTTTAAACATTCGTTATAATCCAGGTTTAGAATTATCATGCAGCAGCGCAAGGCAGTGCACTTTTAGGCTCTTAATGATGAAATTCACAGTTACTATTTGACAAGCGTTTCAAAAGATCTTAAAATAGATTAGGAAAGTACACAATTAGCTGATTTCTTTGTTCTGTGCTATCCGAATTTATTTAGAGACCCTTCTAAACGCGCATTAGAAGTTGAGTAGTTAGAATCTCACGGAGAAGCTAGATAACAGATTAGCCAAAGGAGGCGGACCACATCTCTCATCTTGGCTGGATTGCTATCTAGGCACTAAACCACTTCTCCAACTGGTCTGACGATAGTTAGAGAGCATTTTTGTTCCTTATGAAGGAACCTCTCATTTCTTCTGGTCCAGATCCAGCGGGAACTGTTTTCGGCTATTTTAGCCAGTAGTTTTAGAGCTTTTGCTTTCTTGCCTTATATGGAGAGTCCAGTCAGTCGGTATTTCCTAGCTCTTTGGTCAGATTCTTTTATAGATGTGGGCCTTTTCATTCTGGAGAGTCCAGTCAGTCGGTATTTCCTAGCTCTTTGGTCAGATTCCTCTATAGATGTGGGTCTTTTCATTCTGTTTCCGAATGGAATTGTTAGCTCCACCATGATCAGTTGTTGTGTGGAAGTTGAACGGATCACGATATCACGCCTTAGTCTTGTTTTTTTTTTTTTTTTTTTTTTTTTTTTTTTTGATTATATTGGCGTGAATGTCCCATTCTGGTAAGTCTGCTGAAATATTCCGGTCGTTATATTCTTCAAGTGGGCATTTCTCAGGTTTGTTGTCTTGACGAACTTTCCGAGCCATAACCTAGCGCCTCTCTCTGTTGTGAATATAATGCATTGGTTTTAGGAGAGTAGTCTCTCCTTTAGTCGTGCTTATGATTGCAGCAAGTTCCTGAAGGACTCTGTTATGCCTCTATGTTTATCGGCCCTGTGAAAGCCAATCTTGCAAGAATTCAAGACAAGCTCTGTGGTCTGCGTGCCTTGGCATCGCGGACAAGTGGGGTCTTCTTTCTTTCCACACCGCACCAGATTTGCATTGGAAGGCAAGATTCGTATACTGATCTGATGAGAAAGCTGATCCGAAGTGGTACCATGTGCCACATGACATTTCATGTGTGAGATTTCTGCAGGGTATTATCTCATTTGACCATTGCCCCTGTTGCAGCTGCTTTCTGGACTCCACTGAATCTTCATTCAACACCATCTAATAATATTCATGACCATGTCTCTTTTCTCTTTTCTTTCTGCTTTTGAGCACCGCTTTGGTGAAGATGATCCAAGCCTTTTGCGGTCAGGTTGAGTTTGCCCGATCACTCTTTAATCTTAAGGCCGCTTTGGTTTGGTCTCCGTCTTCAACAACTTTCCATTTCCTACCCGGGTCCTCTCAATCATGGAGAGTAATCTTTGCCACATTTATATAATTCCAAGACGGATTTTAGTGGGAGCTTCAACTTGGCCTCTACCGCTGCAGCGTGTGTAGGACGTTTTACATCGGCAGCGAGTACCCATCGATCGGGCAGATTTTGTTTTAAAGACAAGCTCCTCTTGTCGGGTATATTTTCTTCCAACTACTCTTTGTCACCTTCTCTCTTCTTCTTGTTGACCTTCCTTGCCCAAACTCCTGATTTGCTTTTCTCTTTTTCTTTGTACCAAGCTCTTTATGCATAGCATCCATTGCTGCAGCTGCATTTACATTGCCCCTATGTCCAATTAACTCTGTCTGATGTAAAGATTTCTTAGATTTTGAAGAGATTTCATTTTACCGCATCCCCTGCTTTATCTGCTCACGTTGCGGCGCTGCCTCATGCTGGACCCTCAATTGTTCGTCAACTAATTCTACAAAAGTCAGTTTGCTTTGACTGATGCTGGGCCCTCATTTGTTGCGTCAACTAATTCTACAAAAGTCAGTTTGCTTTGACTGATGCTGGGCCCTCATTTGTTGCGTCAACTAATTCTACAAAAGTCAGTTTGCTTTGACTGATGCTGGGCCCTCATTTGTTGCGTCAACTAATTCTACAAAAGTCAGTTTGCTTTGACTGATGCTGGGCCCTTATTTGTTGCGTCAACTAATTCTACAAAAGTTAGTTTGCTTTGACTGATGCTGGACCCTCATTTGTTGCGTCAACTAATTCTACAAAAGTCAGTTTGCTTTGACTGATGCTGGGCCCTCATTTGTTGCGTCAACTAATTCTACAAAAGTTAGTTTGCTTTGACTGATGCTGGACCCTCATTTGTTGCGTCAACTAATTCTACAAAAGTCAGTTTGCTTTGACTGATGCTGGGCCCTCATTTGCTGCGTCAACTAATTCTACAAAAGTTAGTTTGCTTTAACTGATGCTGAACGTCCTGCTGCTGATATTGTTGATGTATCTATAGCACAATGCAATTACCAGGTTATATCTATGAGCTGTTAATAGTATGTCAATATTACTATTTAATGAAACATTTAACAGCTTTATCAATTAAAAAAAAAGATATTGATTTTCGGTAAGAAACTCATTTTGTTCCTCAAGTGCAACTGCACTAAAATTATGTACCTAATATACCAGTTATATCAAAACTTTTAAAAATATGCAACCGCTAAAATCTGCACTGAATTAGAAATCATACTTAATGTCTAATAGTGTAATTAGACCTCATTAACACATATTATATATGTGCATGTATGACTGTATATATATATATATACAGTCACATAATATATATATATATATACAGTCACACACACACACACATATATATATATATATGTATATGTATGTATGTATGTATGTATGTATGTATGTATGTATGTATGTATGTATGTATGTATGCATATATCTTCTCACTCTTTTTATTTATTTTGTTTTTAAGCGAAATCTTTCAGTATGTGATGGCCTCAGTCGAGCTCCAGATAAAGGGCTAGAGCAACAACGCTTTCACTCTCTGTACCATGTGCGTTTAGAACATGTTGACTTTTAACCTATCTTTTAGGACCTGCCCACTTTTTAAACCAATCAGGGGTCTGAAAAAAGGGGGTGAGGTTAAGTATGAACAATCAAAAAAAAAAAAAAAAGGCTGGCCAATTATTTTTTTAGTTGCACGGCTAGAGCACGACACAGTCGATCTCTCTCTCTCTCTCTCTCTCTCTCTCTCTCTCTCTCTCTCTCTCTCTCTCTCTCTCTCTCTCTCTCTCTCTCTCTCTCTCTCTCTCTTTCTGTCTGTCTCTTTGTCTCTCTCTGTCTGTATGTCTCTCTCTCTATCACTCTCTTTATCTCTCTCTATATCTCTTTCTCTATCTCTCTCGCTCTATCTCTCTCTGTCTCTCCCTCTCTCTCTATCTTTCCCTCCTTCTCTCTCTCTCTCTATCTATCTATCTATCTATCTATCTATCTGTCTATCTATCTATCCATCTATCTATCTATCTATCTATCTATCTATATATATATATAATAGAATATTAAAAAAAAACACACAGTTGTCTGCCTATTTTTATGAAATAATTTATGATTTCACTTCAGTGAGACCCACTTCCTGACTGTTTACGTCAGGTTTAGACACCTGCAACCGGAGAATCCATACACACAAAAAAATAATAAAATCTGTGGTCCTACTTTTCAACTTTTATTTCATTTAAGGTTGTATTTAAAATGCTGTGACTGTTTACCCATTCACATTTGAGTATCTAGATCAAGATCCAGGTAGCCGATTTTAATCTAGTTGGAGTGTAATATAGTGGGAAGAAAATTCAACTTTTCTTTTTAGCGCATGTTAAACAGGTAAATATTTTTTTTATATATATAATTTTGCGAATAAATCCAATTCTTTCTAGATTTATCTCTTCTAGAATCTAGAAATTAAGACAATAAAATTAAATCTTTTTTTGTGTGTATGTGTGTGTGTTAACCAATAGTTCTGAGCGGTGAGAGCTTCTGAACAATCTAATACTTGTAAAGGAAAATTATTACAACAATAGTTTACACAATTTTCAAATCCATAGCTTTTACTATTAGACGAGACAAGCAGATGAATACATGATTGTAGTCTGATATTAAGAAATTGACGAAAACAAAAATCTTTCGCAACACAACTAAAGCTCCTGTTTATCATCAAGATATACGAGTAGTATGATCTGTGAACTGGAAATTGATTTGCAATAAGGGAAATCGCCTAATTCTTTACTGTTGTATTCTGCACTTTTTTTTTTTTTTTTTTTTTTTGATCATTTTAAACGTTTACTAAAAAACTGTAAATTTTCGCATTAAGTGCATAAAAGTGCACTGTCTTGCGGGAATTCTTAGCCGCACAATTATTGAAACCTGCATGATAATGAATGTTTAAAAAAATGTAAAAAGATTCGGATATTAAAAAATTAGTTAAATCTTCTTATATGCATTTATCCAGGCTTTGTGTGTTACAGTTTCAGTTCTGTCGACAAATTGACCAGCCTGCCCCTCCTCCTTTTTTTTCCGCCATGAAATTAACGTAAAAGTTTTGCAGTTTCTTTTTTCAATACTCACGAGGAGCAGTGGTTACGGGATTAGAACGTCCGTCTAGGTATTCGCATTGTATGAGAGAGGGAGAGAGAGTGAGAGAGATAGAGAAAGAGAGAGAGAAGAAAAGAGAGCGAAATAGATGAAGGAAAAGAGAGAGAGAGGGGAGGGGAAGAGAGGGAGGGAAAGAGAGAGAGAGAGAGAGAGAGAGGGGGGGGAGATGAAAGAGAGAGAGAGGGGGGAGATGAAAGAGAGAGAGAGAGAGAGAGAGAGAGGCGTAAACAGCGAGAGCGACAGATTGAAATAGAAAGAGAAGAGAGAGAGAGAGAGAGAGAGAGAGAGAGAGGGGAGATGAAAGAGAGAAAGAGAGAGAGAGAGAGAGAGAGAGAGAGAGAGAGAGGCGTAAACAGCGAGAGCGACAGATTGAAATAGAAAGAGAAGAGAGAGAGAGAGAGAGAGAGAGAGAGAGGGGAGATGAAAGAGAGAGAGAGAGAGAGAGAGAGAGAGAGAGAGAGAGAGAGAGAGAGAGGCGTAAACAGCGAGAGCGACAGATTGAAATAGAAAGAGAAAAGAGAGAGGGAAGGATGAAAGAGAGAGAGAGAGAGAGAGAGAGAGAGAGAGAGAGAGAGAGAGATGAGAGAGAAAAAGAGAGACCAACAGAATGACAAAGAGGAAAATTTTCTCCCCCTATCCCTAACCCCCACTTTTTTTTTTTTTCAAATCGCGGCCAGGTAAACTATTCGTAACTTGATCAAAGCATTCGATCTATTTATTGCTAGGCGTTTCATTACCACGATCCTACAGTAACTAGTCAGTCAGGCGCGGATTTTTCTTTCTTTCTTCCTTTCAATCTTTATTTCAATTTTTTTTTCTACAGATCAATAAATAACCACAGCTAGGTGGATAATCGGTGGATAATCGGTAAACCCATTGCCGGACAAACCGATAACGTAACTGGCAATGACAAACTTAACTGACAAAACGCGATAAACTCTCTCATTCTTTAGTTATCTTATTCCTCTAAATTCAGCTGCATCCACAGTATCTAAACACCAGACAAACATACGAACAAACATGTGAATGATATTGAACAAAAAGACTATGTGTATGAGAAAAAGACTATGTGTATGAGAAAAAGACTATATGAGAAAAAGACTATGTGTATGAGAAAAAGACTATGTGTATGAGAAAAAGACTATGTGTATGAGAAAAAGACTATGTGTATGAGGAAAAGACTATGTGTATGAGAAAAAGACTATGTGTATGAGAAAAAGACTATGTGTATGAGAAAAAGACTATGTGTATGAGGAAAAGACTATGTGTATGAGAAAAAGACTATGTGTATGAGGGTCAGTAACGGTGGATCAGAGATGATATAATGTTAAATCAATAGATCCTTGATGTTTAAAATCACCAATCAGATCTAGCTGCTCTTCCCGTTTTATTTTTAGTGTAAAACAGACACTTATGATCCATAGAAAGAAAATTGGAGAAAATCGACAAGATAAGAGTCCTCTCCCCAGCCGCCGCCCCCCCCCCCCCCACCTCTGTATGTCTCTATCTCTGTCTCTCTCCCTGCCTCTCCCCCCCTCTCTCTCTCTCTCTCTCTCTCTCTCTGTCTTTCTCTGCCTCTGTGTGTGTGTGTGTGTCTCTCTCTCTCTCTCTCTCTCTCTCTCTCCCCCTCTCTCTCTTCTAGTATTTTGGAAATTAAGATATATGGAGGAAATATAATACAGCTTGCTTTGCTTCAGACCTAAAGATAATCTCTACTACTTGAAAAGTATTGAGTGATTCACGAAATCGTCTGAGGAAAAAAACAACAACTGATGGTCCTGGATAGAGAGACCGCCATGAATCGTCAAAAGTATCTTGGCGCGGGTTCAGAACACAAGCAGTCGTCGATAGGCAAAACTGGTCCTAGATTTTCTTGCGATGCAGCGGATAATATTATATCAATCAAGCTAATAGGCGGACAGGATGAAGGGACATGTAATGACAACTTTGTACTCGGCCTGCTACGAGCTGTTAGGGTTACTACGAATTATCGCAAAGAATGTGGAAATTTCGATCTAATCTAGGTGGAACTAAGAATAGTAGCAAGTCAAAGGAATTCAACAATGCATTTTATTTTGTCCATGATCCAGCTAGAAGTACAGAACCGTAACGATCGACACGCTTGGGCGAGTTAGTATCGTCTGCAACCATTAAGACACTTGACAAACAAGAAAAAAAATCCAAGAATTTTTGACTGTGCCATCTACTCCTTGCAGTTTATTCATTTATAGACTGCCCTACTCAAGTCTAGTCATTGGGCGTGTTTGCCTCGTCTGCTATAAGTATGAGACACTCAGAAAACAAGAAAAGAGCAAGTTTTTGTTACTGTACCATTCTCTCCTGACCTTGAAGTTTATTCATTTACATACTGCTCTTCGCCAGTCTACATATCTACATCTAGTCTAGATCTACACCGTTCCGCTAAAAGAAATGCTGGTTATTAGTGTGTAAGCCTAGGCATGTGAAAAATGTCCCATGTTGCACACACTTCGTGGAACACTGATGCTAACTTCTAACTTACATGTCAGTTTTTAGTTTTTCCTCTCACAGTATATGTGCCTAATCTTTGTGCATTGCAGGATTTAGTTATTATTGTTAAGGAAGTTGTTAAAATTTCATTGTTTTCTTTGGTTGTTTTTTTTTAAGTACAATGATTGCGATTTGTTCGTAAAGACCTTTGTGTTTAGATTTGTAATGAGTTGCGCCAAGTGCTGAATGCAATATAATAGCCGCTTTTATTGTGTTACCTGAAATCCGATTTCAGACTTTCAAACTCATATATATGGTTAGAGCAAACATTATCAGAATGAATCATAGAGATGGGATAAATAATGGTGCACGATTATGTCAGAGCAGGTTTTCAAGAATACAAAGTTGATTGAGAGATTATCATAACATTTCGATTTGAAGAAGAGTCATTACACAGAATCGATAGCAATTTTTTTTTAATTTTGGGTCAGGATTTCGTTTTAATTATTTTGCAGAGAAGCCCTTAATTTCTTCAAGTAAATTGATTTCACAGGACTTCCTATCTTTCCTTTTCAATAACGATGGAAATAATTTTCAAAAGATATACAAGTAGGCGTAGTTTTATACTTCTACACCCAAGTCAGTTGCTCTTTCTTTGTTAAAATATTACTGTTTGTTTCTTTTTTATTGTTTTTTTTCTGTTGGTTTCTAGCCCACTTGCTTTCTTGCTTATTAATTATAGCATGTTTGAGTTTTACGCACATAGTATGCTGTGATCCTAGAGGCATGCACTTAGAATGGAATAATTTCAATTAGTTGCAGATGGATAAATTAGTCACTGAAACTCTCGATTGAAATGGCTTTCTCTTCTGTTTGATCCATAATGTAGGCCTGCTGTATAATACCACACTTCATTTTTGTACCTGAAAAACTGTGTAAATGCAACGGGCGTAATATAACTTTCTTTTTACAAAATGAACTTACATCGCATGTTAATCGACGACAATTTTAGCTCTCTAAAACATACAGCCAGTGCATGGGGATGTTAAAACTTACATTGCTCTTGCAACGAAAACTGCTGTTATTTTTATTTTTATTTTTTAGCTTTTCTTTTTTTTTTTTTTTTTTTTTTTTTTTTTTTTTGTAGACCAGGAAGCAGCTCTGCTGGTTTGTAACTTTATAATGACCCGCTTAGAATCTTTACGGTAAACTGCGCCCCATAAGCATCGCGATACGTGACTCGAAGCAGTTCAGAGCAATACAAATATTTTTTACGGTAAACTCAGCCCTCTGACAGTGACTGCATTTAGACCCATTGCCGATGTGATATGCTGTGGTGTACACCGCGTGTTGTATACGGGTAGCGTTACTGCTTCTGTCTGTACTTTGCCTCTCACTGACCGTCTTTTCTTGCCTTTTACTTCAGGCTGTTACAAGCACACATTGAGAGACAGCAGACTGGTTGCAAAGCTAATAAGTCTCACCATTATATGAAACTAGCCTGACAGAACGATGCATTCCCACTGGAGAGGATCGCAGGTAATTAAATTATTCTTTTTGACATTCAGACAAACTCTGAACAGGCATAGTTTAAAGTTCATTCCCTCGTGTAACACATAGAACTATTAAGAACATGTATGTATATTATAGTACCGGTAACTGCTTGCTTGATGATAAATAATGAGCATAATCATGCCGCAATACAGTGCAGTGAATATACGGGAGTTCTTTTTCCACAGACTATTGTGATTTTGAGTTTCTAGCCTACCAGTTTTCTGATTAAAATGAAGCCAGCGCTAAATTAAAACCCACTTTGTCTAAAAACACAATCTTTTAAAAGTCACAGATAACTTTAAAAAAAAACAATTTCTTATTCTTCAGAAGTGTCAGGAAGAAATTACTGAGACACACAGACACACATCTCCCTCTCTCTCTCTCTCTCTCTCTCTCTCTCTCTCTCTCTCTCTCTCTCTCTCTCTCTCTCTCTCTCTCTCTCTCTCTCTCTCTCTCTCTTTATATATATATATATATATATATATATATATATATGTGTTGACCAGAATTCGAGGCATAGACAGTGTTTGTACAGAAACCTAGAGATTTATCTATTAATTATCTATGTTTTTTTTTTTAAATACAGTTTTATTTGGTTATTCCATACGTTATGTTCGCAACATCACAATCCGTGAACTTTTACTGGCCTCTTAGTTAATTCCACTACAGAAGAAAACACAGCTTTAATAATATGCAGTAGGCTAGGCTAGTGACCTGGTTGCCAGCAGGATCTCGGGCAATCTGTCATAATATCATCATGTTCGGCCGCACTTTGCTCAAAACAGAGCGCAAAAACTAAACACCGATGCGTTTTAGTTAATAAAATAATTATGTGTTTTAATAACTCATGCAGAGTGTTACTAAACGTAGATCGCATGTTGTTTCTATGGTGCTTTCAAAGCGCTTTTGATAAATCTAGATTGCAAGCCCAAGAGTTCTTAAATAACAATGCAATTTCGGTGTCAGTCTTTTAATTGACAGCCCCCCCCCCTTCCTCTCATCATTGTTATTGGTTTTGAGTTATGATGTCCAACATGGCCTGTTCTTGAAAATCAATAAGCATCGAGCCTATAGCTTAGACACGCAACCATTGCCACTGCCAAATGAAGATGACAGGCTTGTCAGCACTATTGCTGAAACAGGGCCAGTACAACTAAATGTCATTAACGAGCTTGGAGGACAATAGAGCCGAAACTCAATACATTTCATTACACATGCCTTTTAAGTGCCGTGGCTTTATTTAATGAACTAATTTAAAAAAGAGGATTGAATGACGTTAGTATAACGTTAACATAACATTGAATGGAAGAGCACGGTTGGGCAAAGTGTGATTGAGTAAAAATCGAACTTCTAGAGGGTGGGGAATGGATTTACGGACTTGATATTGAACTGAAATCGAATCGATACAAATTTGTCTTCTGTTTCAACTTTATTGTGGAAAGTTTTGATATTGAATCGAAGTCCAAATGATCCAACTTTGTCTTCTGTTTCAACTTTATTGTGGAAAGTTTGATATAGGATCAAAATCCAAACAGTCCAAGTTTGTCTTTATTTTTATATCAGTGCATCTTCACATGCAATACTCTCTGGTCAACTTCCCTCCATAACTTTTATTTCAAGTTTTCTCTCTTTATTTATCTCTCTCTCTCTCTCTCTCTCTCTCTCTCTCTCTCAATAAAAAGCAAAAACACTTGGAGGATAATTTGGTAGTTATAAAGGATTCAGAAGGACGTGTGTATGGCTATAAATAGTATAATGCAGTAAATAGCCTTATAACTACGTGCTATTTCTTTTTTTGCTCCGTAACTATGAAGTTGTGTGCCTATTTCTTTTTAGACTCTCTCTCTCTCTCTCTCCCTCTCTCTCTCCCCCTCCCTCTCTCTCTCTCCCTCTCTCTCTCTCTCTCTCTCTCCCTCTCTCTCTCTCTCTCCCTCTCTCTCTCTTTCTCCCCCTCCCCCTCCCCTGTCTTTGTATCTGTCTCTGCCTCATGTTCTGGTGCTTTGCTATGACTTTTAAAGAGTATAAGAATTTGCCTGCGGTGGAACTGCTCGTAGATCCACTGCTACTTGCTCGCGGTGTTGCTAGCCAGCTTTTTCGAGTCTATATCCTTCTCCTTTTTCATTCAACTATACGACTCATAATTTCATAAAAGTACTTAGGCTCACATTCTGGACATCTTAGAACTCAAATTAACCTGCCAATATCACAACCCGCATAACAATGGTTCAAGAATTCTTTATACGAATGACCCATTGTGATGAATACTGAAAAACAGCTAACTTTGTATTTTCCCAATCCACTGATAGATGCTTCTAACACTCATTACAAAACAAAGTGCCCAGAGATGCACTGGCTTGCAAGAATTCATAATTACTAATCTTCTATTGTATTCACCGATTAATGACCGTGCAAAGTGGTCTTACAAAACATTAATTCCAATGAGAAATGTTGGGGAGGGGCCCAGAGAAAAATAGATGAAAAAGAGGAGAGAGGATTTTTGTAGCAAGGAAGAAACCCATTTTTTTTTTTATGTGAGTTGATCAAGGAAAGGGGGATGACTTAACAATAGGCTACTGGTTTCTTCAGTAAAAAGATAAACACATCATAGTAAATGATACTATAAATGTTGATTTTATTGTTATAAAGCCTAACCTCTAAGGCTATTTTAATTCGCGCATCGCTCTGTTTAGCTTGATTAATCAAACACTAAAAATTGCAAATTTATGGTCGATTTTTTAATCTTAGACATAGACGTACAAAATGACACACGTAAAGCTTTTAAAAAATCAAAAATTTACGTCTAAATGCATGGAAAATTAATATGTTATCTATTATTTTTTATTTCTCTTAGGAATGGCGTAAACTCGGTATGCCCCTTACCACGGGCAGTGAAGAGGCCTGCAGGCTCTATGACGCCATTGTAACACAGGTAACAACATTGAAGGAAAAGCCTGATCCCTCTGCTTAGCTACCGTAATCGGCAAAGCTGATTAACGTTACACTTAATAAACTTCCTAGTCTATGGAAAAATTACGATGATATTAGTATAGTTGAAGGAGTTTGTCCATTATAAAAAAAAAAAAAATAGTAACGAAGATTTAGGATTCGTTAAAGTCCTATTACAATCTGATTCTGTTTCCATGGTAATAACTGCCATACTAGTAAAGACTCCGATGAATTAAAAAAATTTCTTGGTTGTACTGTTTTTCCCTATAACTTTAACGGTGTTTCTTTCTTTCACAGCTATCAATCTATATTTTTTTTTTCATTAAATCAATAACCACTAGTGAAATTTTGTGCTTGAAAATCGGAAAATGTACCTTGGCTATCAGATACTCGAGTCTCATTAAAAACGATCGTTTGCCAGGGATGGTTAGAATTCCTGTGATTTTAGGGCCTATTTCTGGTTTGTTTAAACCGTTTCTAAACCACGGTTAAGACCCAGTCTAGATCGATCTTTAGATCCAGTCTAGGTCGAATGTAACCTAAGATGAACTTCATACGCGAAAATCGTGTGGTTCCAGTTGCGTGTTTTATTCGGAACGAGTGATATCGCTGTTTTTATCCTCGGTGAAAATCGTGGTAAAAAAAAAAATAAATAAATGAAACAAAATAAATGTTTCGCTTCAAACTATGAAAAATAATAGGCATCGATCAAATGAA
Source organism: Elysia crispata (assembly GCA_033675545.1). NCBI lineage: Eukaryota > Metazoa > Mollusca > Gastropoda > Plakobranchidae > Elysia > Elysia crispata. Next base: position 120,387 of record JAWDGP010001563.1, read on the forward strand.
TATTGCATCGCCCCCTTGATCTGTACCATTATGATTTTTTTTTTTTTTTTTTTTGTCATCACCCGAATTTTAGGAGAGCGCTTGAGTTGTTCTTTACGTGATGAAAATTGATGTCTCATGGTTGAAAGAAAATATTTGACTAGCAATACCTAAACTGGCCATCTCTCTTTTTCTTCTCTCTCGCTCTACACCTTCTCTCTGTCACCGCCCTCGGCCTCTGTATCTGTCTGTCTGCTTGACTGTACGTCTGTGGATCCATGTGTCTCTCTATCCGCCTATATATATATATATATATAATGCTCCTCTCTCTATTTGTTTTCGCCCCTCCCCTCCCCTCCACCCCCGAGCAGTATGCAGGCTGGTATGATGACGAGAGCGTTGGAGGCATGGACGGAACTTTGCAGAAACTGGCGGCCGCGGATCCAGACTTCGGTAAGACTAGAGAGGGCAGACATATCTAGTGGGCCGACATATCTACAGGGCAGACATATCTAGAGAGCCGACATATCTAGAGGGCCGACATATCTAGAGGGTAGACATATCTACAGGGCAGACATATCTAGAGGGCCGACATATCTAGAGGGTAGACATATCTAGAGAGCAGACATATCTAGAGGGCAGAGGCAGACATATCTAGAGGGCAGACATATCTAGAGAGCCGACATATCTAGAGAGCAGACATATCTAGAGGACAGACATATCTAGAGAGTCGAGAAATCTAGAGGGCCGACATATCTAGAGGGCAGACATATCTAGAGGGCAGACATATCTAGAGGGCCGACATATCTAGAGGGCCGACATATCTAGAGGGCAGACATATCTAAAGGGCAGACATATCTAGAGGGCCGACATATCTAGAGGGCAGACATATCTAGAGGGCAGACATATCTAGAGGACAGACATATCTAGAGGGCAGACATATCTAGAGAGCCGACATATCTAGAGGGCAGACATATCTAGAGGACAGACATATCTAGAGGGCCGACATATCTAGAGGGCAGACATATCTAGAGGGCCGACATATCTACAGGGCAGACATATCTAGAGGGCCGACATATCTAGAGGGCAGACATAGAGAGGGGAAACATATCTAGCACATAATATCTATCCTCTTTGGTAAGACTAGAGAGGACAGACATATCTAGTACATAGTATCTATCCTGTTTAGTAAGACTAGAGAGGGCCGACATATCTAGTATATAATATCTATCCTCTTGGGTAAGACTAGAGAGGGCCGACATATCTAGTACATAATATCTATCGTCTTTGGTAAGACTAGAGAGAGAGCAGACATATCTAGTACATAATAGCTATCGTCTTTGGTAAGACTAGAGAGGATAGACATATCTGGCACATAGTATCTATCCTCTCTGATAAGACTAGAGAGGGGAAACATATCTAGTACACAGTATCTAACCTCTCTGATAAGACTAGAGAGAGCCGACATATCTAGTACATAGATCTATTCTCTTTGGTAAGACTAGAGAGGGGAGACATATCTAGCACATAGTATCTGTCCTCTCTAATAAGACTAGAGAGGGGAAACAAATCTAGTACACAGTATCTTTCCTGTTTGTAAGACTTAACAGTTAATTGATGGTACATGAAGCTGGTTCTGGGGTTTAGTTACAACTTCTATCCTGCCCCCCCCCCCCTCCCCACACACTCACTTGTAGTTCTAACTTCAGCTCTGTGACGCAAGAATCCCTGATTACAGTTTAAATCGGCCTAATTAATAAATACTTCATGCGCAAATCGTGTACGCAGTTTTTACCTTTTTTTGCCACCAAAATAATGAAAATGTAGATAAAATGACGCATGCTCATGTTGAATCTTACATTAAAAAAAAAAAAAAATTTTTTTTTGTTAGTACATAGCAAATTCAGTAAGATTATCCATGAAAGTTAAAATACAATTGATAAGGTATTTAGATCAAAATCTAGAATTGGAATGAAGAACATGAGCCGACATTTGTTCTAACTTTTTGACACCCGCATGTTATAAGTTGACGGAGTAAAATCGTGACTAAGGATCATACTAGATGTATAATCTAGATTAGAATTACCATGCCCTAGTAATTTTTTTTCCTCTTTCCTTTACGTATCATTTTTCTTTCTTCATTTCGATTAAATGAATTGGGCAATTTAAAGTCATACAAAGGAACAAAATAAGATTTTTTTTTTTAAATTGTGAAAATTTTTTTAAAAAGGAGAGGGACGCATCTGAAGGTTCTAATTACTGTAATGCGTGTTGCAAATCATTGATTCTGCTCCTATGCGTTTTTTCACCATTTGACACCTCAAACCTTAAAAAAAGTAAAACTACCAGCCACAAGTTTCGTCCAAGAATTCTCGTGCTCTTTTCGTATATTTTTAAAATAATGAAACATCGAAAAAAGAAGATTAAAAAAAAAAATAATCGCGAAAACGCAGTGTAAAAAGCCGGGAAATAATGAATATCAGTGAAGGAAATCAACCACTTTTATTTACTTTCTGAGAAATGTGTGTGGATCAGGGAAATGAATGAGTAGCTTGCCGATATATACATGTAATTATCTTTTACACAAACACCATCCGGGCCCGCCTTTAGTGAGGACCAGCTGTTGAAATGCTGACATTGTCCAAACGTCGATAGCTTTGTACCGACATACCATATCGACCCGGCCCGATGACTACCATATGTCTTAGCTGGGATTGAAGAAAACACACCTAGTTTAGATTACATTTAACAGAAACGATCCACACTCGGCAATCACAGCCAAGAGAAATGGCTGTAATAATCAGGTCAATGTTTTCTCACATATTGACAATGCTCAACGACATCGACTGTTTCTTGTAAACACTGATAATGAGCCTTTGGAAGCTTTGTAGGACGTTGTTACTTCTAATGTGTTTAAAAGTTCATTAAAAAACGGTAGTTTTTATAAGGAATACAACTTACTGGTATAGAGGATACGTACATGAGGGAGAAGGCAGGGAGAGGATTAAAAACAAAGATGGAAGAAGATAAGAGCATTATGAAGAGAAGAAACAGGAGCCTAAGAAGCAGGAGAAAGTTGTGTGTGGGGGGAAGAGGGGGAGGGGATGAAAAGGAGAAACAGAGGAAAAGAGTAACACACTTTCGCCTATTCTTCCTTTACTCACCAGTGTCATTACAGATGAGATACTGCTTATGAATAACATTCTTTTGTATGCGACATAAAAAGCTTAATAATTGTTTTAAAAAAAATTGCTGACACTCAATGACAAACTAATACAAACCTGCCATTTCCTACAACACTAGTGACCTATCGTTAATTTAAGGAGTCGAATTTATGCAATTAGAGGATGCTATGAAAGATCCTCTATTGATGAACACACATACATGTACAAAGAGTGAAAGGAAATACATTGTAATTAAACGAAGATATCAGACTGTCAAAAGAATCTGACACAACCATTTTAATGAAACGCTATAAGGACCTGAAATTGTCAATATGATTAAAAAAACAAAACAAAAAGAAAAAAAAACATGAATCAGTACATGTAAAATTTCGCAGACAGATAGTTTGTAAGAGGTGAGGCTGACTATTCAAGTCTTCTTTTTTAATTAGTTTTGTTTCAAATATATTTTTCCTCTTTCCAGATTTTTTACCGTGTTAAAAAGAGCCATCATTATGATTATTATGCGAACCGTTTTTAACTACCCGTGTCTACATTATAGTTTTATTTTTATTTTATTATAACCATTTATTCTTTTTTTAATAATGGCTTTCACCAGGCGTGTAAACAAGGCAATCACAAACCCAGGGAATAAGGTCTATTACGCAACACGCAATATTTAGGCCAACCGGGCACATAATTATTGGAGCTCCACAAAGTCGGCGCGAACTGACGAATTCCTCCGCAAACCTAGATCTAAACTCTGGTCGATCTTATCTGTGGACACACCAAGCAACGTTCCACACAAATATGGCCATTGACAGAATTTTTGTGAAGTCATGGGTTGACGCTAAATTGCCTCATCTGTGCCTACTTACTCTAGACAATTTTAAACTGTTTTTTTTTTTAATTATTTTTTTTTCTCATATGCTTCAAAAAATGTGTAAAAGTGATCATATTCCTTCTTTGGTTCGTTAAAGACGAAAAACTGAATTGTTGTTTTTCTATTTTTTTTTTCTTTTTTAATCTCTTCTGTCTTAAAATTGCAATATTTTGTAAATCTTCAAATTTATCAAATGGCTTTATGTGAAACCCCTGAGCAAGTAAGAGCAGAAATACGACTTAAGTTACTATGAAAAAGCAAGGAGCTTCAGTAATTTATACCCCCAACCCCCCCCCCCCCCCCCCCCCCCCCCCCCAAAAAAAAAAAAAAAAAAAAAAAAGCCTTTTTCCTCTTTTTCCAATACTTTATTTTCTAATATTATGCCCTCTCCCAATTGTTTGGACGGCGAAGCGAAGTATCTGTTCACGCTGATGTTTTCAAAACTGTCTATGTATCTGTCTATCTTTCCCCTATTCATCTTTTTAACCTAATGATGATGAAAATATCTACCAATTTTTTCATTTATGATCTTCCGACCTGTCTCAGCATTTCTATTTATGTATTTATATATTACTTATCTACCCTTCTATTATTCTATCTTGCTCATTCAAAAAAATTGCAAAGTTGTCACGGTGTAATGCCATGTCTCGGGGTCCAGCTGCTTTTTTTTTTAATTTAGATACCTCACCATGGAACTGCTGGTCGTTGCCAAAACCGGTGCCACCACTTAGTGCCTAATTAGTTGGGGTTTTTTTTAGGATAATTATTAACGCTCCTTATCTGTCAAGCACTATTCGCGTAGCGCTGATATAAAGATCATTAGGCCTATCTGGCTTATCTATATCTATCATAATGTTCTGTTCATTATCCATTTATTCATCTAGATATTTATCTATTTATATATCTGTCCATCCATCTATCTATCTATCTATCTATCTATCTATCTATCTATCTATCTATCTATCTATCTATCTATCTATCTATTTATCTATCTATCTATCTATCTATCTATCTATCTATTATAATGTATGTGTGTATGTATGTATGTATGTATGTATGTATGTATCTATCTATCGATTTATCTATCTACGTGTATCAGTCAATCATTAAAACTATATATCTGTTTAACCCTCAATGAATTTATCTATCTAGTTTTGAACATCATTGTTTTCGAGCTACCTAACATTATACGAGTACCTGACATTCCGTGCGTCTGTCTAAAAATATAATATCTTAGTGTTATTATAAGCCCGTATTACAATCCTAATTGAGCAGGGTTTTTTTAATCACAATGCGAGGCTAAAAGACAGAAATAATCTGGTATTGAGCACAACAATTCTTTTGATATAACGCCTTTCCTCTTCCTCAAATGAACCTGTGGTCAGTGATGGGTCAAGTGGTGACCAATGGTCTGGAGGCACTGAGTACTGGCAGGAGCATTCGTCTTGACCCATCCTTCAAGGCCGCCATCGAGCGGATGGTCGAGCAAGCTAGAGACACGAACGTCACACAGAGAGAAAAGAAACACGTCGAGGCTGTGAAACTTTTCGCCGAAGGGTAAATTCAAAATCAATTTTTTTTTTTGGTGTCTTATTGGGTAGATATCACTCATTAAAAAAAGCCTCCAACTATGAATTTATATGTAAAAACGTCGTTGAATTTTTTTTTTGCTGAAAGATAAATTCTCTATATTTTCGGTGCTCAATGTATACTGATAACTTTTTGGGCGAAATATGGCTCTGACGAAAAAGCTGTCAATTCCGATCAAAATAAAAGCGACGTTCAAGCTTTTTGCTCTCCCCCAAAAAGGTAGGCCTTCGTGATAACATCCGCGGTCTTAAATGAAAGTCTCAGGTCACTCAAAATCCTTAAACTGGAAAATTGAATATTCTTGTATTCATTCTTTTAGTTGAAATCTTTTTTTTTTAATAGATAAATTGATTCATCATATACAGAATAGACATATATCTTTATTCAGCTTTCCCTAACTGTCTATTAATTTTTTCTGCTGTTGTATTGTCCCTTCCTTCCGGTCTTTTGTAGTCTTCATTTACTCTCCGAATTCCGTACCCTCTTTGTCAATTTCATGTCATCATTATCTTCTTTTTCCATCATTAGCATCCTTATAACCCCCATCTTCACACCAAAATCATCATTATTATTGTCGAGATTCTTTTTTTTAATTACCATCATCCTCATCAGCAGCAGCAGCATCTTTGAAACTATCATCCTCCTCCTCACCATCATTATCATACTCACTATCGTCACCACCATCACCACCACCACCACCACCATCATCATCATAATTATCATCCTTAAAATCAGTCATTCTCACCACTGCAAAGCCTTCCTGTCTCATCAGCGACATAAAATCGGCCACAATATGCTGGGAAGATATTCTGCTTGACCATCCGACTGATATTCTGGCCACCAAGTTTGCCCATGACAGCTATTTCTACATGGGCGCTTCCATTGAGATCAGGGACAGCATAGGTAGAGTTCTTCCTCACTGGAAGCCCGATATGCCACTCTATGGGTGAGAAATGAAGTCCGCAGAAGTCAGAGCGATTAGTACTTAAAGTAGGAATCAGGCTTCATCAGAAAGTAATGTGATTTGGTGTTTTTATTTCTAATTGAGGTAAAATTCTCTAAGATCTGTGTTGGAATTGCATGATTTCTCCATCATTCTTTAATATATTGGGCATGCCTGTGTATGGGTGAGTTGATTTTAAAATAATTATGTTGAAGCTGATGTCAAAATCACAACTAAATCAACTTATCTATAGTTGAGTGTATGAAAAAAGTTGTAATTATTTTTAAAGTAAACAGGATAGTAAGGACTGTGGTCATTACAATAAGTGGGATTTTTTTTCCGTATAGTTGATACAATCTGTATGTATTATGTCTCAATGATGCTTAATCCTGCACTTCGTAAATAGAAAAGCCAATATTAAGTTGCCTGATGACTGGACTTTTTAAAGTCAGTGTGAAGAGGATTATTGTTTTACTTTGTGATAAAAATTGACTCCAAAGGCCCAAATGTTTGGGTTCCTAATTTGTTACCGGTTTGAGATAGATTTAATGTTTTGTAAGGTTGCCGTTAACGAGGGCTGCTCAGCTTTAGGGTTTAAATCAACTGTGATTCTTTGCCTTTTTAACAATAATTGGGGCATATATCTCTTAGAAAATCTTCAAGTACATTTAAAAACACAAAAAAAAAAAACGTTTACTATCATAAACAGATAGTAAAATATAAATATGAATGAACTTTAATGAATATTACATAGAATCTGGCGGAACAATATATACATTTAACCATACAGGTCAATCTGTGCCGAGGAAAACAGCTCCTATTTGGTAAAGAAATTGTCATCAGTAACATTTCACTGCTTTATTTACGTGTATTTATTTTTTATGAAACCACATTCATCTTTTTCTTCATACTATTGGTTTTCTTGAGAGACCTACTAGGCTGTCATCTACATTTACCAAATTCAACACTATCACTATCCAGGTACTTACTAGGCATGCATGCATTTGGATTGGAGGAAACAAACCTCTACAGCGAGGCTGAAGCCTCCGCCAGAAAGGTAAAAGAAAAAAAAACCCACAGTGTAGGAACTTCTTTAGTCCAACACTAATCAGCTGTTAACTATATATGGTTTTCCGTCATACGTGACTGTCCAGAGAAGATAGTTATTATTACTATAGAAAACATTTCCAAAATATTAGACCCTCTGAAATATAATATCTGTTGCAAGCATCTTAACTTTTTCATAATTATTATTTGGTCTTCTGAGATGAAATGGTTTAGGTTAAGGACAAAGTATTGCATACGCTTAGATAAAAAGGAAAGAGTTCTATGCAAATCACGAAAAAGCATTATATTCAATCTTTTCTCATCTTCCAGGCATTAAATATCAACCCACGTGACGCTTGGTCAACTCATGCTTTGTGCCATGTGATGGAAATGACAGGCAGGCAACAAGATGGTATAAATATGATGACCGATACTGACCAGTTCTGGACGGTGAGACTTAAACTCATGTTTTATCTTCTCAGCACTGGGACTAGTGGTTGATGCGGTTATTGCTTTAATAGTTACAATGTTTATAGTAGTAGTAATAGTAGTAGTAGTATTAGAAGTAGTAGTAGTAGTAGTAGTAGTAGTAGTAATAGTCGTAGTAGCAGCAGCAGCAGCAGCAGCAGCAGTAGTAGTAGTAGTAGTAGTAGTAGTAGTAGGAGTAGTAGTAGTCGTAGTAATTGTAGCTTTGTGCATTAACTAAGTAAAACGAATGACTCTGTTCTATAAAATCATATTGGTGTAACTGCTTTGTAATATTTTCAGACGTGCGGCATGCTGGCCTGCCACAACTATTGGCATTGGGCTTTATACCACATAGAAATCGTAAGTACCTTATTGAATTGTTAAGAGGGATGCATACAAACCGTTTTTTGTTGCTGTACATCATTGATTTGTATATACATGTATATTGAAAAAAAAAAACCTGTTGTATTGTACTGGCAAATTGCGTTTTTTACTTTGAATCCTCTTTACTTGAAACAAAAGAAAAGATTCTAACCATCTGATTACCTTGTAAATGCTTTACCTAATGCATAGAATACTTTTATTTTTACTAAAAAATTGCCGATGTGATAAATATATAACGAAACAAAACAACTTTCTTTTCTTTAAAATAACTCATCTGCTATAGGGTGACTATGAGTCTGCCCTGTCTATTTTTGATGAGCAAGTGACTGTCCGTGCAAGGAACTCTCAGCAAATGTTAGACATTGTTGATGTGTCATCCCTGCTGTTCCGTCTGCAAATGGAGGGTAACTGGACATAGTACTGGATTGTGATTCTCTGTCTTACTAACCTGGCTTGCCATCTACATTATGATTTGTGTAGTGATGCCACGAAATTAAGCATTTTGAGGCACAGAAATTTTTGGGTAAACGCAATTTTCCCAAAGAAATCTTGAAATTTCCACTTTTATACTGCTGTGATTTCTAATTTTCAGATTGTTTCAAAAGCAAAAGCACCTTAAAAAGCTAGGAGTTCAAGCCTTCTTTAGGAAAATGACATTTTCCCAAGTATCGTCTCATTTTGGGGTGTCGCTACACATTTTGATCTTATACCCAGTACCTTATCAGTGGCTATGATTATATACGCTTCCTGCAGTCTTTCATTGCATTCAATACCTTCCCTCTCTATTTTTTCTGCATTTTCAGACTATTTTTTCCCTTGCTCACTCTTCCTCTGACTTTTCTGGCTCTTACTGTTCCGACTCTTCCCCCCTCTCCCTACCCAATGCCTCTCTTTACTCATTTTCTTCTCTTCTCCCTCTTCGTCTTTTTACTTCAACCTTTCTCTTTATTTTTGCTCCCTTCTATTTTTTTCCCTTCCTCTGTATTTCTGTCTGTTTGTCTGCCGATTTCTTTCTATTTCTCTTTGCCTTTCACTTTCTCTCTTAATGTATTTGTGCTGTAACTTGAAATGACTGTCTCTATACACTCAATTGTCTAAGTTATCCCCTATGCAGGTGAATGCAATATTTAGGAATAGTTAGCTTTTTGTTATTACATCCAGTTTAAAAAATGATTTACAGTAAATAAAAACAGCATGCAAACTTTTTAATGTCCAGGAATCCTTTTTTTTTTTCTCATCCTTGTGCGATTAGTTTCAAGGATACAACATAATCAACACTGAAATTTGGAAGAACAATAAACACAGGCGTGAAAGCCTTGATATCACTGTCCATGGTGGACTGAGCTTTTAGAACGCTTTATTCAATCCATCAATCTCTGCAGGTGTGAACATCGGCAACAGGTGGGACTCTGTTTACGACTACTGCAAGACCCATCTGCACGACCACCTGCTGGTATTCAATGATCTCCACATCCTGCTGTCCTGCCTGGGCTCCGGACATAAAGAGTCAGCCCAGGAATTGATGGACTCAATACAGACGTTTGTGAAGTACGCTGTTGGTTTGTTGTTGCTATTTTTTTGTAGTGATTGTAGTGAAGACTTGGTTGATGTTTTGATTTCAGAAAATGATGGTGAGATAGGAGAGAGTGGATGAGGGGAGTAAAATTAAGACTGCTAGGTGGATCAGAACCTCTTTATTCTTGAGCAAACTAATTAGACGTCGTAAATGAAATAATCATCATTTTGAGATATAGTAGCTGAATTTCATTTCTGCTGCCTTGCTATTGTTTTGTCTTTACATCATTATATTATTACAGTGGTGCTTTATGCTTTTGGCATAACATTATCAGATGTGTGAACAAAGTAATCTTGAAAAATATATTGTTTCTCTAAATATTTTGTTTTACCTTTTCAAAAACCCGGAGCTTGACTTAAATGTGTTTTTAAACAACTGCTGCTTTATCGTACACATAGTGGCAGAACAGTTTAATAATCAGTTAAAATTAATAATATCCTCAATTTTGTTGCAAAGGACCAACATGCATGTTTTGTAATTGGAGAAATCATTATTATATAAGAAGGATGCATGTTGAAGGAAGCAGTAAAAAAAATACAACTTAGTTAGATTGATTCAAACATCTGAGAAAAAAAGGTGAAAACACAAGCAGTATCTTTTTATTTGATTTCTTTGTCTCTTCAGTTTTATTATAGGTTATGAGGTACAAGGTAGAATTAATAATCTTATAGATCTGTATTATATTAAAAGCTAATTATATGTTCGGTTACACAATGTAAACTAAAAGTTTAGAAACAAATAGTTCAAAACTGAAAGTCAAGAGAGATATTCCATATTCTTTTCTATCCTTTTCTCACCTATTTGAAAGTACAGATAACATTCTATATTCCAGCCCACTCAACCCAAAAATATAGTAAAACAATAAATTGTCTAATTGCATTATGAGATATACTTCCTGAACTTAGTTTATTTTGATTTGCTTTTAAACATAAAATAGCCTATCAAAGTGTATTGGTACTTTCGGGTTTTGATATTTTTATTTCTTCATCCGATACACCTAAGTAACTGATAGATTTTTTTTTCGTATATTTGATAGAAACATAAAACTTTGATGTATTAAGTCACCAATTGAGTTATCTAATGCTCCTATTAACATTTAATTTGAGCAATTAATGAAGATTGCCATTTTGTGACTGATAATGTGATATACTTTGGATCAGAACCATTAGAACTTAGCTTGATTTATACAACCCCCAATACCACCACTTTAATGCTCCAATCCAGAGAGGGTCAAGGTCATAACAAGGATGTCACCGCTGACGTGGGTCAGGCCTTGTGTCAGGCCTTTGTGGCGTATGACGATGGTGACTTTGCCTCTGCTGTGGAGCTATTACTACCTATCAGGTATAAGGTGATAACCATTGGGGGCAGCCATGCACAGGTGAGTCTCTTCAAGTGTTTATTCTATCTGGTAGGATATTTAGTTTTAATTTCTTTTATCCTTTTTTTTTTTTTTTCTATCAGATGGTTTTATAGGACCCATTAACAACGAAGTGTGTCAGATCTTTTCTGCATCTCTTAAAACAATCACCTTTCAAATGGTCATAGATTTCTGATGAATTAATTAAAAAAAACTATTCTTACAAGAGGTTTTATGAAACAAATGTAGCATTCTCGTTTCAGAAAATGTGTTGTGGGTGAACTTAGGATCCAGGAGCATTCTCAATAACCTGCTCTTTTAGCGCGTGTGGTGGGCTCTATTTTCTTTCAGACTCTCGCTCATTTTCTGTCTCCTTCTATATTCCTTGTACCGTTTCCCTCCCCCCCCCCCTTTCTCTCTCTCTCTCTCTCTCTCTCTCTCTCTCTCTCTCTCTCTCTCTCTCTCTCTCTCTCTCTCTCTCTCTCTCTCTCTCTCTCTCTCTCTCTCTCTGTGTCTCTCTCTATCTCACTTTCTTTTTCTTTGACTTGTTCCCTTTATCTCTCGTTTCAACTCTATGAACGTGACTCATTAACTAATTTAGGTGGCGCAGATATTAATTTTCAAAAATTGTATTCTTTTTTATTTCTGTTTCTGTCCAGAGAGATCTTGTAAATCTTTTCTTAATCCAAGCAGCTATTAAATCTCCAGAAAAAAAGCATCACAAACTTGCTCGGTAAGTAGAGATTTGAACCTGCAGAAATATTCGTTTTCGAAACAAAATTAATTGCTGAGTGGTACAATTGTATATGTTTGGGAACTGCAACAACCGGGGAAATGCACCTAACAGTCCAGAAGATTTTTATTTTAATCTTTCTATTCGACAAGACAAAAATTTCTCTAATCACCTCTGAGATATTTTGATTATACAACTAGTGAGACTTCCTGACATAAAAAAATTGCAATACACACAACTTAACATCTCTATAAAAGTCATGTTATATCATGTACTTTGGAGATAGTCTTTTCCCCCCTCTCAGCCGTTGTCTGCTAATTATTTTGGATATGTCGAAAAAAAAAAATGTTTCCATACAGACTTGAATTTATCCTATATCAAATTATTTATTAAAATTCCTTGCACCCCAACATATGCGTGCCTCTCCTTTTCACCCTTCAAACTTTATATTCCTTGTGACATTCAAAGGCGAATAAAACATAGCTATATATATTCAAGAAATATCATTTTTTTAGTAAACGCATTAGATTGTAAAATCATTTTGTTTGCAAACTGTCATTTGCCTAAGCATAAATAAAATACATTTATGTTTATTTAGATTAAATTTTTAATAAAGATGCACAGGCATGTTTTATATTTTACTGTTATCATATTTATATTAGTATTTGCCATTCATCTGAATCTGCATAATTTGAATTTTTTTTTTCTTTCCATTTTAAGTTCTTTGCTAAATGAGAGAAAAGTATGGAAACCCAATGCACCAATGACAGACCGTTTGATGGCTAAAGCCATAGAGGCACATGCATCTTGAAATGAGGCCGATACAGAGTTATGTTGAAGTCGGATATAATTTTGATTTTGATATCTGACTCTGACAAATAAACAGGTTTTTAAACAGGAGCTATATGAGATAAAACTCTTAACTCGATTAGATGATGCAAGTTATAAAATTTAACCGAATTAAATTAAGTTTGAAATTATGCAATGACACAAAAACTCAATTTGTTGTATACAAACGTAACACACTTTTGCAATCATTGCGGACAACTTTTATCGTGTTTTTCTAAGCCTAGGAAAATGTTGAGTTATATTATCAACTTTTTTTTTTATAAATATCGATTATTGTGTTTTAAGAGAAATAAATAGTTTAAGACTTTTTCTTTAGTCTGATATTTTACCAGTCTAGCAATTGAAAAAAGTTCTAGATTATATACATGTTTTATATTATTTGTTTGCAATAAAAAGACTTGATGCGTTTTTCATGTCAATATTTTTAATTATAAATTATTTTAACACTCTCTAATATTTCAACACAAAGCACTAAGAATTCATTTTCAATCAAAAGGCAGGAAAAGTATTTACAACAAATTTACCATGAGTCGGGCATAAATGTGAGTAAAAAGTTTAGAGTTTTATTATATTGCCGTATATAAAAAATATGTATTACCTTTGTATTAATTGAAAACTGAAAAAAAATGGCATCTCTATGCTCTTATCTCTTATGTTTGTGATGTATCACATGGTCTTTTTATCCATAAAATGTAATTAGCTTTTGCAAGATAGTTGTGCTGCTTCAATTACTTTGTGGAATTTCAAAGCATATTATTTGAACTATTTGCAATTTTCACAAAAAGGAATTTAAATGCTAGAGAACATGCTAGTTAAATAGCAAAATATATTGCAACCTATCTTCATGGGGCAGTGTTGGAAACATGGATTTTTTACAGATAATTTTCAGTAATACATATAATTTATTGTATACAAATCTGTGGTTTTTTAGGCTTCTATCGAAATTTCACTTATTTTAACCAGTTATAACTGCAATGAATATATTGTTTTATCTACTTTATTTTTTGTTTAATATAAATCTGTGACATTTGATTATTGGGTTTACGTTTTATTTTCAAGATCGATACAAATAATTTTTAAGGTAACTGTTATAATGTTAGACAAACTATGTTGATACGGTAGATTTGTCCCAATAATGGCTGTTGATTAATTATGTAACTTGGGTATATAAATTACTCCTTAAAAGGGCTTGTTTTATTTCTTTTTTTAAAAATTTCTTTTGATGTTTAAGAAATTTGAAAATCATGTTACCAATTATTTTGTCTATTACACTTTATTGTTAATCCGGTATGCATTACACTTTAAATTTGTTTTGAACATATATATTGAGAATCACTTAACTAGGCCTTTGATCTTTGCAGTGATTTACTTTTTTCATGTCATTTCATCAGCTGTAAAATAGGTTTTTGCAATCTCTACTTACCCAATAGTTGTCTACTTATCTTAAAGTTTTGATTCTTTTCATATGAACTTTTAGCCTAGCAATGTTTTCAGTGCGTGTTTATCAATTTTTTTTATATCGCTCTGTTGATGTGATATGGAATAATTTATTTGAAACTTTTTGGCAACGTCAAAGAAATTAAAAATAAACAACTAGAAGGAAGAAATTTTTAATTTTAAGAAAATATTAATACTTATCACTTTATCTTTAATGTAACTTTAATGAAAATACAAACTTTGTACCAACAAGTTTAAAATGTTAAATAAAAGTAAAATAAATTTTGTTTATTGCATGGCATTTTTCTTGTTATCAACTTGATTGTCAATTTTTTAAAGTTTGTTGAGGTGAAAGAATGAAAATGTCTAGCTAACCTCAACTCATTAATTTTTTTCCTGATATGAGGAAAAACACAAATGTATATTGTATACTTCACAATCATCTATTGGAAAAGCATTTTAAATATTTCTGCTTTTACTATGCATGAAACTATGTAGTAAAACTATCCCTTCTTTTTTCAAATGTAAGAATAACCAAAACTATATTTCATACTGCTTATGTTATACAGTGATACTGTTGTGCCTAAATTCACACAGGCACAAAACTGTTTTCGTTGTAATTAACTGCATTCCATACACTGCCTTAAACAATATTTTTAAAGAAAACTGATCTTTTTTTCATGGCTTTTCATATACTCTGTACTATAATTTAATTATAATAATCTTTGCTTCTACCTAAATTTCTGCTGCATGATGTTCTTATTGGTGAACATTGTGTATTATTGAAATAAAGCTCATATAGAATAAACAGAAGGCTTTGCAAACATAGATATTTTTTATTAATGATGCTTACAAAACGTTTGTCATAGTCTTTAAAGGGTTGAAAATCGCACATGAGAAGAATACTGAAAAGATCTAGTTCTTAACTAGATCTCATTACACATAATATAACAGGTACTGCATAAATTGAGAGCTAGCTTCAAACAGGTGAAGAAAATTTAGAAATGGCGAGTAGGAATATAATTCATGGCATAGAGAACTGGTTCACAAGAAGTACTATTGAGATATTGAATTTATAGAACATTATACACAGGCCCGTGTTCTCATAATGTAAAGAATTTTTTTCATTGTAAGGATTTTATATTATCATTGATAACATGCATAATGCTAAGGCCAGGTCAATTTTGGTTAATGAAGTGAATTAGTAATCAGGTTATTCTAAGATTCCTTCTGAAAGCATGGTGGAAGAGCGTTTTCGCTTCTGTTTCAAACACGGGTCTCGGCATTTTTTCTATACCTGTTTCAAGTGTCTAATTTGAATCTAACTTTCATATCATTGTTTGTGTGGATGTGGGTACACCAGTTTGTGTGGATGTGAATGACAAATAGTATCACTGAAAACAACAAAAAGTGGAATTGTAATTAGACCGTATAGCTACTTTTAATTAGACCGTAACGTTACTGCCCTTTTTGCCGTAGGCAATTAGGGCAGCAATTAGACCGTAAAGATACTTTTAATTAGACCGTAAAGCTACTTTTAATTAGACCGTAAAACTACTTTTAATTAGACCGCATAGCTCAAAGATCCAAAACACACTATAAAAGTATTAAGAGCGGAGCCTGCAATCTGTAATCAGACTTACAGGCACACTTCAAGCGTATAATTGTTCTCGTGTAAGACACCATTTACAACATATTTTACAATGAAAGTATTTAAAAAAAATTGTGTATGAATATGCATGATTTCTCAGACATGCTTTCAACTCCTACAAGAAGCAGCAGTAGTAATTAGTTGTGATGACAGATGCAAGAGCAGCAGCAGCAGCAGCAGTAGCAGCAGCAGCAGCAGCAGCAGTAGTAGTAGTAGTAGTAGTAGTAGTAGTAGTAGTAGTAGAAATAGTAGTAGTAGTAGTAGTAGTAGTATTGGTGGTGGTGGTGGTGGTGGTATTAGTAGCAGTAGTAGTGGAGGTAGCAGCAGCAGCAGTAGACATAGTGACGGTATTAGTAGTAGTAGCAGCAACAGCAGTAGCAGCAGCAGTAGACGTAATGACAGTAATATTAGAAGTGATAGTCTAGTTGTAGTAGAAGTAGTAGTAGTAGTAGTAGTAGTAGTAGTAGCAGTAGTAGTAGTAGTAGTAGTAGTAGTAGCAGTAGCAGTAGTAGTAGTAGTAGCAGCAGCAGCAGCAGCTGTAGTAGTAGTAGTAGTAGTAGTCGTATTAATAGTAGTAGTAATAATATTAATGGTTATAGTAGTTGTAGCAACAGCGGCATTAGCCACATTAGTAGTAGTAGTAGTAGTAGTAGTAGTAGTAGCAGTAGCAGTAGTAGTAGTAGTAGTAGTAGTAGTAGCAGCAGCAGCAGCAATAGTAGTGGTGGTAGAAGTAATTGTAGCACTAGCAGCATTGGACGTAGTGACAGTAGTAGTGGTAGTAGTAGTAGTATTAGTAGTAATGCTTGTATTAGTTATAGCATCAGCAGCATCAGCAACAGTAGTAGTAGTAGTAGTAGTAGTAGTAGTAGTAGCAGTAGTAGCAGCAGTAGCAGCAGTAGCAGTAGTAGCAGCAGCAGTAGTAGTAGTAGTAGTAGTAGTAGTAGTAGTAGTAGTAATGCTTGTATTAGTTGTAGCATCAGCAGCATCAGCAACAGTAGTAGTAGTAGTAGTAGTAGTAGTAGTAGTAGTAGTAGTAGTAGTAGTAGTAGTAGTAGTAGTAGTAGTAGTAGTAGTAGTAGTAATAGTAGTAGTTTTATTACTAGTGGCGATATTGGTAGTAGTGGCAGCAGTAATTTGTAATATTAGTAATTTGGTTACTGCAGAAAAAAATGTTTCATTTACATTTTATTTATTTTTTTAAGACTGCTTTCTATGACTTCACATATATGGGACCAATTAAGTGAAAGAAGGCTGATAAATCGCGGTGTGAAGGAATTAAAGAAGATTGTGGGAAGACATCTGATAAGCCTGAGGGCTTGTGGCGTTTGCCCGGGTCGGGGCACCTCCCCAGGCAGGGGTCCACAGGCCTGAGGGCTTGTGGCTTTTGCTCGGGGCGGGGCACCTCCCCAGGCAGGGGTCCACAGGCCTGAGGGCTTGTGGCTTTTGCCCGGGCTGAGGGCTTATGGCAGCAGCGCTCTACAGGCCCCCCCCCCCCCCCGGAGGAGGCCAGTAGCCTGCCCCGCCGCCACCGCCGGAGTCGGGTGCAGCAGCGGAGGCCGTATCGTAAATCCCGAACGAAGGCTTCAACCATCAAGCTTACCTGTAGATTTAAAGCAGAACTCGACGAGTCTTTAGTTCTGTTCCTGTCTTGGAATGCTAGCCTGAGAATTAATCTAACTTATCTTGACTCATGTAGGATTAGATCTAAGTGAGTTTCGATGTCATTCTCACGGTACCCACAACCATCTAAGTTACCGCTACATGTAGTAGCAGCCAAAGCACATTCTTATTGAATTTGATATGCTGTACACGAATATTCGTCGCAAATAAATAAGTTTCAAGATTTAAGCATTTTAGTGTTGCTCTAAAATCTCATTAAAGTACAAGTTTCAATTTCGTCGGGAAATATTCAATTGTGAAGCCTTACGTGAGCTGGGCCGATATCTGCAATTTTACGCTGGAGATTTTGTCTAGAATTGAGATCTATATCACCATACTGTAAACAATCTACGCGTATATAGATCTCGCTGTACTTCCTTCACTAATTGAAAAAATTCTCCTGGTCCTACATTGAAACCATAAAGGTTTATTATCTAGACCTTGATCTAGAAACTAGATCAGGATAGCCAAGAGATGAAATATAAACTTTAAAATGCTTCTCTGAAATCGATAATTGAAATAAGGAGGCATACAGCCAGGACAGGATAATGAGCTTTTACTGCGTCTGAGCAACACCAAGCTGAATTTATAAATATCACAAAGGCAATGATCACTGAAAAAAAATGCATGAGATGTTGTTAAAGGTGTTGACATCATTTGGTGAAGGTAAATGTACTCTGGAGAGAGAATCACGCACATAAAGTTGCGCAGCAAGTTTGTAGACCAGGATGAAATCAAAAGCTTGAGGTTTGAGAAACATAGATTGCAACTCTTTGGATATTTTTGAGAGAGGTTTATTGGCGATAGAACGTAATGGTTTGAGGTCAGTGATTACTGTCTATGGTCGAGTGAAGATGTAATGGTTACAATTTATTCATGGCAAAACGACTGGTAAGAATTACTTCTTTTTATTTGAGCATAGTCCCTTTCTGCTATCGTCAAGGATGGGCATTTTTAATTTCACGAAGAGTTTTTAATAATGTAAGTATTTTTATTGTCACATTAACCAAAGTTTCTACGGTAGTGTAAGCGAACAAACACTAGAATAATATTATGGTCAATCGGATCAGAGACAAAAAGGCAATAGGCAAAAAATAAACTGAGCTGTTTCTTTGAGTTTTAGGGGTCGTGTCCTTCCTTGATCTGGCTAGCTATGCTGTCCAAGTTACGACGATCCTAAGGTGTCCGACGGTGCCCACTGTTCAGGTTTAAAAAATTGAATGATTGAAAGTCTATTTCAACACTGCGTGTGATAAACACTTAAGCAAAGGTTCAACCCTGCACTTTTCTTTTACACTTAAAGGGATATTGGCAATTTATTATGAAGTAGAAAAGATGCGCTCCAGACATGAATTTAAATCGATCACTTCTTGCCTTTAAAAAAAACAATAACTTATTTAGCTGTTTATCTTTCTTTTTCTCTCTCACATAAGATTTGTTTTGCAAATTTGAAAATGAAAAGCGATTTAAATCTTTTTTATTCTATATTTACTTAACTTTCAGATATGACAATCAGATCTGATATTGGTTTTCACAAATGATATTATTTTAATTCGTTTCTGTTTTCCCCCCTTTCTAATCCATTCACAATGTATATAAATGTAGAATATAACTAGGTATTATTGCTGCAATCGAATAGGACAAGGGTAAGGCTATAGGCATATCTAAAATTGTTGGTCTTATGACTGTATTATTCCCGTGCGTGACGTACAAAATAACCCTACACATGAAAACAAATTTTCTCTGAAGTCAGTAGTACTGCATAGTACAAAACTTAATGGAAATGAACATTTCTGAAATAAAAAGGCAGCTGCTTGTGTCATATATTGATACCGCTTTTTATGCTATATTTTAAGAAAGGACGTGGAAACACAAATAAAGCGATCAAAATTTATTTAATTTCACAACAGGATGTTTTAGAGAAAGGCCTTTAACAATTCTCTGACATGCTCAATAAAGTCCTCCCTCGTTTCAAAACCAATACTCTCACCCTAAAAACCAACGAGATCTAAGAATCTTGCACTGCAAGGTGTCGCACAACACAGCCAATCGTGGAGTAGGATGACAGCCATTAGTCCTGCTTGTGCCCCTTCCGCCGCCGTCCGCGGAGGGTGGACAAGAGTGGCGCTGGCGCGGCCGTGGAAACTGGTTCCGGTTGTGGTGCTGGCTGTTCCTCCCCCTGTAGGGTCTCCATCTCTTGGCCAAAGCCTATTAAGTGTGACCCAGCCGACACCATCATGCATGGGAGGAGGGATTGGGCTTTTGCCGACAAAAGAAGCCTGAAGAAATATCGAAACCAATATTTCAATAGGTCATGGTCTTTGCGCCCACCAGTGGGTCCATACCAAATAAAGTGCAATATTAATTTTTTTTTGTCAGCGTTTGCTTATTTCTGGAAAACTTCTCATTCAAATGACGAGGCCTTTATTTTTATTTTTATCGAACCGCTTTCAGCGCTTCTTCGTGACTTTTTCTCTAGACCACTAAGACCAGGCGAAAATAAAATGAGATCCTGACCATGAACTGAATTTGAATCTTACTAATTGCATTTCTTTGCCTTTTTTCCTAATAGTGGATATGTCTTCAGAAGTGCTTGGAGTTATTTGTGCACTTTAAATCCTATACAAATTCCGCTGTTTTCCAGTTTGGGTTTCTGCAAAGGATTTTTTTTACTCGGTGAAATATCAAAATCAAGACGTTAATATGTCGTCATCTTTGTATTTAACAGTTGTTCCATGCCATATAACAGCGATGTTTTTATTTCTCAGCTCATTTATAGCAAGTCTTATTAAAACAACAAACAGTTTTTTAAAGACCGTTTAAAATATTCCATGATGACTTTTTTCTAGGCCATAGTCACCAACGGTGTTTGCAATATCTGAATCCTGGTTGCATCGCTTTGTTTTTTATTTTTATTTTTCTTTATTATTAATATTTTTTAATTATCGACATACCTTCAGAAAAGCTCATTTGTGTTCTAATTCAATTTGAATCCAAAACAAATTCCGGATCGTTTGTGACTAAATTTCTGCAAATAATTTTCTTTCTTTGAATATTTTATTATGTATCGGAACTTTCTTCAACCTGAAAGTTTTGATAGTCGGCTATAAATGTAAGGAACAGACGAAAATGCTCAGCAAATGGTGTCTTTATGGCGCATGTTAAAGAATGCAATATTGGTTATAAAAAGCTATTATGGTTCTAATGTTACGTTTAACAACCTTGAGATTGATTTCGCCTCTCAGTCACTGATAGAATCTTTGACGACCATAAAAACATGTGTCAAGAGTTTTTGCGCTACCCTATTCAATAATTAATAAGAGACATCGTAATTTAACCATTCTTTTCTTCCTGACGGCCAAATTGTTTTCTTGGAGACTTTCTGTAAGCACTTGTGTAAGGGCGGGAATGACACGGTGGCTGACAAATCTAATGCCCAACAACAGAGTGTAGGGTTTTTATCACAGATGTTAGTCTTCTCTCTCTCTCTCTCTCTCTCTCTCTCTCTCTCTCTCTCTCTCTCTCTCTCTCTCTCTCTCTCTCTCTCTCTCTCTCTCTCTCTCTCTTTCTCTCTCTCTCTCTCTCTCATTCGATCTTCATATGAAATGAAACAAGGATGCAGTGTCTAAAGATAAAGGGCCTATTTTTTCAATAAAGTCTAATAATGAGGATCCTCTAATATAATTATATATATTATGTGTTCACGAAGCTCATGAAGACTCAGTTAGGCTCAGTAAGGCTCGTGAAGGATCCTGAAATGAACAAATAAATATCAAACACATAGACGTCTATATTTTAACCCAGTTCCAGGCTGCACATTAAAAAAATTTAAATCCTCTGTACATATATCCTCTTGGAGGCAATGTTTGAGAATGCAATATTAATACAAAGAACACAAAGCACAACAAGAATCATTCATTAATTCATATTTATGTAATTATACGCTCGTACACAGATGGACGTAAATTAGTAAGTAGTCTGGTGAATACTATTTCTCCATCTCTTATTTCTCTCTCTCTCTCTCTCTCTCTCTCTCTCTCTCTCTCTCTCTCTCTCCATAAGAAGTTAACGGTTTTCATGTCTGTTTTCTATTTACAATATACAGTGCTCTACATGTTTATGAATGAGATTCAGTCTCATTCTTCCTCTCCGTCTAATATCAGTTTATTTAGCATTTAAAGCTTAAAAGGAAGAAGGCAACATAAAATGCTTAACATCAAAGGCATAATTTTATTACCTACGTATTTTACTAACAAATCAAACGATAGAAGCACCTTCTTGTCGGGCTCTTTTATTAGTTGAGTTCTCATGAATATGGAAAGATGGCACCCCAAAGTTTGGTTTAATATCTTATAAATATCTGCAATGAACTATCTGATTATCTAGATCACTAATTATGTTACAACATAATTGGACATACCCCCAGCACCGTCTCCCTCTGGACGTTGATCAAATTGACGGTCGAATGTGAAATTCGTTGAGGGAAATCCCCTTTATGTATTTTACGAAAAGCTTACAACATGTTGGACTATATTCTAAAATTAGTATTATAGTGATGCTAAATTTAATTGAGGGCGTCATGGTGACTCATACGGAAGGATGGGAACTTGGCACCAACTCCGGCATTGTCTTCAGGTTTTTATGATCTTCATTATTTTACTAGGTAGGTAAAGCTTAGCTAAGCTGATTCATTAGGCTTTGACATCAGCGATTTTCCAAGCCATCCTGTTCGATCTCTTGCACACTCAGACTCATGACTGCTGAAGATTATTGAACAAAACTTTATGCCTTTAATGACGATAATGGGTGGAGCTAAAGAAGTAATAAGAGTAGATAAAGAAGGAAAAAGGGTTACTTAAACCTCTAAGTACTGTGTAATAATATTATCATTGTTTTATCAATAAATCAAAGGTACCTATCCCACATTTCCACTTCATATCCTGCTAAAAGTTTGACACCTCGGACTGACACACGCTAACGTTATTAGCAAATCTTTTTTTTTTTTTTTTCATGTGAACTCCCCCCCCCACCCCCTCTTCCTTTTTTTCTTCTTTTTTTGCTCTTTTGGTTTTCATACTTACGTGCTAATACAATTGAACCAATGCTTGATATTCCCATTTTATAGATACTTGCTACTTACTTCTAGCATAATTATTTTTTGCAGCATGCTTAGCGCCGGTGATATAAGTATGTTAAAAAAGGAAGATGCCTCAGGTCACGCATGCAAAGTTTCAGTAACTGTTGCATATAAGGTCTTTCTGTACGGTACTAAACATTCTCCTACTGTATTCATTTCAATTATGGATCATATATACACACACATACACATATGTATATATTTCTATCAATTATTCTATACTTCATTCAACAAAATGGATAGTTTTGCTTCCTTTCAGGTTTCACCCCACTCCGAACAATCTTTAAAAACATACACATGACTGCAGTCTCAAACAAAAGATTAGAGACTGAAATAAAAGATATTTGTAAAGTTTGTTAAAATTCTTTTTGACGCGAGTAATAATATGTCTTGAGGGTAATATTCACTAAAGTTGATTACGTTCCAACTAAGCGTCTTCAAAAACGATGTTTACGATATCCGAAATATTCCGAAAATACCTTATGCGCACTTATACAAAATATTTGTTTTTCATTGTTATCAGATAGATAATACTCAAATCGAACTAACTTTTACTTTTTAAAAAGAAAACAATTATAAAAAAGCAAATCAAACCGTTTCATATATGAAAAGCAGTCTTAAAATTGGATCTATTTTTTTCTTCCTGAAAACCTAACAACTGTGTTGCGGATATTCCTCCGAAACTTCCTTTTTCACATCAGCCAACTTACCATGAGGTTGTTTTCCTATATTGTCTTGACTAATTTTATATGTTTTTGAACATTAAATCGATGATTTGGTCCTTAAAATGAATAAGATTATTTATGCTGTATTGAAAATATGTGTTTCATGGGGCAGTCATTTATTAGTTCTCCTTGGACACTGTTGCCGTAGACTTCAGAGACAGCGTTGCACAACTGGATGCAATGCACAAATCGTCTAAATAATGGTGGTCCCAACGTGAAACATGGTGTAGGGACTTACCATGAATAACTCTAAATAGATATCAAGATCTAATCTTGCATAGACATAGACTTAGATTCTTGAGTAGCATTAGATACAGAGCTAGAGATATATTGGTACATTGAACATGTAGACATAATTACATACTTTAGTTGGAGGATACATTTCTACTAATCCAGAATCAAGTACTACTAGTACTAAAGGTGTGGAAAGTTTTCTTAGAAGTGATTTGGTATGACTTCTGAATGGGTATGGTACCTCTAATGAGCTGAGAACACACGTGACTCAAATTTTCCTACAGGCCAATATTTGCCTTTACTACTAGATTTAGATCTATTAGAACTTATTATCGGTTCAAATAAGTGTAAAATTGTTTTCAACAATGAATTACCAATTTTAAAAAAATATGACATCATATATATATCCTATGTTATATCTTAATAAACTAAATCAGCGCAACCAAGCAGAAGTCCTGAGGTATGTAGGTTTTGAATTTTTAATAAAACAAGGTTTTATGGCAGTAAACTAATTTTCTAAGACTTCTCCTTCTCTTCAATCTGACTCCACCATCATTTCAGTTTTTTCACCATCAACATCCCACTTCACCACCATCTCAACATCACAATCTGACTCCCAATCTCAAATTTTCAAGTCATTATTTTCATACTGATTGTCGGGATAACCATGCACATAACCAAAATAAATGGTTTCTGTAGCATCCCTGAGATGATTCAAGTGATCATCTATCCTACTTCAAAGTTTAGATCTAGGGTAGGCATTGAGATTGCGATCAAAAACAGTCAATTTCGAAGTGCGTTTTTAGATCTAAATCTAGTCCAAAAACAACACTAAAATAATGAAAAAAAGACTAAAGTGTCCCTTAAACGTAAATGAGATTTTCGGTAGTAAAGGGGCAATATAGATACACAATATAGTGGTCCGTACTGGCAACGGCGGGCGATATAGTTAGGGTTGAGTTAAAATTAATAGATAGGGACTAAAACATACATAGTTTGAAGACTCCACTGAACAGTTTACTGAGACAAGTTGTTAAGCATATCAAAAGCTTGATATTTAAATCTGCATCAAATAAAAATGAAATATTTCTCTTAATTTCAGTACCCTTCGCCTGCAGAAGCGCCTTGCTTCTAAGGTGCTAAAATGTGGGAAAAACAAGATATGGTTGGATCCCAATGAGACAAACGAAATAGCCAATGCTAATTCACGTGAGTTTGTTCTGAGAAAAGTATTTTGTCGTAATTTTTAAGTTTCCAAATGTTATATTTAAATGCAATAAATGGACATCAGTAATCCCACTTTGTCATTTTACATTTCTGTGTTTATCTTGATGGAGAACCAATTACAAATTATAGGTTCCTTTGAAAAACTGAGATGGCTCAGTGTGCATCAGATACACATAGGTGCTTTTTTATTTTTTTTTTTTTCTGACTTTTTTTAAAGGTTAAATGATCTATTGTCTTTCAGGTCAAAATATCAGAAAATTGGTCAAAGATGGTCTGATCATCCGTAAACCTGTCAAAGTGCACTCACGGGCACGTGTTCGTAAAAATGCTGAAGCTCGTCGTAAAGGTCGCCACATGGGCCACGGCAAAAGGAAAGGTTAGTTTATATAGCTGAATAGGAATAGTGTCATTCCAAAACATTCTGAGACTTTAAAAAAAACATTTTGGCATGTAACTAGCTTGCTAATGTGTTGTATTTTTGCTTAAGCAAGTTAATTCCCATGAATTAATACCAATTCCAGTGATTCCAATTCTTAGTAAAATTTCAGGAATCTGTGAAACAAACTTAAAGTAAGTTTCTTCAATGAGTGGAAATTCAGTTAAAAAATTATGTTAGCGACTCAACATTTTTTCTTGCGGTTTTTTTTTTTGTGTGTGTGTGTATAAATCAGTGTGAATTTCCAAATATACGGTTCCATATAGTTTCCATTTGGTAATTTCACTTGTAGTTGTAATACTTTCGATATGGTGCTATGGTAGTTACAGTTTTGTGGAGTCAAAAGTATTCTTTTTCGGTGGCCTCAGTTTTCTAAGCAACTTTGCAATGAAAATGTAATTTTTGGAAGTGATAGGCACATTCTTAACATTACACACAGATCACTTTAATTAAATCCAAATCTTAGAAGTACCAAACATAGTTTTCATTGTTTGCATTTCATTTCCATCATATCAGTTTCACTTCATTTATGTGGCTTTTGGTATAAATCTAGATCTAGTTTCGAACTTGACAAGATTCTTTTGGACCCATTTTAATCTACCTTTAGAGTTCAGATCTAATTTTTGTCATGTCAGCCATGTTCCAAATATTTCTAGTAATCTAGATAGATTCTAGTCTCCGATACTTGCATCTAGATCTATATCTTTTTTTTTTACCAGATGCTTTATTGATAGTTTTTATTCTTGAGGGGATTCTAGATCTAGTCTGATCAATACTGGGATACCTATTTATTGTCAAAACTTGCTTAAGTCTAGCTACTAGTCTGTTGCAAAATGAGTGAAAAGAACTTTGTATGAGTTGGGCATCCAAGATGTTGATGAGGAAACAAAAAAGTTCCTTGTTTATGGGTGGATAAGAAAGACTTACAAATAAAAAATTAAAAAAAAACTAAAGATTGCATATTTTTAGATAGTCTTGTCTGTACAGTCCTCATTGCTGAATAATTGAATCCTTTCAAAAGATAAATTCTCTTATTTATATTTGCTTCATTTGGCATCCATGTATATAAGTGCAAGTATTAAAAATTATTTGTTTTGCTGATTTTAATGATTAATATAACCTTACGTATAAATTTCTCTTTTCTGCATAAAGTCTTTAACTGAATGCATCCATCGCAACTTTTATATTATGAAGATGTGGTAATTGTGTACCTAGTTATGATGAAAATGATGGGTTTCAAGACAAAAACCTGATTTATTTATCTCTCAAGCATAATAAGATTAAGCAAGATACAGTGGTCAAGTAAATGTCCAGAATGTCTGTATTGTTTGTAATAGTTGTGTACTAGATGTTGCAACACCTATGGGAGTGAAAGAGGGTGAAGTGTTGCTCAAATATTCTTTTTACCTTTATTTGATCCTCAGGTACTGCCAATGCTCGTATGCCTGTGAAGATCCTCTGGATCCGGCGCATGAGGGTTCTTCGTAGGTTGCTCAGGAAGTACAGAGAGGCCAAGAAAATTGACAAGCACATGTAAGATTAATTGAGAGGGCTTTACAATTTTTTCATCGGACTTTTCGCCATATGGTTTACTTCAAAACAAGATGGTACCTGTTAGTGTTATGGTTGATGGAAGTATTAAGTTCTTTATTATTTTCAGTAGTTTTATATTTGTGAAAATGTTGGCTATTCGTCATTTCTGAGATATTGCCAATTATTGTCCTTAGTTGTCAACTATTGACTTGGTTCACCCACTGATTGGGGTGGGGGAGCGTCTTTAGAGATCATTTTTAATTTATTAATTTCACTTGGATTGAGAAGCCATGAAAAAGAATGGCATCATAAATTAGGTCAACAGTTTAAAAAGTTTTAAGGTTTGGCCTTGTCAGGCCAAATAGAGGATGGCACTGAAAAGGGATGTTTGTTATGGTTGGTTTTATAGTGGAAACCTCAAAAACCGGAGTCTGATTATTTGAATTTCTCATAAACTGGATTGTACAAGATGATAGGTTATTTTCTTCTCTTTGGCTTTTTTAGAATCGGACTCATATTTCGAAGTCTTTCTGATTCGATTTTCTTAATTCGAAGTCGATACCACCCCATAAGGCATCACGAAAGTGCTACATGCATCTCTCAAGCAGCAAGCAATGCCAATCAAGCCTAAGAAAGGTTGATTAATGCACTATCAAATCGAGAAGGGAGCGGATGCACTAACAGTGTAACAATTAAGTGCCAATACTGATGCTGATACTGGTAGCAACAAGGGAAGTGGAGGGTTGCACTTTGCAGACACAGTACACACTCACTCAGTGAGTCATAGATTGATATACCCGTTTTTGTAATTCGAATACTCTTAATTTGAAGATTTAATCCATTCCCATAAAATTCGAATTATGAGGTTTCCACTGTATTTTCTCATTTGATGTTGGATAAAAATGTTTTTTTTTAACCAGATTAAGGTGAGGAATCCCAAGGCCTACACTTTGGATTGTGGTATTTTACTCTTAGGCTTTCTTGAAAAGTCTTTGATGGTTTCCTGTTTAAGTATCTTTGTGAACTTGTTTTCAAATTTATGCTGGAAGGCTTCAAAGTCATCATGAGGATCTCTTAGAATTTTTAAGGATTATGCAGCCTTCCTTGGTGTTGTTAGCAGAATGGGTTTATGGTTATTTTCCTCTTTGTCTTCTTCGTTGCTGGCTTCTTTACTGTCTCCTTCCCTGACTAGTGCAACAATCTCTGACAGGGTTTTTTTTTTTTTTGCAACTGGCAAATTTTGATCAAATAGCCGTTCAGAGAATCAGTCTCAGTCGCTTGGACAGGTTCCAGAGGTTGTCATTTAGGTCAGGGTCTCAGCTCTCCTCAGTAGCATTAGCAAGCTCCGTATACACAGTTTGCCCATGCATTGTAACCAAGCTAAAGCCCACAAGTGAGAACACTGAAACAGCCAGGTCTAGATAGATTTAGACAATGTGATCATGGGCAGGCTTAAAAATTAGAGCTCCACACTGTCAACATTACATTGTACAGAGCTCTTTGCAAGCAGGCTACATCGCATACAATGACCACAGGCTGATTTCAGTCCCCACAAAGTATTCATACTGGTTCATGGGTCCACCCTTTCCTCCTCTTATTGTAGCCTCTGGCCTGTATTGTAGGCTGGCGGAACACATACACACACCAAAATTGATTGCTGCACAAAGCATAGTAGGACTTTCTGTTTTAAAAGCCAGGAAAAATGCTTTCTGAAATGATATACTACAAAGATGCTTCTTTTCATCTTAGAACCAATTTTTTTTATACAGCTGAAATAGAGAAAAACCACGTAAAATTAATTGACTTCAAAATACCAAGAAGCTGAATCATTTTGACTCAGCTGTATCTATTGAAAGATATTAAATATATGAAGATTAAGAAGACAGGACAAACTTTTGGTTTTATGTGAAAATAGCTGATCACTTATTGAAAAATTGGAAATTCCATTACTGTGTTAACAAAATAAGCCCTGTATATTTTCTTCTTTTCATTCCTGATGTAGGTACCATGAACTGTACATGAAGTGCAAGGGTAATGGCTTCAAAAACAAGAGAGTGTTGATGGAGTCTATCCACAAGAGAAAGGCAGAGAAGGCCAGATCCAAACTTCTGAAGTGAGTATTTTTTTATACTCATTTTATAGTGATCGTAGAAAGATTTTCCTTCCAAAAATATGCTACATTATGAGCAAATTCATGGCTGGCATTCTCACCCTGTGGTACACACATAAATTGAAATACCTGGGACTGCAATAAATTTTTTTTTCAAAAGAAAATATATGCTGTAGATGATTTTGATTTGTGAGTCGTTTAGAAAGAAATATGAACTTCTCAGTTCAAAATTAGAGGTCTGCTCTGTAGGGAGGACATTCTGAGTTATAAAGCTTACAGAACACCGTAATAATGGGCATTGGTTTTGACTTTTTGTCCCCAAGGTTTAAAATGATGAGGCTAGGTTCCCTTAACCACCACTTTGAAGTATTATTTGCATTAAACTTCTCAAGATTCCATATTTTCTTTAAATTTCATAATTTGAAGGTGGGACATGGTTTAGTTTATTTGCCACTAACTTATTTTACCGCAATAAAGGTACAGTTCAACTCATTTCTTGCAATTCTTGTCAAGCTTTTTTTTGTAGCTTTTTTCCATTTGTTCTTTTTTATATGTTTGGGGAAAATCACAAGAGAGGAAAGGATTTAAAGAATTGTGGTAATCAACCTAATGTTAGAACCAGGTCGCAAGTTTTGATAAACAAGATTTTTTCTTTCTTTTTTTACAGCGACCAAGCAGAGGCCCGCAGAAAGAAGGTTAAGGAGGCTCGCATCCGTAGGGAACAGCGTATTGCCCAGAAAAAAGAGGAGATGTTGAAAAACATTGAAGAAGCTAAGAAATAAATATTTTGCTTGTCATGAGATATTTATATCATGTGCTTTCTGTTTCATCCTTTCTTTTTGTTGATTTTAATGTGTATGTTTTGATTTGAGTTCACAAATCTGACAAGTAAATTTAGTCTAGCATATCTAAAGATATACCACAGGGCCGTAGTAACAGGCTGAACACATTCATGCCAGCATTTTCCAAGCAGTTAGCTGAAATTCATGTGAAAGGATCACTACTAAAGGTGGTTTTGTCTTCATCAAATTAATTTACTTTTGGCCCAGAAATTGTTTTACAATTAAAATTATGTTCTTGTTTAACCAAAAAGCTTCCCTGCACACCGCTACAATGGTTCAGAATTTGATTTGGTACCAAGAATAAATGCTGCACCACATTGCAATTGTAAAAGGAAAAAAATCATTGGAAATATTCTAACAATAACATCAAAGGGTTAGATGAACAGATAAACTCCTAAGAGGGTTGCCAGGAGATGCTGGTTCTATTGTGAAAAACATTTTCAAACATGAAAAGGCTCAAAGATTGCCTTTATTCATTAAGAAAAATGTACACACTTAGGTGGTCTTAAACATCTTACACTGCATTTCCTATATCAATTTCTAGGTGCACTTTCTTTTTTTTTTTTTTTATGCAACTCAGCCCTTGCATGATATTATAAAATTCTGTCTTGTTGGGCTGAATGCAAACCATGGTTCATATATATATATATATATATATATATATATATATATATATATACACAGTAGAACATGATTAAGGATCCCTCGAAATCACAAATTCGTCTAACTCAAACATATTCCCCTTCTGATTCTCTCTTTATTCCCTTTATATTCTATGTTTTCGTCAAACTAGTCCGAATTTTTAACACTTTTTCTTTTAACAATCAGCCCAAAATTAGAGAGAAAAAAATGTCCTCTTAAGAAATTTGACAGACAGTGACTTTCATCACATTCACAGATCTTAAATTTCAAACAAAATTCTACACGGCTGTTGTTATTCTTCAAACAAGCACTCCTTACCCCTCCCTTTACCGTGTAGAAACAATTTGTGGACAGCTAGCCTTGCAATTATCCATAATCGCCAGGGAGAGAGACGCCTCTTTTCCCGTCCCACCTTACTGTAGCCTGGTCCTATTCACCCAGCGTATGTGCAAAGTCTACCTGTCGCTAAGACTTCAAAGGGGCCGATTGTAGCCACTATTTGCTTGTTCCACGTGCAAAAGACATGGGTAATGGTGAAAAGTAAATCTGTCTGGGCCCATCTCTTGCTGTATCAATCAGTATATAGGTGTGTAAAAAACTTGGCAGGCAAGATCTCTTTATTGGTGGTTAGGACACCAGGTAGCTCAAAAGGTAGAATATTGGACTGATGATAGTGAGCTTCAGGTTCAAACCTTTGTCGGATCCTCTGGTGGGATTAGGTCTAGCTCTGCCTTGACAGACAGCCCTTGTGTGGTTTAAAGATTATTCAGGAACAAGCTTTTGAAAGTTGACTTTACTACTGAAAGTAAGCCTAGCTAGAAAGAAATTTGACCAAGATCTTGATATAGACCTAGATCCAGCATCCAGAGTTTGAGATCCAATAAGCGCTGGGGTTTGGATACAAGTTTTTACATAAAACGAGTTGGGAATGACAGATCGGGCTGTTTAAGGGTAAGTTTTCTGTCATCTATTTGAAGTATTAAAAGGACCGGAAAATAAGGCAAATTGGGTATCTCCGTAATGCTTGAAATTGTACGGAAGTGACCAAGAAAACACGAAGCCTCTATATATTATTAGCATGCTTCAAAATATTCTCAAAAACAAATCCAGGGTCTGAGTGCTAAAAATAGATTTTTTCGAACAAGGCTTAGAACATATATGAATTTGAGGAATCCGTGCTCCACTGCATAATACTGTCTGAAGGTCGTGGAGGTACTTTAATTTGGAAATGTGAAAGACAAAAAGGAGTATCAACTATCATACCAGTTGGGGTTAAGAATCAAAGGGGAGGAAGTCTGTTCACAAATAATATTGTCAGCTAAGCTTGGGATAGAGGCAGACTTTGTATGGTCAAAGAACTAGATTGTTAAGCGATTAACATCTGCTGTGAATGCATGAACAAAATTTAGTGTAAAAATGTTAGAATCTATCTTGGATCTTCAAATGTGATGAAAGCAATTTTTCTAAAGTCAAAGCCTATTGAATTTCTTTTGAAGATAATACAATGTATTTTATTTGTTTAAATGAGGGTAGACTTAATGAAGAAAAAGTGTTGTGGCTCCAAGCTAGCTAATGATGAAAGCAGACAGTCAAACGAAAAAGATGAGTTTGGCATACTCGTGATTTTATGTATGACGTAATGGTGCTGGATAAAATATGACAATTTGGACTTGCCTAGGCCTCTATAACTTTCATCGAGTGTGCCATATTAGAAATTGAATTGTGCACGAACTTTGAAAAGTAAAAAAAAAAAATACCTATTCCCTATCAAAATTAATTTTGAGCTTGCAAGAGTAAGCAGGCCTATTCCCATTACTTAAGTGAAAGAGCTTTTGATTATGTGAAAATAGGTAGCTGGAGCTATGTGATTTGAAATTTCCAAATCATGCACAATTTAGGCACATTAGAGGAACCAAATTTGAAAATTGAACGCTTGTTTTGTTTTCATACACATTCTATCAATATTTTTTTAGGTGGTTAGAAAAGAAAAAAAATGCACTTTTTCTGGTCATACAAGCAAGAAACATCTATTTTTCACAAGACAAATACTGTGATTTTCACCAACTTAATAAAATTGTTAGAAAAACAAACCAAGAGGTCTGCAAAGTAAGTAAATTTTTTTCCTTACAAGCTCCATATCAATATTAGAACAAAATAGCTTTTATTTTACATACATGTAATAAATGCAATAAAATTCAAGCTTAAATCTAAGAAAAATGAAATTTTGAAAAAATTGCTCAACATGTACATGAGGTGGAATACTTGGCACCAAACAGTACTAAGTGAAGTTTTGAGATTAAACAATCTTTCTTATAAATGTATGTCATTTCCAAGCATCTGTATCATTAAATAAGTGACATTATTTTTCTCATTTCAATATACATGTACATCATAGGAGTATTTAAAAATATAAAAACCATAACGTTCTATACATGCATATTTCCCCTTCAGATAAATAATTGATTAGCCAGACCTCTTGAATTAGTTGAACGATACAATTTGAAGTTTTGTTATAAATTTTAAATTTCATCTCTAAGCATAAGTACAGTGGAAACCTTATAATTCGAATTGTATGGGTATGGATCAAAACTTTGAAATAAGAGGATTTGAATTACAAAAAAAAAGAGCATAAATGAATCTATGACTCATTGATTGTGTACAGTGCCTGCCACGAGCAACTCTCCTCTGTCCCAGGTTGCTACCAGTATCAGTGTTACTAGTGGCATTACTTTCTTAGTGCATCAGCACTTTCCTCAGTGTTACTGTTGGTGTTAGCCTACTGATCAGCCTCTCTTGGGCAGTGATTAGCATTGCTTGTTGCTTGAGAGATACATGTAGTACTATTGTAATACCATACGGGAAGGTCTCTCAACTTTGAATAAAGAAAATCGAATCGTAAAGACCTTGAAATTTTTAACAGTTTTTTTTAATACACATGTACATATATCTGTAACAATTTTCCATTGCCGGAAAAAAAAAAATTATGAAATCATTAGAAAAATTCGATTAAAATTAATTTTTAAAACTCTTTGACTTCTGGAAATCCATATAGATTTTATTGTTTTCACATTCTATGTAGACAAATGAATTTCTACTAATGCTATAAATTTGTAACTCTTTTTTTACAACAATTTTTTTTGAAAATCTAAGCGAGATTTTCTATGGGATAAATTTTGGAATGATTGAAACTTGAAATTTGATCTGAGTCTTTGGATCTAGATGTCATAACAAGATTTTCTACAAAGAATGTCACTTTGTTTCTAAATTTAGTTATGAACTAGCTTCTATTTAACTTAAGATCAAAATTAGGTTGGCAAATATTGTATACCCAGATACTCTAAGGAAAAAAAATAATATCTCAAACTAAAGAACTTTTGTTCTGATATCATATTCATGTTTTAAAAGTTTCCAATAAATAGTTATAAAGCTAAAAAGGGGGGTTAAATGCACCTTTTTTCAGGCCAATTAGAAGTCTTTCATAATCAGTGTGTGCAAGTTTATTACATAGGTGAAAATTAACGATGAACTCTTTATAAACAGCCTATCTAAAAGTAAAAGTATTAAAACAACAGGAAAAAAAAAATCGAGCTGTGATAGTAATAGTGTGAAGTAAAATAAATCGGATACAAAAACATTTACCGGTGCTACAATAGTCATAAAATAAGAAGCCCTGATGATATCCAGACAAATTTTGATCATATTATCCCACGACCTCATACACACACACACTCACAAATAAAAGGCAATCAATCTCTACATACATGCACATATACACATGTACATAGGCCTACATGTATACGTAAAAGTGTACAATTACTCCAACAATATCAATAATATAAATTATGAAGATACTAAATACAGTTAGTAGTTTCCGGATTAAAAAAAAAACCAACAAAACGTCAGATAATACATGCTCCGGCTAAATACACGCTGTAGCGGTCTGACGGACTTTTTATTTTTAATTGAGTAATCAGTATACTCTAAACACACGCTACATTGCCTAAAATAAATGCACGCTTTGAAATCGGTAATGATTACTGTTCTAATGTATCAGGAAAATCGTTTTCTTCAAATATAGTAGAATGCAAGAGACATAAAAGACTTTCATTTAAATATTTAAACAGATAGAGTGAGAATCTAAATTTGTTCGTAATTGTATGTAAGTCCGCAAGAGTGAGTGAGTGAGTGAGAGAGAGAGAGAGAGAGAGAGAGAGAGAGAGAGAGAGAGAGAGAGAGAGAGAGAGAGAGAGAAAGAAAGAGAGAGAGAGACAGAGAGAGAGAGAGAGAGTGTGTACAAGAACTTTTTTCTTCTGTACACAACCTGATGAAGCTATATCAAAGGCGGAACGTTTATATGTTAAATTTGTAAGTGTGCTGTTTGTTTGTTTTTCGTCCCGTAGTTATAAAGTTGTGCCCGTTTCTTACTAGACCATGTGCTCAGAGTCAGAGAGAGAGAGAGAGAGAGAGAGAGAGAGAGAGAGAGAGAGAGGGGGGGGGGGGGATAGATCATGAAATGATGAATAATGGGATCGAAACGGTCCTCTATGATTAACCGAGGTTTGTAAAATGAAATGTTATTCATACTGCTATATACAAAATCTGAATCTTCCCAATTTAATACGTCATGTCAATGACAATAGGTTGAAATTCTCAACATTGATGGCAAATCTAGTGGAACCACCAAGGCATGGGCCTAACGAATAACAGTTAGCTTGAGCAACACGCGTAAGTGTTATAGTACTTGGCTTAATAATGAATAAGTTTAATACTTGTTATACTTATCAATCTGCTTAAATCTCGTTGATGTTTGGATATTGGTTGATTTGTACATATACTTGGCCGAAGTTAGGCAGGTTTAAAATGTTATTTATTTTTTTTTAAATTAATTTTAATAAAGAAAAAAAAATAAAAGTTGATTCAATCTATTCATGCTGTTGTTAACATGTGTTTGTTAA
Organism: Elysia crispata; assembly: GCA_033675545.1. Classification (NCBI taxonomy): domain Eukaryota; kingdom Metazoa; phylum Mollusca; class Gastropoda; family Plakobranchidae; genus Elysia; species Elysia crispata. Next base: position 155,948 of record JAWDGP010001563.1, read on the forward strand.
GACTAAAGAGCGCCACCGTTAAAGAAAAGAATTTCAAAACATAACTTAATTGACAATAGTGTACTACCGGTCATTCGGGAAAAATGCGTGTACAGAACCATGCAATGTACCGTTTCCACAAGACACCGTTGTTGGATGCGGTACAATTCCTCTAGTCCATTCTGTATAGTGAAAAAGATCTATACATTTTCTTCCTTTTAGTATGAAGAGTGGTAGTGAATCTCCTTCCTCTTGATTAAAATAGTGAAATCATAACACCAAAGAGGAAAGAGAAGTAAGCACAAAAGGTTAAAACTAACAAAAGCGTCTCCATCTAAATCTAGATCTAGTTCTGAATAGAATAAATTCTGCCTTTTCCAGCTATAGATTTAGTTCTATGTACACCTGATGTAGATTTCAACGATGGGCAAAATACTCATGTAGATTTAGAATTTAGATCTAGAGCCTTCAAACACTGACTGCTCTCCAATCCGTTTTAGCTAGAACTAGATCTAGATCTCTATCTAGAAGAATCACAGAAAGCATTCAACTTCAAATTTAAATCATTTTTATCTTGAGTATAACTCTTAGAATAGATCCTAGATCTAGATCTATGAAGTATCATTCAGTGTCTTTAAGTTAAGGGAGAATGACCGAATGTCTTGCAAACGCAGCAAAGACTGGAAAAAAAAATTTAATCATCGTTAGAGGTTTTAGATAGCCTAGGTCTAGATGTAAATCTATGCTAGATCTAGTAGATTGTTACTCTTTCAGAAGCTTATACTAAGAGACTCGTAAGATCTAAATCTAGATCTAGATATTCTATCAAACTATTGTCCTCATAAAATTTAAACCTAAGAATAATCTGCAAGTTTTTGTTTGTTACCCCAAGATGTGGGTTTACCTTAATATGCCTTTGAATTGACTACAATTTTGTACCAGTTACAACATAGTGATACAGTGCAATCCGCTTAGACCAAAAAAAGTGTTGACTTTGAGCAAGTTAGACTTTATCCAGGAAACAGGTCCAAAAATTCATGTCATAAAAAAGTTGTCTCCTTTCCATTACTTATCATAGTGGTCGCCCACTGCAGTGTGTACATTTAATTACTTTATAATGCTAGAGTGTGGTAAATTTATACATGTATACATCATTTAAGTAAAGAGAAAACCACACTAAGTCTGAGAAGAGGTTTATTTTGTAACTTGTGTACACACACAAAATAGGGGTACATACCTACAATCCTTGATCCAATTATAGTATGGGCTTGGGACCATCATTACTTTCGTTTTGTTTTCACCAGAAAAAAAAATAATGGCCTGACAGAAAAATTTTTTTGTCATGATTGGAGGCTCTGAAAAGAATACTATTGGTTAAGACGAGTGGCGGTGGAGAGAAAACAATGCACTGTTTGCCACAAATGATGCAAATCAATGATAAGTTAGGTCTAGATCTAGACACGCACACAGTCTCCATCCCGCTTACGTACCCTTCTTTGTTTGTGTCAACCGCGCAACACCACACTAACTTAGCTAGGACTTGTTGAGCATGCTATTAACTCATACATTAATGGAGACGAGTATTCTCGTTTGAGAATCACTGTGCGGATAGGACCAGAGACAAGTATTCTCGTTTGAGAACCACTGTGCGGATAGGACCAGAGAAGAGTATTCTCGCTCGCTGCATAGACCATAACTTTATCCTACCCAAGTTTCGTGTAAATTGCGACCAATGAAAAAGACTTCCTGTCTTATGATTCGGAGTGGCTTTGTTTTCATTCTGTTAGCGTTTGTTTGGCAGATATGGCGAAGAAATTCACAAGAAACCAAGTTCTAAATGAAATCCTGATGGATTCTGATAGTGATGAAACTGTCAGCAATTCAGACCTAGATCTAGGTGACAGTGATCAGGATCCTGAGTTTGTTCAATCTAGATCTAATCGGGTTAGTACTGAATCTAGTAGTGAAGATGAATCTAGATCTAGTACATCTACTCCAGTTAGTGTCACAAACACTAGACCTAGATCTAGATCTAGACCTACACCAGCAAAGCGACCTAGGGTAGCTCCTGACCTCAGGGGTAGAAACCAAGTGGTAGCCTTGGTCCATACATTACAAACTTAAGTGGCGAGCACTGTCATTTAGGGGTTAATGCACAGTCACACAGACTTACTGACTGTATTGGGTTTACAAACAAAGAGATATATCCCTCCCATGCATCCCTATGATTCCCCACTTTTATGGGTTTCACCTTTTCCCATCCACCACAAGGTGTTGATTTTAAGCAAGAATGTCCCCAAGCCATTGACTTTATCTAAAATTCAGTACTTACACAAAGAAGGGAAAAAATGGGACGGTGATGTGATGTGACTTGTAGTGTATTCCACTGAAGTTGAAATCGAATAATAAAAACAATATTTTGAAATGTGTGCGAGATTGGAAATACCGAATAAAGTTTTATTTGATTCCAAGATAGCAGAAAATTGAACTGAAAAAATAGTTCCGAATAATCTACCGCTTGCAGCAGTAGCTGGACCCTTTATTAGATTAACAAACCTTAAAATTAAATATGGAAATGATTGAAATATTTAGGCAGATTTTCCAATGAAATAAAAAGAATTCTTTCTTTTCATTTTGTTTCATAGCTAAGTGAATTTAAAATAAAACAAAGCTGATGGGAGCAAAGATCATGTCAGTGTATGTTTGGACTTGCAGGCATGTAGCAGAAGCCCCTTGTTACTTTTTAAATTTAGATTAAGTAGGGAACTACATAAGAGCACTTTGAGTTTGACAACCCTTAACTTTTTATTGGCTGATCTTGTGAAAGTTAGATCTAATCTAGTAATTTAGTCTACTCGAGTCCCCTTTGCAAACAGAGATTTAAGCCTGTTGTAGACCTACATAGAACACATTTCTTTGTCCATTTTGATATTTTTTTATACTGAAAAAAAAAAAAGAAATAGAAGAAATACAATGACAAACACATATTAATGAACTGTGAACAAAGATTTTTTTTGCAAAGATGACAAAACAATGCAGCAAGATAAGTTGCAATTAAACAAACAAACAAAAAAAGAGATTATATAGCACCACGGCACACTTTCATGGATAATATTAGTTAATGTGTAATCTGCTTATAAATCCAAGAATTCGGTGTAAGGCAATCCACCTCTCAAATTTCCATACTCACACCAGCAAACTTGAAAGGGAAAGATCATTAGGGCTGCTGCTGCTGCACCAACAGTTTTGAGCCATGTACCTTCCTCTCAGCACTAGGATCATAACATCAGAGGAGCGATTTAAAAAGCACCTAAAGACTTATGTCTATCCATACGAAAAAATTTCAACAATATATGCATACATGTATACCTAGCATAATGTGGCATATAAAAATTATTTTTGTCTTTGTTATGATGTTTTATATCAAAAGGCTGAAAGAGATAAAATTTACTCAACAGGAGCTGCGACAGATTTCGAATTTTGAGCTGATTTATGTCTGTCAAATAAAATGTAATAAAACCAAAAACATAAAGAACATGCTTAAAGTGAGACATTCGCCGTGATGCAGAAACAGATCTAGATTTGAGACTTCTTCATTAGAGGTAAATCGGAGTGACAACACTGTACTCAAGTTTACATCCAGAAGCTCAATAACAGCTACTCTGCCTACAAGTGCATTCTGAAGTCAAGATGAATGGAGATAATGTAAGCATACCCTATCTGCTTTTGAATGTAAGAATTTATGTATAATATTTAAGATTTAACATCAATTATTTTTTAATTATTGAGATTTTTTCCCTTATATTTGGACAATTACATCAAATAAGTAGCAAACATTTAGTTCTAATTTGTATAAAAAAAAATTAAAACCAGTTGTACTGGAGCTTCAAGTTTACTTTTTTTAATTTACACTTACAAAGATTTAAATTTTTGTATGATGCATGTGAAAATTGTAAGCACTTTGGGATATGTTTGTTATTGTCAGAAAATTCTTAGATCAAATGAGTCAAATTATTGTTATGGAAATTTTCTTTGAAGTTTAAATCTTGAGGTTCGGTGAAATCAGAGGGTAAAGACAAAAGCAATAACATCTGTGAATGATTAAAATTGCCCAAAAGTGGAGAAATTTATTGTGTGTTTTCATTATGAATACAATTTGAAGTTTAAAACTTGAGGTTCGGTGAAATCAGAGGGTAAAGACAAAAGCAATAACATCTGTGAATGATTAAAATTGCCCAAAAGTGGAGAAATTTATTGTGTGTTTTCATTATGAATACAATATGAGCTTAATTTGATTATGGAGTGGAATCCTTGAAATTAAACACCTCAACTCTTCAGATGTGACTTTAATTTCAACACTTGAACGTATAAAACCCATGGAATAGAGCCCCCACCCCCCTAAAATGATATGTTTTTCCTTAAAAATAACCAGATATTAAATAATTGAAGGTTTCCACTGCCTTGTTAAAATGTAATTGAATAGTTTGCCTAGGATTTATTTCAATATTGAATCTCTTTGTTTAGGGTCGGATACGTCTGCCAGATCATACACAGCCATCGGATTACAGTGATGTCCAGCCTAGTTCGTATGATCCAGATTATATATCTCAGATAAGCAGTAAGATGCAAGTCCCACACCGGTAAGTTTGCTATAAGTTTCTTGTGAGATTTAAGAACCAACTTTTTAGAGAACCAGTCCTACAGTCTTTGACAGTTATATTATCATTAACATTCTTGTTTTTCTAGTATAAATGGTGGTTTTTGTAAACAAGCAATGGATTTTTATTATATATTAATCTGTACAGTCAAATTAACCCTTTCATTACCAAGCCACCACAGCTATGTGATATGTGAAAATGTCATAATCAATTCCCTGAAAACCAACCAATCCAGGGCATTTCATTGCAAAAGGGTTCATTTTTAAATGTGTAAAATATATGCGAATGGGTTCAGGGTGTGACGTTGCTATTTTAGAAATGTAGGCGAATGGTAATGAGGGTAGGAAAACGCTATGTTAGAACTAAAAACTAATGGTAAGGGAAGGGTTGAAAAAAAAAGCGATACTAAGTCAATAAAAATAAGGCCAAAGAACAAACAATGGTAAAAATTTTTTTCTTGCACACAAATTAAAGGAAGTATGAAAAGAGAAACTTTAATAAAAGGGAGCTTTACTTGTAAATTTCAATTTATCTCAAATCAATGGCAATATATTTATTGAATTAAATGCAAATCTTTCGGAAAAATTAGTTTAATATCCCCTAGGCCGCTCTCAGATTCTCTCTGCAGACATAGAGGCTTTTCCAAAACATAGTTTTTCAGAATAATCTACTCTATTCTGACCAGATCTAGACTAGCCTTTGATATTGTCATAGGTACCAGAACTCAATGTAAGCAACACTTTCTATATTTAAATGCGAATCTCTGTGAATGTTTATTGTTGAGCACCTGTTATTTTGTTTTTCATTATGTATTCCACTAGAATCTCTATGGGACCTGGTTCAGAGATGCATATGAATGGCCATGGAGAACTTCAAGCAAAAACTCAGTTTGTGGGCATGTCTGTCCCTGATAAAATTGTTGTAGCAGGTGAATATTGGAATTCTGGCAGGATAGAAATACAGTAACATTAATGAAAAAGATGCGCAAAGTTACTTTACAAAAAAAATTTCACTTACTTTTTTTTCCTCATCATCATCATGACGAACTGCATTGCTGTAAAGCATAGGCATCATTTCCTTCCACACTTTTTGATATGATAGCTCATTGTTTTCAATATATTTTCTCCCTTCATATAGTAAACCCGTTTCTCAACCAACCATTATTTTACTCTTTGTCTTCCCTAGCTGCCTTCACTGCCCTTCATAGCAATTGCAAAAAAATTTGCTAGGCATTTTTAAATTTTTTGTTTTTGTTTTTGGGATATCAGTAATCAATTGTATATTTATATGTGCAAAAACCCTTTCACATCTCAAGATATGATGTTCTCCTGTGATCATGTGATACTTTTTGTCAACTTCTAGGGCAGAGAAACAATTTAAAATAAGCCATATATCATGTCATGAATGTATCCTGTTCGAAGGAACTCGAATTTAATAGAAATATAGGATTGTTAGGGATTACAGCTAAATCAAGTCTTTCAAATTTGTAGGCCTTTTTTTTTCCTTTACATGAATTTTTAAAATTTCTCAGGTGATGATCAGCATATTGGCATGCGACAAGATTTAGCTTTGGACCTGTCCCCAAATGCAGCACCTGCCCCTGAAGGACTATCCTATGTGGGTCTGATCACTCCTCCCCGTGTGCTTACGCTAGAGGAGAACTTTCCTCTAGTGGAAGAGCACATAGAGGACAGCAGGACACAGCACAAATCTATGGAGGATGGGAAGGAATACAAAACCAGTCACGGGGCAGTCAATGGGGGGCTTGCGTGAGTTGATTATGGGCCATACTATTACCCCAATTTTTTTTAAGTCTTTAGTTCTTTATAATGATCAACCTATGACAGTTATCTTTTAAATTTGGTATATATATATATATATATATATATATATATATATATATATATATATATATATATATACAAGAGCTTGATGCAGCACTAGGCTAAATGGCGCTATCTATATGCACTTCATACATAACTTGCATTCCGTTCTCAGAGCAGGACATATGACTTGTGTTAAAAAAAAAAATTGATTAACAGCAAAATTGCCTTAGAAATGAACTTCTCTTAATTGAAATCTGGTATACAATGGAATCCGCTTAAAGTCAACACCTCGGGACCAAAAAAAAGTGTTGACTTAAAGCAAGGTTTACTTTATCCATTTCCAGAAAACAAGTCTGAAAATTGATGTTATAAAAGCAAGTTGTCTCCCTTTTATTACTTATGACAGTGGTGTCTCTTTGCAGTGTCTCCATTTCGTTTCTTATAGCTAAAGTGTGGGAAATTTATACAAGTTATTTAGGCCAAGAGAAAAACACTCAAGTCTGAAAAGAGGTTTATTTAAACAACTTGATGTACTACACACAAAAACACAAAAAATGCATACATACATACCTACAATTCTTTCTATATTTTTTCAGCTTACCCTCTTTTAATATTTGTTAGGACCATCAATACTTTCGTTTTTTCACCAAAAGAAAAAAAAAGGTCTGATTAAAAAAATTGTTTAGTATTATTGGATGCTATTAGTTAAGGCCAGCAGCAGTGGGGAGAAAACTGTACTGTTTGCCTCAGATGATGCGAGCCCAAGATAAGTTTGGTCTAGATATACACACACAGCCTCCATCCCGCCTCGCTCTATCTTACTAGCACAACCGCACAAGACCTTAGCTAGGTCTTGTTAAGCATGCTATTAATGCACAGTGACTTACTGACTGTTTGGGGTTTACAAACAAAGAGCTAAATCCCACCCTATGCATCTCTGCTTTTATGTGTTTCACCTTTTCCCACCCACCACGAGGTGTTGACTTTAAGCAAAAATGTCCCGAAGCAGTTGACATTATCAGAAAATCAGTTACTTAAACAAAGAAGGAAAAAAAAACGGGATCACAATGTGGTGTTGACTTCAAGCGGAGTCCGCTGTAAATGGTTTTCAAAGGTCAGTATTTTGTTAGAGATGATTTGTAATCTGGATAACTGGGTGGCTTATATAACTGGATATTTTCATCTCCTTTTTTATTCTTTTTTTTTCATTCCCAAAGAAAATGGTAATTTCTGGAAATTTTGTATCTATCTTTTGAATTGAGGTTAAAATTATTTGAGATTTTTTTTTCAGATTGCATGACAAAGATCTTTTGTGTCATGTAACATTTTTTTTTCACTGCTCCAAACTTTTACACTGTTTACAGAGGAATACCAGTGCCATACGATCCAGGTGTCAGCTTGAATGATTCACTTTTGCTCAACGAGGAAGATGAGGCAACTTTGCTAAGGACACAAGTCAGTTTATTCAGAGAAAAAGTATTTGAGACTTGGATTTGAAACTGCAGGCCTATCTTCATGTTTTTGAGAAATGGATTTAAATATTTTCATTTATAGAAAGGAGGAGTTGGAGAATTACTACTACTAGTCATGAAAAATGAAACTTAATTAAAATTGATTGCAAATAGGACATGGAAAGTTTTAAAAATTCCTTTATCAGGACGCCACCAAAAGTCACAATGATTAATTGTATTCAGCTTTGGAGCAATGATCCATCTAAAAGTAGAACAGCTCAGTTTAATTATCTGATCAAAATTTAAAATTGAGAGGATTGAAATTGCAAATGAAAGCAAGGGCCAAATGTGTTGCATGTTTTTCGTCAAGGGAGTGAAATTAAAGGGCAAAAAAAAATATTGCCATCATTTGGATTGACCCATCTTGTAGAAAAATTTAGCTTTGTTAACTTTAAATTTGAGAGCCAATAACAGTGTACATTGTCATGAAAAAAAAAGGATAGTCAAGTATCTTGCTGAACTTGAAGCAATATTGCATGAATTTTAACAACTTGTGATATTCTTTAAGTTTGAAATTCTGTGGTAAAGCTTAAAAACCTTTTTTGTAACTTACAGGTATATTGTTTTTCTCAATAATACTGTTGTATGTAAGTTAAAGTTTGTTTGTGACAAAAGCCTTTTAATTATATGTAAAATGGAAATTTAATGTCAGTACCTGATGTTATTTGTGCAAACTAATTTCTAATGTTTTCTCTTTTTTTTTTTTTCTTTTTAGGGTGGGGAGGGGGGATTGTGAGTTATTTAATAAATTGCTCCAGCAGTGAAAGAAGAACCTATCATTTAAGAAATAATGAGCTAAATTATTTAAATTATTAGAGATAAAACAAACACAAGCTTTATAAGCGTTCATTGCAGGGTTTTATTGAATGTAGAGCTGGATACAAAGAACAGTTGTTTTTTTTTAATCATTTTAACTCTCATTGAAAAAAGTGCAATGATGAACATGGTTGAAGCTGAATTGATGCTGTTCTTTGCAGGTAGCAAAGCTGACAAGAAGGGTGCAGGTTATGGAGCAAGACAGTCAGCGCAGAGCTCAACGTGAGATGGTTCTCTACCCTTTCCTCCTAGGATATTTCATGTGGAAGTTTCTAGGCCTTTTTGCTCGAAATCAGTGAACTATTAAGAATAAGACCATTTTGGTCAATGCAGTCCCAGAATGTAAGATATTCATTTCAGCAACTTCTGGTAGGCTTGATGTTAATTTAAGAGTGTGTGCCACTTTCTATATATCCACAGAATTTTGTTTTTATTGATACATTTTTATAAAATTAATTACATTATTACATCTATGTATGCCAAATCAAAATGCAATTTTTTTTTTCCATAATCAGGTCAGGAGAAAACTCATTATGTTTTCGTGTCAAAGATATCAGAAAGGGTGTATAAAGTTATTTTTTCATGAGTGACCATTACACAGAGTAGAAATGAATATTTTGCGCCTTTTTTTAAATTTTATTTTAAGATGAATCCTAGAATTTCTTTGGAATAATGAAGTGTAAGGGGATGCAAAGTGGAATTACCAAATTAAATAAAAAGGAAATACCCTTGATTGCTGTAATAAAATAAATAATAGTTTATGAAGTATCTTTGAAAAAGGAGAGTCAATACTTAATCATTTGAAAAAAGTAAATGTAAGAAAGAGCTTGATTTTACCCCTAACTCCCATCTCCATCACTATTATTCATATACCTTGAAGCGAGTGTTGTGAAAGGGTGGGATGATTAGGGGAGGTAAAAGAAGAATTGGAAAGGAGTTATCAAACACGCCTTGCCATTTTTGCGGTACAAACTGTTCGAACTGTTACTCTTAGAATTAGATGTTTATACATTACTTATTGCTTATTTGGCAAATCAAATTTAAAAAATAAAAAAAAACGAAAAAAACTCTTGTTCCTGTATGAATTGAAAAAGTTCTGCCAAACAAAAAAAATTAAAATTGTCTCACTCTTAGGCAGAACTTAGAATAAGTTACCAAAGATTGGAGGACAAAGTGTTTATTGGTGGCTTATACGAAAGAAAAATTTTATGTTAATATGCAAGTTATAAATGCAGCAGCAAACTTGTAGAAATTATTTCAGTTTAGAGTGCCATTAGAACAGCAATATTTTGGGGGGGTAGCATATTTATAGCTTAGATCAGTTATTTCATTAACTCAATGATTTAATTCAACAATCTCAAGCTATGAAAATTGTTACCTAAGGCAAAAAATTTCTAACAAAATAGTTTATCATCTTCACTTTTATTCCAGTATTTTCAGTAAGTAGAGTACAAAATGATTATCAAGAATTGTTAATTATTAACATCAAACCTGCATCTGGTTGAGAGATATGGAGGACATTAAATAATATAGAACTGCTACCTCTAATTATGAATTAAAAAGGATTTAGGAAAATATCTCAAGGAACAAAACTATATTCTTAATTTTTATTTATTTTTTTTTAAATAATTGTTTCATTGAAAAATTCATTCCACTTAACTTAAAACTTTCTATAAGTTCAAATATCATTTGTTTTCCCATTTACTGCTTGTGTATGTTTACATGCCTAACAATGCCAAAATTTGAAGATATCGAGATATGTTTAATCTTACATTGAGCCCTTTGATTGAAATTGAAGTTTTGAGAAGAATGATCAAAAGAAAATAACTAATGCAGTCTGTGCATTCATTTTTCAATTGAATTCCCAAAATGTAACCGTTTTGAGTTCAATTTTCTTTCTCAGTTTCTTTACCCTAGCAGTTAACAGGGAATGCAAGTCCTTATCATGGCTGTGGAGTGCAGACCAGATGATAATGTAGGTGTGTGCCTAAGCACTGTTGAGTACAGTACAAAGTGTTTTGATGAGTGGGGGGACACATAATTCAGTGAGTTGATGCAATCAATGCTAATTAGATCAACAAAATAGTAAAACGTGTTCAGATCCAAATATAAATTGGGAGGAAAGAATAAATGAGTTTGGACAAGTACTGGATTGATTTTGTATGTTGGTTGGTTTTGTGGATGCTTCACTTGTTTGTTTCATATGTGGAGGCTTTGACTCTAAGGTTTCTGTATGTTGAGGATCATGTAAACCCTTTTTTGTAACCATATAATCTCGAATTCTTATAGGCCCTTTTCCAGACATAGATTATGTGTTTTCAACTTAGTATAAAGAAGGAAGGATCAAGCCATCAAACTATTGGAATTGCAAGTGACAGAAATATATGGCACTTTGATACATTGGTTTATTTTATGTACCAGTTTTTAAATAAAGGGTAGATATGAGGCTATTAATTTGAAGACAATTCTGTGTTAAGATCGGAGTATGGTAATTTATGTTTTGCATTAACTATACCCTGCATGATCAATGTTTCGGCTTTAATTATCTTTTCTGCATCTCTAAGTGTCGAGACTGAAAGCTGTGGATGAAAGCACTTCTCCTGTGATACCTTGGCCGTTAAGGTTTTATATTCTGTTTGCTTTGATTTTATAGAGATGCGCTAGATGTAGGCTGTATAACATTGTTATAGACATCATTTCACACTTCTTCATCTAAAATACCTTCTCGACATCATCAACTCAACTTCATTAACCCTTAGAAATACCTATGTATAATCAAACTAGCCTGCTTTTCAATGTTTATGGATGTTCTGGCGATTTGAGCTCAACTAAAGCTTAAGTGAAGTTTGTACAGGATAACGGCTAAGGATAGGTTAAGCAGAAAAATTCTTTGAGAGCGACTTTTCAATGTTTAAGGATGTTCTGGCAATTTGAGCTCAACTAAAGCTTAAGTGAAGTTTGTACAGGATAGGTTAAGCAGAAAAATTCTTTGAGAGCGACTTTTCAATGTTTGTGGATGTTCTGGCAATTTGAGCTCAACTAAAGCTTAAGTGAAGTTTGTACAGATAATGGCTAAGAAGAGGTTAAGCAGAAAAATTCTTCGAGAGCGACAATAAGAATTTGTGTTTAGTCTTAAGAAAATTTCATGAAACGATAACATATTATCATTTTTTCATACATTTAGAGAAAAAGATAGTCCTATAAATCAAGACAATACATTTTGTTTTAGGTAATATATTATGTTTTCTTTTTTCCCTCTTTGTTTCAGCTATTATTCGTATGTTTGTTTTACCAATGCTAATATGTATTGATCTTCTTGGTTTTTGTTTTCCACAATGATTTGAAAGACTTTTTAAAGGCACTGTTCTTCTTAAAAAGTTTCTTAACCGGCTTTGATTTACTGTAAATAGACAAGTAACTGAACGTGCAGTCAGATGCATAGTTTTATGGAATTTCCCCTGCTTATGCTCAAGCATTATTAAGATTAATATGCTTGGCAATACGACTACTACTTCTACTATTACTACTACCACCACCATTTCTTCATGTAATGTTACTACTTTTACTACTACTGCTGCTGCTGCTGATACTTTTTCTGTGTCTATAACTACTTTTAAAATTACTGCCACAATTGCTGCTTCTTCTACTATCTCTTTACTTTAACTTCTTGTTTCATCTACTCCTACAATCCATATCGATTTTCAACTGTAGCTTTATGACATTTCTGATAATATTTTTCTTTACGTTATATGGATTAGTATGTATTTTGCTGATGGAGAAAGATATACTTCATTTGTAATCGTCAAATTTTTAAATTGTTTATATGAGAGCTCTTTGTTCTTTTCGCTGCCATTGTCTTCATTATTTTTTTACTTTGCTGAAAAATTTCTCATAAAATATATTGCCTTACATAAGAAGGGAGAAACACAAACAATTTTAAATGTATAAAAATCTTTGATGTATTTATATCATTCATAGAATTGCATAATTGTAATTCAAATCTTGTATTTATTTTTGCATTTGCATTCGCTTTTTCATGAATGGGCAGTTCAGAGTCTGTGTATCTTGCTCACCATTTCACGGCACTGGTCATGCTTAAGTTTATTTTATTTTCAGACACTTGAAGTGCAATCTAGTTATGAAGACTGTGGCTTTTGTTTTGATATGAGACAAGATCGGCTGAAAATTGTTGCAGATCATATGTCTAATTATGTTAAATTATTGACAGAATGTTATATTGTAGAATATAAATTTAAGGCATCTATATTTAAAAAAAAATGCAGATATTAGGTTATAGAGAAAGGATTGAGGTTACTGTTGCTGCAAATTTTGCTATTATAATAATTGTTATTAGTAGAAGTACAATTACTGTTTCAATCCATTTAAGTGCTCAGCATATCTATTTACTGACAGGGAAGTTCAAATAGACGTACTATATAAAAAAGAAATGAGTGCCTTTAGTTATAAATTTATCCAATCTGATTTTATGCGCATGCTTTTTTACTCATATTGAAAGATCAAAATAGAATTACAAAGACTTTTTATATTCCTAGGGTCATTTGTCATTTTTCTGAACGCAGCAAGCAGTGTTAATTGAATGAAATAGTTTTATTTTATAATGGCGCTAGTTAAAATTCTAAAACTTAAATGCAAGTATGTGTCAGTACGTATTTTATGAGAAACTTTCAAATGCCTTTTGGTATAGTGTAATAAACAGTGTGATATAATTCCTTAATTATTGATCATATAGACCTTGACCTGAAAGTTAGGATCAGGTGATGACATTGATAAAGTGTAACAAAACGGGATGATGTGTTTGTGGAGCACGTATATGAATTCGCAAATATATCATGACTTTCCAAGCAATTTTTGTTTAAAATTGCAAAACGGTAACAAGAATTTTAGTAGAACATCCATCATGCTGTTAAAGCGAATTAAAAAATACTTTTGACATCTTTAGTGGAAGTAATATTTGTTCATGATTTGCTTAGATTGAGTTAAATTTATTGAATAGATGTACAACATTCAATATGCATTGTTTCGATGGTGTTAAAATAAAATATTCAATATGCACTCTTTTTTGTTTGTATTACAATAAAATACTGGGAAAAAAAGTTGATGGGAGCTATGTTATTTTTTTTCTATAGTATAACTATACATGTATAGTGCTGGTGTGGCCAATGCATTATAATTATTACACATAGGGTAATCATGCTACATGTAATCTTTGTCTTTTTTAAGTCAACAAAAAAGTTCTTTTGGTACAGCATAATGATGAGATTTAATTTGTATAAATTTGCAAATGCTTCCAGTTCACAAATCTGACTTGGTAAATATTGTACCATCTGCCTATTACCTCATCCCCTCAACAACAAAAAGAACGAGGAAAAGTTAAGATTAGCTGGAAATAAAATCTAAATCAAGAAAAAAAAAAGGTAAAAGAGCTTTCCCTACTGTGAGTCTCACCCAATGTGTTTTGTCTGCAGACTCTACTTTGCTATCAAGAAAAAAAATTTGGTAGGTAACTCCTGTTTATTACAGTGCCCTCCTCTTAATTCAACATCTCATTATTCGACATTCCTCTTAACTTGACGTAACTAAAAAGTCCCAAATAAATTCCTTTAATTAGTAGTAATAAATTTTCCCGCAAATCGACATTGTGGTCGAATAATTTCTCCTAATTCAACAGAATTTCCACTATGATTTTGTATCTAAGTCGTCCAAAATGTCATTTAATTCTAAGCCTAGCCTCATGAATTAGATCTAAAGATCTGTAGTGTGTGGATCAGTGCAACTTAAGACAGGAGTGTGTGTGAGAAAAAATGGAAGGGATTTTGGATGTGCAGGAAAGACCGTAGAGAGTTAAGTACCTTTGTGTGTGTGCGTGAGAGAGAAAGAGGCAGGGAAGGGCTGGCACCTCGGGCCTCAAGCCCAATGCTAGCACTGCGTTTGGGATTAGAGGTGGGGAGGGGTGTGCAATGGTTCTAGATCTAGTTATGGGATGGGTTATTATTAGTATTTAAACTGAGTCCTCTTTATGTCCCTACATTGTAGAGCTATAAGCAGACCTAAAGAGCCATAACTGAGATTTTAAAATTTATAAATTTTAAGATTATCTCTTAATTTGACTTTCTCTTAATTCAACGCAATTTTGTTGGTCCTTTTAATGTTGATTTATCAGGTGTGCACTGCAAGTAAATTTATTTTCGTAAATTTAATTTATTGGGAGAAACAAGTTTTAGAATAAGAATCTCATAATCTTGCTATGTGTGGAAAGTTTGATTAAGTAAATTTCATCACCACTAGCCATTTGATTATATCATGCATTACTCACTTGTAAAGTGCAGAGTATACACAACATGGATAATTTCAGAATTGTGTGATATCCTGTAAGTCTATCACATAGAAATATCAAAGAATATTTACAGGTAAAAAAAAAAGATTGGATTATTGAATTTTAAAATACATGTATAAAAGAACAAAAAATTCCAAGAGAATGGGGTTATTGACAGCGTGTAACATGGAACAGGAACAAATTATGTATTTCAGCTATGTCTTGTAACCGCGCTGCTCTTTAAATGGGCCAAAAAGAGAAGTTCCATTTTCAATTTTTTTTGCAAAAGACATTGATGCCTAACCTTTAGATGTAGTTGATCTTAAACATTCTTTTTTAATTAGGTGAGAGGCAGAGTGGCTTGACTCGAGTATGAATTTACATGTAGTTTGGCTGTGTTCAAAAGATTTAAAATTTAAAATAAGAAAGGCCTGTTAATATTAAATGTTAAACATCCTAAACATGCTCTCTCTTTCCCTCTCATCTATTAGACCCAAACTCTCTCTCTTCTCTACTCAACCTCCTCCTCCTCCCACCCTTTTACTCTTTTCTCCCTAATTTCCCTCTCTGTACCTCTCACTAACTTGTATATTAATTTATTTAGAAGTTGGAGCCTTTAAAAGGAAGGGCTGTATATCGATGTGGCATAGAACTCCAATAGAGGGATGCGGAAAACTTTGAAGCGCTTCGCTTGAACTACACTTTATTTTAACTTTAAGTCATAATCGAGTGAACTTCCACAAACCTTTCAAGGTGAAATTAAAAACAAAATTGTGACTCAGATTGTGGATCTGTATATCAACTACTGTTGATGTAGGCCTATAGTTCAGAAAAAAATGAGGCAGAGACAAATGTTAATGCAAGGTGAAACCTGTGAAATTTTTATTTCTAATACCATCAGCAACTTAAAAAAAAGAACAATTAAATTCTTAGTGCATTACATTTGAAAGACAGAATGGGTATAAGTATTAAAATGATCAGGTTTGGTCATATTTTTTATTAATTAGAATTCACACGTATACTCATTAAAAGAATTAAAAAAAATATGATTTTTCAATTAGTGAAAGAATCTTACGAGCTACATGATGTTCTATAAGGCATTGGATCTGTTATTTTCAAAGAAGTACCTGATATATAGTACCTTATTTAGCGTCCATTATGTAAGAATTAGATGCATAGCAAACGTTAGAGAAAAATATATCGTTAAATAGATATTGATAACAAATTGAAGACAAAAGATGGTATAAAATATTATGTTTATTTAGTGTTTATTCATTGATTTGTTAACACTACAACAGAACAGAAACTTGTATATTTATATAAGCAAAAGCCTTGCTATTTATAGATTGGGTACCCGCACTCAAGGCGAACTATATATCAGTTTATCACGGTTTGGAAACTCATACCTTACAGTGGTCACCGAATCTTCGAGTCGTGAATAGCATCAACCATAGAACGATATTTTAAGTGTACCCACCTAAAATGATACAAAATGCTACAACTAAAACGTTCCAATTACCAAAGGCTCTTTTTCCCTAAATGTTTTTTAACAAACCCCATTTTATTCTTTGTTTATATGTTTTCATATCTTCTGGTTTACATTCCTTCAATACCACTATTATGATTATGTTTGAGACTGAGGGAATATAATAACGAGCTACCAAACTATATTGTTCTTTGGCAGTTTGGTGTGGATGTGTGGAATCTAGTGGCGAGATGTCTCTGAATCTGTGAATGACAAAAAAAATCGATGGTTCTTATAATTCTTTTTTCACTAAGAGACAACTTTAATTATCTATTGCTGGGCACTAGCTATCTCATACTCAAGTCTACGATTCTGGTTGCAAGTGCTACACCAATACTTTCGTTTCGGATTCTGCGATGAATGTTTAGAAACACTTTTGTCACGTGACAAGCGGAAAAACAAACATGGCGAACCATCGTTGCATACAAGATCGGTTGTAACAGTCTACTATGGTAGTCGCATCAGACAATTATTCTCCACAAACTGCGACGAATTACGATAGAGACCTGATGCCTTTTAATCCTTAGCGTTTTAAAGGACTATGTGACTCTGTTGATGCAAGAAATGCACCATTCTTAAGGTGAAAACAACTTGATTTTAATTTTTATCATTACTAGAGGCTAAACTCTGATCATCTAGAATCTAAATCTAACGGCTTATTAGATCTAGACCCAAGGAATCTACTCGACACTAGATATTTAGTTCTAGATTCTAGGATTAGGATTGAATTTAACCTAGATCTAGATGTTATCTAATCAGAAATTTTATCTGCACCTAGAACTGCATGTTTGTAATGTAGGCTAATAGTAATACTTGCAGTAATCTGTAATGTCACCTACTGCTTGGTTTGCTTCCAACAGTAAGATAGCAGTTGAAAATAGTAGGCCCACCTGTAAGTACGAAGCTGTGTAGAAATCTATCTAATTTTAGTCTTAGATCTGGATATCCTTAGATCAGTTCAGTTCTCTTTTTTTTTCTTCATCACTCAATTCCTTTGCGTAAGCTGGTTTCACAATTTCTGGCATACATATTGCTTACTTTTATTCGGTACACAAGTATTTCGATGATTTTTATCTTGTTAGGCAAATAGTATTATTTTCGGTCCATGTTTTTGAGCAGATGTGTACTTTCTTGTGGTGTTGAAATTGGAAGAACATCTCGTTCCTTTTGTTAAGGCTTGTTTTTTTTTTTTTGTAAGAATGAACATTCTTTAGAAAAACCAAGCCTAAAAGTAAATTTATTGAGCTCCTTCAATCTTAAAGTTGAGCACTTCTCTGATTGTGTACTTCCTAAACAAGATTTATATATAAAGCCTACATACATATGGCATTTTACTTTAGGCGGATTCCACGAAAAGGGGTGAAGAAGGTCGTTCCAAATTAAATGCCTTTTATTTCAGACTTTTAATACATTTATGACTCTGATTTATGTTATTATCATTCTTGACAATGTTAATAAACTACCATATCAAAATAATTCAGTTTTGACTTGTCTATGTATTTTTTTTAATTTTTTTTGTGTTCCGATTGTCAGATAATGCGTCACACAAAATGTCCCATATTTACTATCACAAGGTTCGGGTGACTGCTGTGACTAAAAAAAGAACCCGAACATGATGCCTGGTGGTTTCTTTGTATTCTTAAAAGTGTGCGCTTTGTCTACAATCATTTTGAACCGATCGAGTCCCTTTTTCTTTGTGTGAGGGAAATCGGAAAACCCCTATGACGTCAGCGTGTTGTGCGTCGCCTTGAAGCATTGGCGTTCGGAACCACTTTTTTCATCAATATCGGGTCTTTATCGCGTATAAATAGTAGACTCCATTGAGAAATATATAACTATCGGGAATAAATCGATTTTAGCCCTCCGATATAATTTTTAACTGCTTCAGACTAAAAAAAGAATACACCATACCCTATGTGTCGCCTCGTTCTGACTGTCGGAACTTCCATTGATGTTTCACTTTCTCGCGTCACAAAGGCTATTGATACGGATATTTTGTTCTACAAGAGCTCTTGTGTTGCTCCTTCGATTTTACGTTAACGGATCTTCTTTGTGAGGTTTGTAAAGGTGAATTTGTAACGTATTGTTAATGTGTGTCGCCTAACCATCGGAATCAGCGTTCAGAACCGCAGTCTAGATCTAGACTTTCGGAGGTCTTCAAACCATATATACTCACTTGCTGTACGCCTCCTATGGCGCCAATATGAAAAACAAAACCCGTTTCAACATAATTGAATGGCTTTTGACGAAAAGAGTAATTTAATTGCACCTGATCTGAAGTTCATCGGTTTAAGACGAATTCTTTATATTTTATACGAAGGTCAGAATCCCGACACACAGGAAGTTCCGATCATCTGAAATAGCGACATATGTATATATATTGTGAAATACCTTTTTATATTATTATTGTTGTTCTTGACTTAAATGACTAGACTTGAATAGTTTTAGTATTGTTCCAATGATATTTTGATGTATTGGTGCAAAAAAAAAAATACTGCCGTAGTGTTGAAGATACATCCTCATTGACAAAATCAACCTGCGCTGAAGTTTTATTACACATGAGATAAGGTGCACCATTTTTGTTGTAACTCGACAATAAAAGATCTCTAGGTCTTAAAAATTACATACTTGAATTCAGCTTTAAATTCCCTTTCTTTTGATGTATAATATGTGCGTGTTGTTGAAAGTTGAAAATTTTATAATTTTGGGACAATCTTGATCCATGTTCGTGGAATCCGCCTTTATTCCCCACCCATTGTCTGCTGGAGCTGGAACTAGAGTTTAAAATGCAACTTACTGAGTTACTCCTTTTTTTGTGGTATACATTTTATTCAATACTATTTATACTGCCGATTTTCCTATTTCACCCATTTCTAATTAAACATCTAGCACATTCTAATGATTTGCTGCCCAAATCCTCCAATTTCTCATCATTCTTTAATATAGTAATCGTTAATTTCAAGCCTACAATAATATGCTAAACTGCATGTAATTTTCTTGAGCAACTGATAATTTAGAACAATTATTTATACTGTCAATTATTATATCTTTAAATTCTCTTGAGAATAAATTGGACTTTGATTACAAATCTCGGTAAGTTTCAGTAGAATTGTACCAAAGGTATTGCACTTTAGTGTGTGCTCTCTAAATGTGAATATCTCTCCCACTCTAGTCTTTTTATTGTCCTCATTGTAATGTATACCAGTGAGTCCTTTATTTTCTTTCATTTTCTTCCTCTTGATGATTGATCTGACTATACCTATCTGTTTATCAAAACTTATGGACTGGTTCGTATCTTTCTCTCTCAATCTCTCTCCTGTCTTAATGAAATGTGCTCCCTGAATTTATAAGTAGCATGAATCAATAAGTTCATTTGACATCTACAAGCTATAAATTTACTTGAGATCTAAATTTATAATCTCAATATTGGCTTCTTTTTTTTTTTAATCACTTTCCTGTATTTTGCTTCTCCTGAAAGAGTCGGTTTTGAACTTCTTGCCTTCATCCTGTTGTGAAAAAACTTCCTAAAAGTATACAGGAAATTACATAATTAAAAAAAAAGTAGATTTGCCAGAGATCAAGTCATATAATTTGGCTCAAGCTTCAGTGAGCTAAATATTGATTAGAATTAGCAAATAGTTATTTTTACACAGAACTTCCTATTAAATTCCACAGGTCCCCAGTCTCCTGATAGAACTTTGTACAAGATCCTCATCAGGCTGCCAAATCATATATTTTCATAAAATATTCCCTATCAGAGCTTCACTCCTTAATGCCTCAATACCACCTTATTTTTGCTTTGGTATTTGAGTACAATGTTTAGGCCAATAGCTCTAGGCATCTGAGCTCTTGATGGTTTAAAAGTAAAGAGAGTTTATAGATTGTGAGACTAGTGGATCTCTTTCACACATTTATAAACAAATACCTTTTTTATTTTAGATTTGTAAATATTTTGCTATTTTTTCAAAGGATTTAAATTTTAAGTCCAGGATTTTATATTACTTTTCTTGTGTCATTCACAATGAAACTATCTCAAGAACATCCTGCTTGATTTGTTTTTCAGATCAGTCTTGGAAAATCCAATATACACTTTGGTCCAAGTCCAAACCTGAGCACATATCTTGAGTACAATTTAGTTTGAATTGGTTCTGTATCATAAATATGGCTGATTCTGGCAATGGAGTAGCTGTGGTCGGCACACCAGACACAGTAAAAGAAGGGGGAACACCCATGGAAATTACTCCTTCACGACGATCTTCAAGAAAAAAGCAGAGTACCTTTAGCGACGACTTTGAGTATTACACTCCTACTGGAAGAAAGAAAGAAGAAGACAAAAAGTGAGTGTGGCAGAATGTGTACTGAGAATGACATGGTCAAATGGTCAATAAGTTCTTATCCACTGATTTAAAGCCATGTCATTCTTAGTTTACAATGTCTTTATCATTTAAATGCAAACATATAAAGGAAAATGTTTTCTTGTAATCACTAATAAAATTGCAACTTTTTAATGAAAATATACCTAAATTAAGTGTGCATGATAATTTTAGGCAATTGATTTAAATTTAGCCGTCAGTGGTTTATGTGAAAATATAAGCTTCTATATACGCATTGTTCAAAGCTGCGGAAATGAGACCAGACATCAAGAAAAGGAGCTATCATAAAAAAGTATTGGTATCTAGGTGTTGTATCAACTTTACCTTCAGTGGATATTTTTTATGTTAACAGAAACATAACTCATTTTTTTTTCCTGTGATTCACTGCCTTTAATGTCTATTTGCCCTTTCTTTATTATGGATAATTTGTGCCCCATGTTTTTTTATTTTCTTGCCATCTACAACATCCCCATTGCTCAGTATCTGCGGCTTACCCAAATACAATTTTGAAAAACATTCGCTTTGACTAGATAGTCAATTGGTCTTCACAACTCTCTTTGCAGGATTTAGGTATATGTCACAAATTGCCTCCTCAAAGACTTTTCAGATTTTTAACTAAGTTTGAACTTCATTTTATCATTTTTATCTATTCAATTTTTATAATTAACACTACTCTTGAGTGAGCCAAGCTTTTTGTCTGGTAGAAAATATCTGTAGCCAAGATTCAATGTAAGTGCCAAGCATAAAATATGGTCTATTTTTACTGCCATAGTAGAACCTTTTCCAGAACAGATGTCCCTCTTGTATCTGCCAGAGGGATTTCCCATAATACATCTTTTGTAGGAATTATTATTGTAAAGCACAAATTTGTAATGATAGTTTGGGAGTTAAATTTTGCATTTGATATACCAATGCGATATTTACCTTCACTCTTCGTATTTGCTCTGTGGCTGCAACTCCTTTCATTTTCAGATGCATACGGTTAAACATATAAAATTCATAGTGAATCTTCTATATATTCAGCCAAGGTTCACCTTTTCTGATGAAAGGAGTGATTTTGATTACTATTCTAAGGTGTCTTGAATGCATAAGAGCAGCACACTGAAGAGTCGTATTAAACAAAGTGGTTATTGTTTTGAATTGTAATACTTTAGATATGAGGTGCTTAAATAAAATTTCTCACATATGAGGCGTAATCATTTTTTTGAATATGCTCCTTTGCAGAATTTCACCTCAGCAGACACCTAAAGGAAATCAAAAGAAGGCAAGCCAAAATGATATTGATAGTGAAGAAGAAAAAAATGAGAAGGCCAGCAACAAGTTATCAAAAAAGAAAGTTGGTCAAAAGAAACAAAAAGGGAAAAGTGAGGGAGACATAGATGAAAGTGATGAGGATGAAGTTCAAAAGCCAAAACCAAAAGTGGGTAAGGGTAAGCTCAAAATGGTTGCCAAAAAGAGTGGTATAAAAAAATCGGCTTCATTGAAAAAGAAAAGTGCTGTTCAGAAACAGAAAGTTTCATCAGGAGAGGATGATGAAGATGATGACATGGAGGAAGATGATGAAAGTGAAGAAACCTCCAGTGAAGAAAGTGAGGAGATTATCTCTGGAAAGAAGAGAAAGGCAACAGGTTTATCAAAGAAGCAGCCAGGCAAAATAGGTATGGCTGGAAGAAAAAAGAAAAAAGTAGAAGAAAAATATGAAGATCAGGAAGAGAGCTCCTCAGACGAGGAGGATTCCACGCCAATCTCCCAGCTACAAGCTCAACTGAAACAAAAAAAAGCAGATACAAAAGTGTTCAGGGAGTCTCCCTTAGCTCAAAATCTGGAAAAAAAATTGCTGGAGGTGGGAGCAGAATCCAGTACCAGTGTTGAAGGAGAGGAGGGTGCATCTTCAACTACCACTGTCGGTCAAAAAAGAAAAGTAGGAGAAGATATTGAAGAGGCATCACCTGCTAAAAAAGTAAGACTGTGTTTTTACCAGGAGTTCTTTGCTATTTGCATTTTTTTTGGGGGGGGGGGCAGTGGTTAGCTTTTGCATTTCATATCCCTTAGAATCCATTGAACTGCTGGATCATGAACATTTAATAGCTTTCTTTAGAGTGCAGAAGGCTTATAGAACAAAGTGCATTAAGATCATAAAAAATAGAGCATGATAACATCATCTACCCACCAATCAAACCCTGATTCATGAAATGCTTGAAAATTGGAATAAATAAAAATGTACTACTAGCAAAAAGGAATGTACTAAATTTTTCTAATCAGGCCTTGCCAAGCTATAATTTACCAGAATATATACTTGAAAGTTTGCTGCTAAAGTAACCCAAATATGTAGGGTTGTTTGTAATCGTGTCAATTTACTATCAATATGTGCAGTAATATCATTCTGGTTTTATGGTTGAAGATATGACCTGTGCTAAAAATTCACCAATTGCATTAGTTTATAGGACTTTTAAAAATACATTGTCACTGAAAGTATTCTTTAATTACCTTGATTAAACTTTAAGTTATGTGTATTTTCTTGTATTGTCATGATTGGAGATTATGATTCCCCATATTTTTTTTTAAAACCAGACTGCAAAGGTGAGCCAGTTTCAGAATCTCGGATCTGCTCTGGCCTCTCTTGTGAAGCGCATCCCTCCGTCAGATCTGGGTTTGGTGAAACGTACACCCAATGAAATGGCAGCAAAGGTCAGCAAGCAGGGCATGGTCAGTAATGCAACAGTTAAGGAAAATGACACTGATTCAACAGAGAAAATTAAGTCAGTCAGCATAGAAGAATCGAAACCGATTGAAATTATAGCCTCAAAACATTTAACCAGCACTTTGGAAGATACTGCCTCAGTAGATAAAGTGAAACAAGAGAATGATGCTTTTGAGAAGAAACCAAACATTAACATTGATAAAAGGAAAACTGTCAAGTTTGATTCCGAAAGTTTTTCTTCAAACAAAACTCCAGTGAAATCTGAGAGAGACAAAATGAAGGGGAGTGATGGGTTGATGAAGAAGAAGGTCAAACTTGAAGAAAAACAAGCTAAGGACCAGCAGTCAAAAACCGTTTTGACCAAAGATGGTAAGGCAAGTGTTTTGATCAGTGGTCATAAGACAGGAAAAGAAAGCTTATTGAAAAGAGAGACAAGTATTGGGAAGCAGAATCAGTCCCAGAAGCTCTCCGAGAGTGAATTGAGGCAAAAGAAAATCGAGCAAATTAAAGCCAAAATTGCAGAAAAGTCTGCGGGTCAAAAGCCATTTTTAGAGAAACGGGGCCAATCCAAACCATCTGATAGTTCAAGTGGCAAACCTGTTATTAAAAAAGAAAGTTTGAAAGAAAGTGAGATGCGGAAGAAAAAGCAAGAGCAGATTAAAGCTAAAGTTGAAGTCTCGAGCAAAAAGTTTTCCAACTTACCATCACACCTTTTAAAAAAGAAATTGGAAGTTAAAGGGTATGGAAAGTCTAATGATGATATTATTAAAAGAGGCATTGTACTCAAGAAGAAGAGCCATCAACCTTTTGGTAATAAAAATGTTGTGAAAAAACTTTCAGAAAAATCCTCAAATTCAAAAAACAAAAGTGATGCTAATGATGAAGAAGAGAAAGAGAGAAAAATTGAAAGGGACAAAAATAAAAAACTTAAAGAACGCAGGAGGAAAAGCAGTGAAGGTGAGAAAAAAAAATCATTGGAAACCAAAGCGGAGCGCCAATTGTCAAATGATGGAAACAAAAAACAGAGCAAGTCCTCTGAGAAACAAAGGAAAAGCTCCACAGGTGAAGACAGTGGTTCAAAGGAGATAAACAAAGGCACAAATGAGCCGCCATTGTTGACACCAGCCGGTGCTGCAGTTCCTACAAAGGCGAACAAACACAAACATCACAAACCAGAACATGATGTTCCCATTGACATGTCCATGATGGATCTCTTCAAGCCTGACGGCCTCATTGTGCATGACCCAGCAACAACAGCAACGACTACATCTGAAAGTAATTCCCAGTCTGAATCTATCCAGATAGCATCCTCATCAACAAATTCAGGCTTTGTTCGACCAGAACATGTGCATCATGTGTTGCTAGAGCATCAATACTCAAAGACGTCTGCAGCTGCAGATAGTTTGGATGAAAATGAGAGGGGTCTGTGTGCCTCAGGTGCCTACCATCAAAAGTCAGCTACAGTTACAAGTGGGAAAGATGATGTTGAAAGCATGTCTCATAACAACTCTGTCATAATGGACGCAAGCCTCCCAGAACAAATTTTACAGGAATCATCTGAAGAGCTGGTTACTTCCACTCAAGATGAAGCTGCTGATGGCAACGATGAAGGCAGGCAAGAGGGTGCAGGCAACAGGACTTCGATCCTGGAAAGTCTAAACACAGAGCTGAAGGAGAGTGGTACAGATTTTCTCATTGTTGGTCAGGTTGAGGTAAGCAGACAAACATCTGAAGTTGCCTCAACCTCCTCATCCTCTGCATCAACACAGAAGTCACCAGGTCCATCTGAGGGGAAAAAGGGGAGTGAAATACTGCCCTCGGCTTCACCTGACACGAGGAAAAGGAAGGACAGTGATAGGAGCTCTGGATCACGCAAGAAAAGCACAGATTCTCAGGGCTCTGCTGCAGACAAGAAGAAAAGCACATCTCTTCTCAAGAATGATCAGAAAAAGAAAAAAGCTGATATCAAAGGTAGGTTTACCATTTAAAATTGAAGAAAACAGTAATAAATATAGTTTGAAAAGATATTAAAGAATTATAACCCTTAGATGATGTGAGAAAACTATGAAAATAAACATAGGTTCAAAGTACATTGATTATGTTATTTCCTCTTTCAGCTCTCTTTCTTTGTAATTTCATTACATGTTTTTTTCCTCATATCCTCCGATATAGTTTTTTTTTCTTCTGAAATTTATTTTCTACCACATACTCTTTGTTGATGATCTTTGATTGAAAACAGCTTTTGAGAAAGGTGTTCTTGTTATCCGTCTTTCCAACATACCCTTTATGGTCTATGCCAAACTTTAGGAAAAGGTAAAGACAAAGACAAGGCAGCTGAAATTGTTGTAGAGAGTGGAGAAGAGGACGAAGAATTTGAGGACGATGAAAATGATTTTGACTGGGAAGACCCAGACATGCTCTATTGCTTATGTAGGAAGCCTCACAATAATAGGTCAGTGTGTTCAAGATTTGTATTATTGTTATATGTTTTTTCTGTGGCATAAATAATCTTTGTTTTGAAACATCTTAAAAGCATGGTTTAATATTGCATATGCATTACATTCGTTTGATATTATCTGTCCATACTATCAATCTTAATATTTCTCACTCCTGCTGCAAAGTAGGATTTAGTTTCATTGCATTCTGAATTACAAGCATTTTACTGTGCTATGTTAATGAGAGAAACACAGTGGTCTTCAGCAGATTACATTTCTATGATGAGGGAACTCTGGCAACAATTTAATATCCTGAAGCTAAGGAAATAAAGGAATATAAAGATACGCAGACCTTTGATGCTTTTTGGTTCAATTGAATCCCAAGTCCAAAATTGTATTCTAAGTGATGTGTAAGCAGTTTGGAATTTATCAGCAAAATCATTAAATCTTAATCAGAAAATATATGAGTATTAAACATTTTATGAACCAAATTATTGCATGCACTCCAGGTTTATGATCTGCTGTGACAAGTGTGAGGAGTGGTACCATGGGACTTGTGTGGGCATCACACGAGCTCGTGGCAAGGAAATGGAAGATAATGAAGAGGAGTATACTTGTCCCATTTGTATCAGTGAGTATATCCTTATTTGTAGCATATGTTTGGGAGATTTCATAATATTTTCCATGATATAATCAGTATTGTGGGTTGTAATGGTACAAAACATACAAAACAGGGCGCTTATGAAATGTGAAAATCCTAAATCCGTATCAAAGATGATCCAATCCAGTCAGCCCCTTATGTAAGCAAACTTTTACACAAGTGCTTCTAAAGATAGAATGGAATTGACATGAGACATTCAAACATTGCCCATAGAGAGTGAACCTAATCAGGGTGTTTTGCTTATACTTTAATTGCTTAAGCTTATTCACATCTTCACTGGTTGGTTCATTTCGAAAGTTAATTTCATCAAATCAAATCAAGAAGTAGTACAAAAAAAAGGTAAGGGATATACATCTTTATATTGAGAGAAAAGTTTGAGACTTTCTGTACAAAAGAAAACAAATTAGAAATTGATCAGTTGCAACTCACACTTGTGTGAATTACACTGACAGTCGGAGCTGCACTTGCACTGATTAATCATTCAGAAATTAAAATGACCTGCTGTTCAGACTAAGAATTATAATGATCTTTTTGTTACTTGTTTTCTTTCTCTTCCTTTTTTGGTGTCAGGATATATATGCCAAAATTGCCACCTAATTCACTCATGTAAATTATACTCAAGCATGGCAATTTTATAAAAAGTGTTTTGAAAGCAAGTTGAGTTTGTATGAAGGCACTCTTTTGAAATTTTCCCCTACCTATATATAGCTAATGCTCAGTTTATCTCAGTTTGTCCTTTAATAATTATGGGATAGTAATTTAGTATTGAGGTATAAGAGGCAAGACTAAGCCTTGAATCGAAATCTTGTTACCCATATGGCTTTAACACAAAGGGCAGACTACTCTGACATTGGCAGTTCTGACAGATAGCATAATGTGAATATAAGCTGTGAAGTCAATAGATATGTGAGATATTGGAAAGGTGGTGCTAAATTCAGTCAGTCTTGGCAAGAGTGTATGTGAAGGCAAATAATACATTAAAACGAAAGTTCAGGCATCATATTATGCAAAATTAAATGATCAGTTTAGCACAATCAAAAAAACATAACAGCTGATCTCAATACCACAGAAAGCTAAAAACAACTTTAATATAACTTATTGAAAGATTCCTCAAAACAGATTGTGAATTTTTTTCATAAGTATTAAACAATCAAATAAAGCTGTATTTTTTTTTTTTTTGATATTTCATAGTTATAGAACAGACAGGAGACAATGTAGTCTTGATTTTGCACCTGTTGTTTGTCCTGCAAAGTAATAGATGGAAATCTTAAATTCTTTTATTGCTCAATTATTTCAGAGGGAGATGGAATATCAGTCTTGGAAAAGGCACCAGTATCATCAAAATCAACTGAAATGGTAAACACTTATATTTGACATTGACATTTTTGTATAGCCCCAAATCTGCATAGGAAATCTCAAGAAACAATAATGCTTTTTGTTGTTGTATTTTTTTTTAACCATAAAACTGCAACAAATAATTTCTAATCTGGTACTCAAGGCTCAAAAAGTTTGACAAATCTGATTATCACTTGAGTCAAATTTAATATTGTTTTTTGCCAGTGTTAGTTATAAAGTGGAAACATATTTTGAAGGAAAGAAAAAAATCACTTCTTTTGTACCTTCTCTTTAACCATTAACCTTTCAACTCAGAACATTTCAGACTCAGAGGAAAGAGGACCTTTCTCTCCTACAAAACAAACTTGTTCAGGGAGAAAAAAGTACCTTAAGTTATGTTTACCCTTATCATTGTCAAAATAAAAATCAAATGTAAATAACAATAATAATAAGAAAAATAATAAAAAAAACATTGTATAATGGAAAATAGCATAAACATGTATTTATTAACATTAAAAAACAATTTGCGTGACAGCTTACTGATATTTTGAATAGTAACATCAAGTATAGCATTCTCATCAGAAATACTGTTGACTGCTATGAGTTTTCATAAAATTCGCCAACCATCATGCTGTTTAGCAATCATGTAATGCTCTGCATTTTATAAATAAAAAAACATTGCCAACCTTTTAAAACAAACTTTTTTTTAACATTAGTCATCCCCAGCACCAAAGTTGTTACAAAAATGTGTCGGCCGCAAGTGTAACAAGACGCCTCGCCCTGGCTCTGTGTACTGCAGCAATGAGTGTATCATGAATCATGCCCAAGAATCTCTTAAAGCTATCAGGGATGAGCAGGCCAAGAAAACGGTAAACTGTCCCAGGAATTTTATAAAAGATTTTATAAAGAAGAATTTGAGATTAGATGTTGGGTTTCCTTTGTCTTGAAGTGGATGGGTATTGATCAGGGATGTCAGTTTTCTGGCTTTAATCGGAAATCTGGCTTTTTTTCCCTTTACTGGATTTTTCCCAGCTCACAGCTGAGTGAACTTCCGCCTTGTTGCTGGATCGATAATTATTGCTCAGTTTTACTGCTGCCTTACCGACACCAGTCAATAATTTGCCTGATCTAAAATGACAATAATTATAGTGGTATTGGTGTGATTGGTTTTCTTCAGGTCTTCATCTTGTACGATATTGTCTTTCAATATGAATATCGTATATATTGCTCATCTTATGGTGAAAACTGTCTATGGGCCTAAAAGGATGACAAAGATCCTAGACCTAGGGCCTAATCAATAAATGAAAAATTACTTTCCAAAACCATAAGCCAATGCGTTTTGCACGGGCTACGCTGCATTGTAAAGTTCCTATGCGTTTATTATTATGATAAACGACCCATGGCATATAATACATGTTACAAAAACTAAAGAGAAGATAACACAGCCTGCCTTGATGGCAGACTTCTAAATAGTTTTAAGTCTTGAGAATGGCAATCCCAACCCACTGAAAGATTGTAAGCCTGGTCTTCTTTATGGTGCACCAGAGAACGTGACTGAGTCAATACACTCTGATGATGTTGACATAAATTCTTCTCCCCAACCAAGTATAATAAGTCTAGCTAACTATTTCACTGAAAGGTCACTGATAACTCTGCTCGTGTTGTTAGCACCTGAACTGGTTGCTGTGGCGAAAAAACTAGCTGGGGATCACACAGCGCTTGAGGGCTAAAAGGTCGAAAAGATTACTGCATCATATAAATTGATAGATCACCTCTCAAAGTATTTTATAAAGGAATAGTGAGTAGGATGAAGGCTTCTCCTTTCTTTATAAGATAGATCTGAGATTTCTTCTCAGTAGTTTTAATGCTTGGAAATGACAATAGTGGAGGAAAGATGAGGGTAGCTGCAACTTTGATTGCCGCATTGTGAGCCTTTGACAATTTTCAGGCTTTTTTTTTTTGCATTTCTCTGCTGCCATGCCTTATTGATCTCTAAGAACTATTAAGAACTTGAGGTATGTTTTTTTTCTTTTAGCTTTCCTATTGTATAAATCGCTTTTCACTTTTCACATTCTTTGTTCTCCTCGACATGATTCAGTTCCCCAGTGCCAAAAAATGTACACTTATGCCCCCACTTTTATCATCTTAACAAAGCAGAAAAGCTTTAGTTTCAACTTTGGACTGGAGAAACTTAAATAAATCATGCATTGAAATATACCATTCTTTTTGCATAGAAAAGAGAATTATAAGTATGCCATTTGTTTTACTGCATCTTGAAGTGTGTGTTTGTTAATTCCTTTTAAATGACGAAATATGAGACTTGCAATTTTTTTCTCGTACGAAATGATCCCAAAGCTTGATATGAGATATGTTAGAAGGCACTTGATTTGCAAGAAATACAATATACAAATTATATCTTTTCATTGAGTAAAAATGTTGCAAGAATCCATTCAGTAAATTGTTTAGAATGTTTTTGTAAGTCTTTCTTAATTATTTTTGTTGATGTGAAAGAAATATGGAAGGCTTTCAATTATGGAGCTTAGAGGGCATAGAAAAACTTCTGTTTTGGAGAGAAATTCATGGTGATTTTATATCCACCCTTCCAAAGCAAAATTATATTAAAATGTCATGTTTTTAAAACCCAGCTCTTGTTTTCTTTTTTGGTAACTCTACTTTTGCTTACTTTCTTACCTTGTTGTCTGCTTCTATATTCCAAATGGAACGGTGCAGTCAAAAGAAAAACACCATTCATCACAAGAGAGCAGTGGAAAGAGTTCATCTTCCAAAGTCCCACCTTCACCGTCCTCATCATCTGATGTGGTAGAGGTGATGGAAAGAGAGTCAGGGAAAATATTACGAGGACCCAGCGCACCAACGCAGAAAGGCTTGCATCGGTGGTTGGAACAGCATCCATCATTTGAGGTTGTCCAGCCGCATAAACACAGATCTTCCTCTAGTGAGTCGAAATAATTTTATTTTTGAAAAAAAAAAAACTGATATGAAATTGTGATATTGATAAGAGAAAGATTTTTTTTGCTTTTCAAAGAAATAAATATTAATCGACTACATGAAAAGGGTTCATTGCATTGATCTGAGATAAATTCTGGCCTGATTAAAATGTCTCCAAGTAAGCTTATGTTCCTTAAGATTTTTTTACCTTGGCTTGATGTGAAAGATGCTAACTTTAAAATCAAGCAGTTCCAAACTTGAATGACGTTCAATTAGTATTTATTCTAAATGAACAGTGAGTGAAGTTAGCACAGCTCTGACAAAGCATCAGCCTGTCTGATTTCGCCAATACACAGCTAGACATGATAGACTTAATATCTTATTCCTACTGAATTTAGTCAATTGGTTGATGCTGGAATTTGCCCTTTGAAAACTTTCTAGTGTTTATTCCCTTGGCAAATTTTGTTGCAGGAGATAGTCGTGATAACAAAGATGAGCGCTCGGTTGAGAGGAAAGACCGTAAGTCGTCGACCTCTTCATCTTCTTCTAAAGATAAAAAATCAATTAAAAGTGATGAGAAGAGTCATCACCATTATCATCATCATCATCATCATAAAGATCCATCCAGGAGAGAAAGCAGTGGCAGCAGCAGTAGCAAAGAACACTCGTCTAAGAAGCTCGACAGTGATAGACGCAGAAGTTCAGCTTCATCATCATCATCTTCCCACAAGACTGAAGGTTCTTCACATAGCAGTTCACACCGGAAAGAAGAGAAAAGATCTGAAAGGTCAAATGGTGGACCAAATCAAATTAGAATTAATGTGAGAACAGCACTTCGGGATTCTCTGTATGCCAGGTTTGTAATTATCATCATCATTGCCCTCAGCACTTCTGTTATTTATGATTAATTTGCTTTTTTGTTTTTTTACCTTTGCCATCTACACACCACTCTATACTAGGGAGTTGTGTCAGTTAACTTGAAATCTCAATACTGGTTATTACTTTGCTGTCTTAATGAATGTTGCTATCAACATTTTCATGATTTGGGTAAATTTTATTATTACTTTTAAGAACTTCCAAGAGTGAAATTTAAGATGTAAAAGTTGACAATATGTTTAAATAATTTTTCTATTGAGAGAATCCATTTTACTGATGTATCATGTCTTGAAAAGATAATCACTCTCACTTTGATTCAGTGTCCTATAAAGTCCTGTTTATTTCCCCAGGGCTAAAGAAGCTGAGGATATTTTGCTGTCCAGCAATGAAATCAAAGCTCTAGCTTTGGAGATAGAAGAGAAGCTGTTTGACCTCTTTAATGATACAGGCCACAAGTATAGGGCAAAGTACCGCAGTCTGGTTTTTAATATTAAGGATCAGAAAAATAAGGTAGGTAATCATAATCCATACTTCCAATTTTTGTAATCTCTTTTTTTTTAGTACCTCAGAGTAAGCTCCTGTGGTTTTACAAGGAAAATCATATGTTCATTTATTGAACAATTAAAGCAATCACAATATCTTCTCAAGACTATCATTGTAACCTAAAAGCCTTATCTTCATGTGGCATGTAATCTGTATTCTTTTTTTTTTTTTTTTGTGAGAATAAAAAAAAAAGCACTTGCTCTTTGAAATCAATTTTTTTACTCAATTATTGAATGATTCTAACATTCTATCAGATTGGCATTTGTGCACATAACTTTTCTGGGATTATGCCCTCATGAAATCTTACTTAGCTTAATTGCTAAATTTGTGCTCACTATGATTTTTCGAGGTATTAAACGACTGCCTCAGTGGAAGAAAAGTTTTCCTGGCTTACATTATCTTCTTCCTAAACTTGCAAGTTTAGGAGGTTTTTTTAAACATGTTCACTCAATCAAGCCTTATACCATGCAGTGCACAACACACTCATCCATGCAATATAGTGTTTGAGCAGTCTGTTATAATTAGTGCCTTTGCAAATTAATTGATCTAAATCATGTGAGAGATTACCAAACTGACAAATTTATTTAACTTTAAATTCTGAAGATTTTAAACCCCAAAAAATTAATGCATCTAAAATCAAAGAGAGATTTTATTCTTTTTATCTTTTTTAGCCATAATAAAATTGTAAGCCCATTCTAGTAGGTTGTATCAGGCCTGTATCAGTCTAGATTGTCTAACAACCCAGCTCTAAAAAGTGCCAAAGAACTGTATGGATGACCCCCAATTCTTTTATTTTAATGTCTTTTATCGTTTTAGTTCAAATTGGTATTTGAATGCATTCTTTGATGAGAAAGTCTACCTTTTGTGATCTAAAGTATATGTTCAAAGCTCCAAATATGAATTTTAGAGCTTGCAAAAGAAAAAGAAACCTCAGTCTTGAATCTCTTTCAAAGCTGGGTACTTTATGTAGGTCTTTTTTTTTTTAATGTGGATAATGGAAACTATGAGGACAAGAGGCTTTAAAGAGATACAAATTTTTTTAATCGCATGATCAAGATTCAATAAGGTACGTTGGAGCTGTGATCAAAAGAGCTTAAATTTTCATCTAGGCTGAAATATTTCTTTATAGGGTCTGTTTCGCAAGATCTTGGGTGGAAAAATAAGCCCTGACAAACTGGTATTGATGAGCACCGAGGATCTTGCCTCCAGGGAGCTTGCAAAGTGGCGTGAACAGGAGAGCAAACACGTGAGTAGCAGAAATTCAAGCACTATTTGTATTCCATTTATTATTGTGCGGAAGTCGTATACATTTTCATGGACAATTGGGATGAATAATTCTCATTTTCCTTCCATGCAATTTTTTAAATGTGTTCAGAACCTTTAGTTGACTTGATTTTAATTCAGCATAAGATACCATTTGAGGCTTATTTAATTTTTTTTTTTCGAGGATTCAAAAACAAATTTTCAGGGTAACAATAAAGAAAAAAAATTGTTTTTCATATAATTCCAATACCCCCAAATACCAATACTGTACATTTTATATTTTCTCTAGACTAAGATCTTGCCTCTTTCCCTCTCTTTTTCTTCATCTGTACATGACTAGTCATTTTAAGCATCTATATTCTTTGCTTGATGAATATTGATATCAGATGATATATTATAACTATATTTGGAAAAAATTTCAGCAACTGGAAATGATTGAGAAACTGGAAAAAGAAAAGCAAGAAACAAAGAACACCAATCATGTGACCAAGAAAACCCACAAGGGAGAGATAGAAGTGAATGATGAAGACCTCAGCACTTTAGAGGTACAAAGGCTGGTCTTGGCAGTTGTTGTTAATTGTTAAAACATTGTCGTGAGTTAAACTTTATTGTGATAATAGTTCTTGGTGGCACTGAAAACCAAATGGATCGTTTCAAATTTAAATTGATGTAGATATTTCACCATTTTTAATGAAGTTTGTGCTACTCTGAAGCAGATACTCAGGGATAGTTTCAGCCGGAATGCTTATTTTTTTTGTATTACTCAAACAAACTTGTGATTCTATAATTTAAATGTGTGAACCACGGCTGTTAAAGAGCGTCATTTTAGTTTGCCTGCCGCACCCGTGAAGCAGCTTGTAACCCGATCGGGTCATGGGGTCAACCACCCCTGCAGAACAAGGATTCCCCTTTCCTCGCAACTTTAGATTTTAGATCTAATTTTCACACCAAAACAATGGAGAATTTAAGCTTATGCATGAAAGGAAGAACTACTAAAATCATATAATTTGTTACATCAATATTTCAGCGATACGAGGATATATTTTTTCCCTTCTTTTCATTTAATTGATGGAGTTATTGAGCACTTTAATAATTACATGAATCTGGAATAATCATAAGTTGGTAACGTTTTTTACTGGACATTTATGAAAAATTTATGAAACAATTTTTGGGGATGAAATTTTTACAGCATTTTATATATGTGTTGAACTTAACACCCACCAAAGGGCATTAGCGAAGAGTTCTCCATTTCCAAGTTATGCATGTTTGAGTTGTGATAGTCCACTTCTTACAGTGCTGGTACGGTGTTTTGATATAAAATAATAAATCTAAACAACGATAGAACATCGTAGTTCAAGCTGTGGAGCGTCAATATATATGAGTGAGGCCTGGTGTTAACTTTTAGCAAAGTTAAAAACACGCACTAAGAAGAAAATGAAACTTGTGTAGGGTTGCGCATTGTCTTCTTTTACAGGTAAGTCATACGTTTACTTTGCCTTATGTTCTTCAATCGGCGGGGCGTGTACTAAGAGTAAGAGCTCTCTCTCTCTCTCTCTCTCTCTCTGTGTCTGTCTGTCTGTAATATTTTCAAGCTTTTATTATAACTTTCTTCAAACCTGACGCCTAAGTGCTTTGAGTTTATTTACGTCAGAATATTAAAAGCATATTGTAAAAACCTTTTTTTTTGTTACTGGAAATGATTGTAAACACCAAGAGTTAGTAACGAGCCGTTGATAAAGTCCGCACAGAGAAACTTTTGATTCTTTCTTCTATCTGCTACTTAACGATCTATCACAACAAGATCTGCAAACTTCATGGAGCTTTTGGTTGTGTTCAGATTCTAAGTGGTGCTCCATATTTAACTGTGTTGGTTTGAGGCTTCTAAGGTAGATTATAGTGCAGAGTGTTATTTGCGGGTAGTTCGTGCAGACCCGAACGTGTGGAATTATTTTAAAAAATCATATAAAATCACTGAAAAACTCTTCGCACTTGAAACTTTCACAAGTTTTTTATATTGATCTTTTAAATATCGGGAAACAATTTTTAAGCGATAAAATTGTTTCACTTTTGAAATATTCCTATTAAACTGAGGTGTTATGAAAATCAAGACTTTTTTCTGTTCTTTTACTAGAAGTATGAAGATTCACCTGCACCATCTAAACACTTTATAATTGAGAGATAAAAAATATAGCGTTATATTCAGGACAATTTCAGCTTTAAAATGATTATTTGTTTGATATACTTGGAGTTAATGAGGCCAGATTTATCACGATGCAAAAACAAGTAAAAAATCCTAATATTAGATTTAACAGCAGTGCACCGTCATGCACAGGCACACACGGTTGTAGCCTGCCTGTGACAGGTGATTGATCACCAATCCGCCCACTGACTGCGGGCGTCTAAGGTAGGGCCTGGAAGCAAACTAAGTTGCCGCTTTTTGGTCTGTTTTAACAGCCATGGAACACACTTTTTCTAATCATGCTTTAAACCTACTTGACAAAGATCAATGATATTTCAAAATTGTAGCTTATTCAGATATTGTGAAAAACCTCCATTTCAAGCAAAAATGTAATTATGTATAGGTAAGAAACCAGGCTTGATCACATCTTTTACCCACTCATGGTTTCGTTTTGCATTTTATGAAAACTGATTAACAGAAACTTCTGGGTTTTTTTCTTATGTATTTACTTGTGTTTCAGACAAGACTAGATGAGAAGAAAGAGGCGGAGCCAGATAAGATAGATGAGCTAGCTCAGGAGCCAGCAATTGACACAACAAACCAGCACCGTGCTCACCTCTTTGATCTTAACTGCAAAGTTTGCACAGGAAAAATTGTGCCTGGGCCAGAGGAGCAGACAGTGCCAAGTGTGTCTCTGCCCGCTAAGAGCAAGAAAGTAAGAAAGAGTTTTAGTTTTAAGAAGCATGGAACAGCAAGTAAATTTTGTATGTAGGGTAGAAATATCTTATCCATTTCTAGTTTATCTTTATGAAGATGGATTCTGTCTTATTTTCTGTCATTATTATCTTCTTTTAATAAAACACAACTTCTTTTTAAGTATATTCTTGTCATCTTAAATGATTCTTTCTTTAAAAATTGTAAGCCTTGTTTACAACTGCCCATAAATTCTTTTCACATTATAGTCTGTACCTTCCTTTACTAGTTTCCTTATTTTTATAGGCCTACTATGTACAGCTTGAAAAATTGGCAAATAATGAAAACTTTGTAGTATTAAATAGGTTATTTTCTCTTTCTTTCTTTCTTTTGTAATTTTAGTTTCTGTTCTAATTTCTAGTCAGGTGTAGTGCAGTTTTCTTTACCGGAGGATGAGGAAGAAAAGGAGGAGAAACTAGAACCAAGGCCAAGCAGTAGCAAAAAATCTGAAGATAAGAAAGAGATGGAGGATGAGGATTATGAGAAGGCAGCAGAAATAGTGAAAGAAGCTTTAGAACATGTGCACAAAGCAGAGGAGGAGCTTTCCTCCCTACCCAGCATGGTGTGCGCCTCCCCTAAGCACCACGAGCCTGCTCTGTCCCCTCCAATCAGCCCAAAAGAGGAGCCAGAGGATATAGATGAGGATCTGGAAATGGAGAGGCAATCTGAGGTCGCAGCTTTATCCCCCAAGGTTTCAGGGAGTTCCAGCACATCGGTGCCACTAGTAAATACTTCTTCCTCTGCTGCCGCTCTTTCTGCAACAGAGAAAAAAGTTGTTGTTAGGTAAATACGTTTGCTGATTTGAAAAGCAAAGCATTTTTATAAATTCAAATGTAGCTTCGGGTAAATAAAATATTAATGTTATTAGACATTTTGACTGTAATGCTGTAGTGTGCATGTTTCAATGTACTTACAATTCTTGCTCCAAGAGGAAAATTAAAGGAAAAGAAAAATACATGGGAATTGGCAAGACCAGTCAGGTGTGAAACTAAGATGAATTGAATCGAATCGTCCAAGAGCAGAAGTTGGAAGCTACTTTTCCCTGTAATTAGTTTCAAATAGACCAAGTATTATGAAAGAAATCTTTCTATCACTATTTTCATCAAAGTCATTTTGTATGTTTGGTATCACACGACTGATCTTTAAAGGAGATGAAAATCAATATTTTTAAAAATTAACATCTATATCTGAATACTGAAG
The DNA here is from genome assembly GCA_033675545.1 of Elysia crispata. Lineage (NCBI taxonomy): Eukaryota > Metazoa > Mollusca > Gastropoda > Plakobranchidae > Elysia > Elysia crispata. The sequence continues at coordinate 193,865 of JAWDGP010001563.1, forward strand.
GGTACACGCTAAGACTCTGAAGATCAAAATTGTTATAAAAGTATTATAACAAGGTAGATAAAACATATTGATAACTTCGTTTGCAAAGGATCTAGCAATATGATCACCTTCATTTGACATTTATTACAAATTTTTAGTCTTTTCTCTTTTTTGTGTATTTTTTCCCCTTTGGGATAAGGAGGTTGATGGTTGAATGTGCGATTTATGTTTTTCTTTTAACCTCTTTCAACCTTAGATCTCCTGACTCCGCACTTCAGTCTGGTCTGGAGGCAAAGGCCAAATTTACACCTACTAGCCCTGTGTTGTGGAAGGGTTTTGTCTCTATGCTGGATGTGGCCAAGTTTTTTACTTCAGCCTACAGGGTATCTGGGCCTGTTGACCATATTGTGAGTGTCATTAACTTTTGTCATTGTTTGAGACTAACATGGTTAGTTTAAATGTTTACTCAAAGTCCTTCTAAATTTTTACTTTTATTATTGTTGTTAGTGCTTAATCTTAGGTTGGCTATGCCATTAATATTTAATATCACTTTGTGGAGAAAAAAAAATTGGGACACTTTTCTATACCAGGTTTGTTCCTGATATTCTATTTTGAAGAAGAATGTCAAGGCAGTTTCTTTAATAAAGTTTAAAATATGTCGCGTAACAAAATTTTAAGATAACAAAGAAAAATCTAGTTTTTTTAAAAATTTATTTTCCTTTTTTCTCTCTGTTTTAACAGTCTATCCCAGACACAGTCCACATAATGGGGAGGATTTCTCCCGATCACATGTGGGATTATCTCTCCAAGATAAGGCAAGCAGGCTCAAAGGTATGGCAGAGCATATTCTGCAGAACAGACGTCTTAGTGACTTTGAGCATGTGCAATGTTTGTATTTAAAATTAGCTATACAATTGGTGATTTAAAATAGTTGTATATAATAACTGTTATACAAGTTGCATTTGTATAATATTGTGTTCATTTATTTAAACTTCTTGAATTTATTTTAATGATTTTTAAAGATCGTAGAAGCCAAACTTATTTTAGGATTTGAAAGGTCTTGTTTATTTTATAAATGATTAAATTAGTGCAATCTTTCAAAAAATATATGAAGTATTAAAAATTTTCTAAGATAGAGCGTTTTATAGGCCAACCCAGCTTTTACATAGCTTGATTAAAGATTTTGATATTTAGTCTGGCTTGCTCACAATTCTAACTTGATTTTAATGTTTTAGACTAGTAGATAATTTAAACAAAAGCCTATCACCTCAAGGAAACTGTGCCATTCTCAAGAGCTGTTTAAATCTCTTTGTGAAGTTAAATTTTGTTGATATCTTTTATTAACAGAGGTGCCTATGGTCCCGGAATCGGATTTACCCGCAAAATCCCAGATTTTTTCGTTTTATTTCAGTATTTAGGCTGACCCAAAGTAAACAACTGTAATTGGTTGTTTTCGTTTTTGTTTCGGGGTTATTAGCATGACCTAAAAAGCCTACGAAAAAACAAATATTGAAAATATAATTCTACGACAAGAACGATAATTTTCCGTCATCGAGTATCAACCTGTGTGAAGGTATAAAACTGGGCGATATATATTATATCGATATTGTGTATTTTTGTTTACTATTTATATTTTCAATCCCAATATCGAGATTTGTATCATAGTTGAAACTGTGCACGATATCGGTCCCATCGAATTGTTCTATTTGTTCATCCGAAAAACATTCTCTCCATCTTCACACCCAGACCTCGCCATTATGTCCAACAAAGAATCATTCTGATTTCTTCATCTGACAATAGTTAATGTGACTAGGCAGTTTCTTTTTGTCAAGATACATTCTAAATCTTGTCGAGTATTAAGATCGAATGGGAATTCCTAAATCCTGGTACAGCTAGAGCTAGATCTAGATCTAGACAGATAATCAAAACCAGGTATGACATGAGACTATCACAGTATCAATATAGATCTAAATCTTGTACATGGTTTTCATTATTTATTATTTTTTTTTTGCTAAAAAAAGGTGATTTTCATTTCAAGGTAAATAATTATAAGTCTAGATCTAAATGTTAGATTGTTATTTTCTTTTTCACATGGCGAGGCGGGTCCTAGTGAGACATTCTAGAGCTAATCGACATTTATCATTTTCAGCTTAAATGTCTTTTCAAAAGAAAAGATAAGGAGAGCAGGGCTCAATATTTAAGCCAGAATATAGGACTTTATGTATACTCTGATGAGTAAGCTTTTGTGGCGCCTCAGTTGAGCCAATTAAATACATGTACAGAAAGCAGTAACAGCTTACATTTGGAGGACACAGTAAGGGTTGTAGATGAGCTACAACACATCATTCAAACTCTTACTTAGTCTGAGCACAAAAAGGAGCTTAATCAGAAAGAAAAATGCTCCACAATCATGGCTCTTTAGACAATCCAATTTTAATTAAATGCAGGGGTGGGGGTAGTGCTCCTGCCTAGGCCACCAGCAGTGACTGATTTTAAAAAGTTCAGTTAAAAAATTATGTGTCCAGTTCTCATCCCTGGTATTATTATTCCTTTTATACTTTAGTCCTAGCTTATTGTTCCCAACAGCTGTATGGTTGATTTTATCAGTGCTGTAAGTGAAATTAACTAAAATTGATTTCGTTTATTAAAAATTTGCAAAGTTGCACTTTGTTCCTGATTTTGGTGGGTGGTTCCCTGAAAGGCATAGGTTGGGGTAGGCACATCTGTATTAACATGTCATTTTTTTTTTTTTAAATATACTTGAGGAGAATTCACTCAACAGCTTTTTGCACTACTAAATGTAAACCAAAAATGTAATTCAGGATATAACTGTTCTGCGGTTCATCCCTGGAAGTGATGAGGAGAAAGTGGCCTACATCCACCTGTACTCCTATCTCAATAGCCGAGCACGATGTGGGGTTGCTAATAACCCGAGCCGCCAAGTGAAAGATTTTTATATTGTTCCTCTTGCTTCTCATAGCAAAATTCCCCGCACACTGCTTCCATTTGATGGTCCAGGTAGGGCATTTAATTGAAAGGCTGATGTTTATTCATAGAAGCTCTTAATTTCTCTCCATGAATATTTTCTCTTTCATAACTGGATTTATATTAATATTTTGCAAAAGAAATTACAATTATTTGTTTACTGTTTTTTCCTCTTCAACATAGTCATTATTTAAGATTGGTTTATCCTATTGTTTGTCATAAATAGAAGTTATGCACCATAATCAATATTCATTTCATATGCTAAAATAGCCTCTGGGATCTCTTCGATTCTTCCACAAACACTTAAATATTAATAACAGAGGAGAAAGGTTTAGGGTTTTCAGAAGTCTCTGTATATTTAATGGTTTTTTGCTCGCAAAGGCCTGGAAGAAAATCGTCCCCACATGCTCATTGGCATCCTTGTGAGGCAGCGAGATAAACACAGCAAAGATGTGGCTGTGGATTCAGACTCGCCACATTCCTCATCCTCCCACAAATCAGACAAAGTTGGCAGCTCTAGTGCAGCTGCTGCGGATGGTAACAGCAACAGCAGTAAGACCCGGACGCCACTGACTGGAGTTAGCAGGGACCCTCGATTGGCTAAACTAGCTGCCAAGGCAGACAGTGTGAGTTTTTAGGGGTTGGCTGATACAGACATATACATGTTAAACGACAATGCTCACAAGGCTTCTTTAGCATGTATTTTGGAGATATATGTTCATATTATATGGTAAAAAAAAAAGGAATTGTCTTCTGTCTTTAGCAACCAGTTGCGAAGCAGCATTTACCTGTCATGTTTTACTGGCCTATAGCTGTACTTATTTTTCCCTAGAGGTAAAGATGAAAAAAGGAAGGTTGTAAATAAAAAAATCTGGAAAAATTACTTCATTTTCCTTTTGTACTTTGTATAAGCTGGCCATTTCTTTTTCAAATCTAACTCATACATCTAGCATTAAGTGAACAAGTGATTTTTAAAAAGTGTTTATATAAAGTAGATTAAGAATATGTGTAGGGCTGAGGGTTTTCCTGAAATATAAGGAATCTGTATAAATTTACACACTCAATTACAGCAGAAATAGATTGTTGTGGCTCCAGGGCTGCTAGTGGACTAGGAAAATAGAAATTTGTGGTTTCATATTTTGGGTGCGGTCGGGAAGTGAAACAAAATATCAATAAGGCTGTAAAGTTCATAGAATTTTTTTTTTTGTGATTGTATAGTTAAAGCTTAACACCCAAGTACACAGAAACGCATTCAGTTTGAGTAAGGCATAAGTCACCTAGACTTGCTTTTAACTAGAACCTGCCTAAGATTAAAATGTAACATTTCATTTAATGTTGGTTTGCATTAAAATGAAATATCTCCAAACATGTTTTCACTTTCATAAAGGGAAAAAATACAGCCGCATCATGTCAAAAACCTAGGGAGTCAATAATGTGACGAGCGTCTGATTTGCCTTGGTTTCCGCATATTTGTTGTATTTTTTTTTTTTATTAAGGGTGAATAACAACCCATAATAATATTTACCAGCTCATTATGCCAATGCCTAGGATACAGAAAATGCCTGAAGCTTAAAATAATGAGAAAAGAAGTTCATGTAGATCTTTTCAAATGTTTACAACAACATCCTTCAAGAACAGCATTGTACATAACATGTACCAATACATAAGAGATTCTTTGAGGGAGTAAACCAAGCTTTCAAAGTTTGTGAACTAACTTATTATAAACGAAAAGTTAACACTGTTTTTTTTTTTTGTAAAATAATTGCTTTGGTCTTGTCTCACTGTCTTTAAAAAAAAAATGAGACCTGTCTGGATTAAATATTTATACAAACAGCCTTATTTCTGAGAGCAAAGCAGTTGAATTAACTCAAAACAAAACACATTTCCTTCAGTTATACCTCTTAAAAATTTTTTCTTTGCTGTAGCATCATTGTTTTACCTCACCCTCTCCCTGCATACAGAAGATTTATATTCATTTCATTCAGTTATATCAACAACATTGTTCTGTTTCAGAGTTCACTGTACAAATATCTTATTACTTGTTAATCTTTTTTTCCATGCTTGCTTTTCTTTAGCCTAAGCACGGTCCTAGTGCCAATAACAAGGGCAACAATGCAGAGACAAAACCCAAGGAAGCTCAGCCATCTTCAGACTTAGATGAATATGACCCTGAATACATGCCCGTTTTGGGGAAAGCCAAAGGTAAATTAATGTCCATCCTTTTTCCCTAGTCGTAAGATAGACTGTCCTTGGCAGATTGTGGCAGCACATTGATTTGATCTCTTAAGAAACACCATTTTCTTGCACCTAGTGAGCAAAAAATTGTTTTTTCTTTTCACTATCCTGTATATTTTTCACACCTAAACTGATTTTTATAAAAATACATTTTCTTTCTTGGGTATTACGTGGTACATTGGTGTAGGGTTGGTGCACCTCAGTCATGGATCATTTGCCATCTTTTCAGCAATCTATCCTTTGTGCACAACAATATTTCTATGTTGTCCAAGCATCAGGTTCTTTTTGCTTTTGGGTATATGTGTAGCAAGAAATAAGGCAATATCTATTTACTTTTATCATCTGCTATATTGTAAAAAATGTGCCAAATTCAACAAAAAGGGTTAATATATTCACAAAACTTAACATAATTATATTTGATATCCAACACTGTACAGAGACTGATGTTCATCAAGTGTTGTATGCGGGCAATCTGATTCTGCTTCTTTTCAAGCTACATAAGCAAATTTGTGACATGCTAAATGTTTGCTTCTCTTATTTGTTGTCGCTGTAATAAAAACAGAGATTCAGAAATTCAAATAAACATCTCCTGTACATCCTTTCTTCCACCTAAAAGCCCTCTACACCATCTTCACTTTCCCCGGCTACTCCCTTTACACCTTAACACAATCTCCTCTCCCTCTTGTTCTCCTTCTACGCCCTCCTTTTGCTGCCCATATCTCTCACTTCAGCTCCTCTACTTCCTCTTATCCTTACTCAGATTTCCACCTTCTTGTTCTCCTTCTACGCCCTCCTTTTGCTGCCCATATCTCTCACTTCAGCTCCTCTACTTTCTCTTATCCTTACTCAGATTTCCACCTTCTTGTTCTCCTTCTACTCCCTCCTTTTGCTGCCCATATCTCTCACTTCAGCTCCTCTACTTCCTCTTATCCTTACTCAGATTTCCACCTTCTTGTTCTCCTTCTACGCCCTCCTTTTGCTGCCCATATCTCTCACTTCAGCTCCTCTACTTCCTCTTATCCTTACTCAGATTTCCACCTTCTTGTTCTCCTTCTACTCCCTCCTTTTGCTGCCCATATCTCTCACTTCAGCTCCTCTACTTTCTCTTATCCTTACTCAGATTTCCACCTTCTTGTTCTCCTTCTACGCCCTCCTTTTGCTGCCCATATCTCTCACTTCAGCTCCTCTACTTCCTCTTATCCTTACTCAGATTTCCACCTTCTTGTTCTCCTTCTACGCCCTCCTTTTGCTGCCCATATCTCTCACTTCAGCTCCTCTACTTCCTCTTATCCTTACTCAGATTTCCACCTTCTTGTTCTCCTTCTACGCCCTCCTTTTGCTGCCCATATCTCTCACTTCAGCTCCTCTACTTTCTCTTATCCTTACTCAGATTTCCACCTTCTTGTTCTCCTTCTACGCCCTCCTTTTGCTGCCCATATCTCTCACTTCAGCTCCTCTACTTCCTCTTATCCTTACTCAGATTTCCACCTTCTTGTTCTCCTTCTACGCCCTCCTTTTGCTGCCCATATCTCTCACTTCAGCTCCTCTACTTCCTCTTATCCTTTCTCAGATTTCCACCTTCTTGTTCTCCTTCTACGCCCTCCTTTTGCTGCCCATATCTCTCACTTCAGCTCCTCTACTTCCTCTTATCCTTACTCAGATTTCCACCTTCTTGTTCTCCTTCTACTCCCTCCTTTTGCTGCCCATATCTCTCACTTCAGCTCCTCTACTTTCTCTTATCCTTACTCAGATTTCCACCTTCTTGTTCTCCTTCTACTCCCTCCTTTTGCTGCCCATATCTCTCACTTCAGCTCCTCTACTTTCTCTTATCCTTACTCAGATTTCCACCTTCTTGTTCTCCTTCTACTCCCTCCTTTTGCTGCCCATATCTCTCACTTCAGCTCCTCTACTTTCTCTTATCCTTACTCAGATTTCCACCCTCTTGTCCTGATTTCTCTCATTTCTGCTCCCTCTTATCCTTTTCCATTCTCTGATATTTTCCTTTTGCATTTGCAGCTTCTTATCCCCTCTTCTCCACGATGTTCTAGTCTCTCGCTATTCCCATTGTATTCCTCTAGTGGTAAGTTCTAGGGGTATGTTCAGTCTTAAGTTAAAAAACAAGATATTTAGCTAGTGTTACCTCCCCTAAGTTCCTGAAGAATTTTACTCGGCACCAAAGACTGTCAATCCAAGGATGGATCTAAATAGGTGGAATCCAACCCCATTACCAGATGATTTATCAAGGGATGGAACTCAAACTTCTTGTTATCTTTACATTGTACTACCTGATTGGGTATCTAGCATCCAATATCTTTGTCTTTTTTGCCTCTTTTTTTGTTTTCTTTGCATTATTGTACTGATTGACAAAGCAAGAGTTTAGCCACATTGAGTTAAATTTGGTCCACGCTGGTAAAATTGTCATTATTACTGTTGCCTTGCTTAGTTGAGACGAACAGAATTTGTTTGCCGTCAGCCCCTTTGAAGTCTAAATGATAGGTAGACTTAGCAGGCACTGGCAGACAACTGGCTCCTCATGTGCTAAATGAGGCTAAGGGGTTGGGGTTGGAGGAAAAAGGAGTGTTGCTCAAGCTGGCTCTTGAGAATTAAAGGCTGGGGCATCTGTTGAAAAATTTAACTCAGACTGTGAAATGAGCACACATTTATTGATAAGCACAGGTGTGTCAATCACAAGTGGACTTTCCACAAATTCTCAAGTTTTTATCTGTCTCTTTCCCTTTATATACAACTGAAAGATGTAAATTGGAACATTGCCTCCACAATCCTCATCACTAACATACTCATCTTATATTTTAATATCAAAATTTTCTTTGTCATTGGGTGACAGTCATGAGATAACTGTATGTGATTTCCAAATAATTAAGCATGACCATGACTTCTGAATGAAATTGAAAACTATTCTTATGCTAGAGATATAGTACGGTTTACTTACTCTATTAGTATTACTGATTTCTGGGCTCTGCCAGTATATCAACCACTACCCCTGATCTTTAAAAGGCCAATGAGAATGTCTTGAATGTTGCTTAGATACTCTAGTTTTAAAACCTTGTCAACTGTATCTAGAGCTTTTCAATTTTAACTGTTGTGGCAGCACCTTGGGAAAAACTAAAATTTAGGGACAGCATACAGCTTAAAAGCAAATTACTGGTTGCACTGAGCCTCTTTAGATCCTTCACTGCGGAATCTTTTCTTTTATTTGCATTTATAAAGAACTGCTAGCTCAACACTTAGGTGGTGAGTAGAATAAACTTTTTTGAAATTCAAGTAAAGGAATTTATGGCTGAAGTTACTGATTCTTAATGACAATTGGTGGACAGGAAGATATTTAAAAAATGGCTTTCCTTCTACCTGGCATACATCAGCCCTGTTTAATTGTTTTAATGGACGCTGTCTATAATTTTTCAAGTCACAATTGTATCCAAAGAGGAAATTTTTTTTTTGGTCTTGCATTCTGTAAAGCAAGACTTGGAGGTAAGGGGCACCATGCTGAATTTTTCATGGGGTTGGCTTTCAGGATCAGGCTCCCAACCTGTGGCTGAGTACATCCCTACATCCAAGAAAAAAGACAAAGATGACCAAAAATCTTTAGCAGAAAATAAGAAAGCAGGGAAGTCCAAAACTCCATCTCCAGAAGACTCTGGTGGCTCGGACAGCAAAGAAAAGCATCAGCACCACCACCACCACCACCATCATCATCACAAAACGCGGCATCGGCACCATCATCAGCCCAAAGAACATGACAGAAATGTTGCTGAGGGTAACTACTGCTTGCTGTGTGGCCTCTTGTTGCTGTTGTGTTTATTCATGTGTTCTTCTGCCTCACAGTAAAAGTTATTTCAGGCTGGTAATTTTTGACAGCTCGCATTTGATGTTGAGAACAACAAGGCACTGCTTTGGTGGTAGCTCTTTCCTGTTATTTTTTTGTCTTTGCACAATTCGTATAAATCACATGTTTTATTTGACATTTTGCATAAATCACGTTTTATTTGACATTTTGCTAGAAGATGTTTTATTTCACTTGTTTTTCTTTTCGTGGATTTTTTTTTTTTGTTTTAGTTCTTTTTTTTTTTTTTTTTAAGTTTTCAACGTAGATAAGGTCATATATATATATATATATATAAAGTATATAAAAAATAAGGCTCAAATGAGGGGGTTTCAAATTTTAACCTTTAAATTACCTTTAATATGGTGAGGCTGATAATTTGTAACCAGGAACAAATGAGTGGAAATGTTCATAAAAAATTAATTTGACTGTACCATTGACTGAGAATCCTGTTAAAAGATCAGAGTTCTCTATTAAATTAAGGTGAAAGCAGTCTGTAGATTCTAATAACAAGTAATATTTTAATGGCATTTTATCTAGCATTTCAGGCAAGTATTGTTTTAATCTGCTCTCTGTATTTTTTACATTTTGTATTATTATTATTATTATTAGTAGTAGTAGTAGTAGTAGTAGTAGTATTTTATTATTATTATTGTTATTAGTATTATTATTTTGCCTTTCAAATGGATAAATGTGAGTAAAGTTGAAAACATTGCAACTGTTGTAATGCAAATTTGCATAGGGCAATTTTTAACCACGGTATATTTGGCTATCTGAAAGTCAGTTTATTTGGGAATATCATTTTTTATCATACTAATATTTTTTTAACTCCAGGTTTTACTGTGGGATGCAACTTTTTTTTTAATTCGCCTCTTGTTAAATTGTCCCAGATAGCACTGAGCTCACTCTAACATTCCCATTTCTTTAAGGTATGCATCTGTGCAGTCTTCCAACTCCTCATTTTGTTCTCACAGATGACTCCGAGCCGTACTCGCCCAGCAAGGAGGCCGAGCCATACTCCCCTGGCATGGAAGCTGCAGCAGAGGAACCTTACGACCCGGAGGATGAAAGTTTGATGGACGAGGAGGGCCATCCTCTTACCTCTGAGAAGACAGCCTCAGCCACGGTAACAGTTCCTACAAATGTGAACTCCACATCTGTCGTAACATCTAAAGCTGCAGCTGGTAACGGCACATCCACCACTGCAACAGCTGCGCCAGATGATAGAAAAACTGCTGAAGGTACCTTTAATTTTTTTTGTAGGAGATCTGTTTTTTTTTTTTTTTAATTAGATAGCTGGGATGTAAAATATTGCATTTGTGTATGGTATATTGAAACTTCAAAAGTGACTGTAATTATTCAAATTATACCTGGGGTAAGCATGCCAAGGAGATCTCTGTTAGCAGTGTTTTTTCTCTCTCATCATGCCTATTTTCATAGATCTGTAAAACATGCTTGGGAGAATCTTTTTTGCACTCATATTGTTTTTTATTTAAAGTGATTGATGAAATATCATCTTGACCTGTCCACAGACACGGCCAACCTGACTAGTGACGAGCTGGTGGAGCGTATGGCCCGCAGCAATGACCCAAGTCGCATATCAAGCCTTATGGTGATGGCGCTGTCACAGGCCAGCACGCAGCATGAACAGCAACAGCTCTTAGTGAAGCTCACGAGACAGGTGGAAGACCGCAAGCTTCAACTTGCTGAAGAGATGCAGCGAGGCTCAAGCCTTGGTCAGAGCAATGCAAGCATTGTCAACACACAGAATGGACAGAAGCAACAGTCTAAAGAGTTGACAGCAGTTACTTCCTCAGAAGGAGGAGAAGAAAAAAATAAAGATGCAACTTCTACAGTTGAACAGATCTCATCATCTTCCTTATCATCATTGGCTCCTTCAAACTCATCGGTAAAATCTCATGATGAGGTGTCTATTAAGGGATTGGAGAACAATTCTGATATAAAAACAGAAGCCACATCTGGAGGTAGCTCTGTTCCTTTGACTTCCAGCAAGACTCCTTCAGTAGCCCCAACCTCCATGTTGACAGAGAAGTCAGGCAGCACTAGCGGCGGTGGTATTAAGTTTTCCATCAAACCCCTCCACAAGTCTCCTCCCAAGCCTGTTGTGCAGGGCAATCCTTTTTCTACTTCTTCTGAAACAGCTGCTCAGAAAACATCAAAATTAACCAGTTCTATAACTCCTGCTGTTCTTGAATTGAGTCCACTAACAGCACCCAAGTCTCAAGCTGTGTCAGAGAAAACTTCTGACCTTAGCAGGCCTCAGCTCCCAGATGCCCTCAAGGCTCTGATGAATGATGTGATGGGGGGCACAAATGTTCCTTCCCTGGAGAACAGGAGCAAGATGCTCATTAATAAAGAGGTTGAGCAAGCAGCTACAATAGTAGAGAAGAAAGAAGAGAAAGATGAGGAAAATACAAAAGTAATAAAAAGCAAAGAAAAAGAAAATGGAGATGAGGTACAGCAAGGGAATCAAGAGATGGCAGCTGCTGCGCTTGAAGCTCAGAAAAGACTGGAAGATGAGATGGAAGCCCGCAGGATTCTTGATAGTCTGAAGAAGAAGGCGCCAACGACCAGCACTGCAGCAGAAACCAAAGCTGTGGAGCCAGCCTCTAAACCAACAGCAGCACCCACCATAGATGAGCTACTGGACCGCTTGAAAAAAGGAGGCTTTCAATTTCCTTTGCAAAAAAATGTTGATGGTACACCTGTAGCCTCTTCATCCCCTTTACCATCTGTGCCATCGTCATCCTCAACTGGAGAAAGTTCATCAACATCCACTCCTGCATCATCGTCTTCAGCAGCATCATTCTCATCTTCTATTATAGCCTCTTCCACACCACCCCTTTCATCCAATCCATCTGTCCCAACATTCACAGCATCTAAACCTCTGTTTTCCTCAGGGAACATGTCTCCCTTTTCTTCTGCACACCCTCCAGCAACTTCTTCATCATCACCTCTGCTAGCTTCAGCGCAAGATGTAGACTTAAGGATTGGCATTCACCCTCAGCAGCAACCTATACCATCAGGTGACTCTGCACTTTCTAACCCCATTGGCCCAGTCAATCGTTCCTCTGACAGACTAGTAACGACGGACATTTGCATTTCACCAACTGCTCAGGATCGTGATGACCGTCTGCTGTACCATCAGGACAGAGACGATAGGGTCATTAGATCAGGGGTAGGCCCCAAGCATCCCCTTGACCCACATGCATTCCCTCCATTGCCTGGTATGTACGGTGCACCTCGGCTACCTCTTCCCTCAGGACCTGATGCCCCTTCTTACCAACCAACTCCACGGTCTATTTTGCCACCCAAAGGTAGAGCGCAGCCTCCACCACCAGGTACTGAATTTGATAAGCCAGCAGGTGTTCTTGGCATCACTGATGTTGACCTGCGTCATCCTCCACTTCCACCGCTACCACCCCAGCCCCCGCCACCTCTTCCACCACTACCCCATCACCAGTTCCGTGAGGATGTGGACTATAGGAACCCAGATCCCTACAGAGCTCATCATCACGGTTACAATCGGGGCAGGGGAGGGCCTCCTTATCATAGGCCTTAGTATTTGCCGCAATCACTTCATTAATTTCTAGCGCTTAGTTGCAGGCCTCAGAAGTGGATTCATTAGCCATAATTCCTAATTATCAGACAGGAAACTGATAAAGACTTGCTGAATTCTGGTGATTAGTTTTTTAATTATGTGGATCCAGTGCTTTTCATTTTATTAGGCCAAGATAATTAAAGCCTATTGTATAAGAGAATAAAAACATTTATGTATAATAAATCACTCCAAGAATCTCTATGACAGTCAGCAGTAATGGATCAATCAGAAGATCATGTAGTCTTGACTGTTTGCTTTCATGTCATAGAAGCTTATTCTAATCCTCTGCAATGTATGAGAGCAACCACAAAGAATATTATCATAATATGAGTGAATATTTCATACACCTGTTGAATACGTTAAAAAGTGATTAGCATTTTTTAGGAGACATTGATTTTTATCTTATGTTTGTATTTTAACATAGAGTACAGTGGGAAATAGAGTGCCAAATATCATGAGGATTTCAATGTAAACAAATCCACAAACAGTTTTTAATTTGAAAATAAATTGCATGATCATATTATTCGCCCCATTTTTTTTATGTTGCAGGGCTTTTTTTGTCATCAAGTTTGTGGTTAGAAACTTCAAGTACCTTGAAAGGTTGTTTAAAAATAACTTCATCATCATCTGGCATAAAAACTCATTTTGTACTTGAAAAAGTAATTTTGCATGCTTTGAAATTCTTTGAAGAAGGAAAAAACTGTACTTGTATATCAATGTTCAATTTTTTAGCACGTTGTAAATTTTTTTATCCATCAGCAGTATTAAAGTGCAATTTTAGAAGTGTGAACAAACTCATTGCATCAATTATACCATTTAATTTTGGTAAATTTTTACTATCAGACTCAATTTTTATGCTATGTGAACGTCTTTGAAGGAGGTTTCTTTCCTTTATTTATAGAGTTATAAAAAACAAAATACGATAAACTTTGTGAGCTAGTACCTTTAAAATTCATTATCAGCACACCGATTTACATAAGAAAAATAAAACTTTAAAACATGAGTTGGGTCTAATGGTAAAAAAATATCAAGATTTTTGGTGTCATGACTGACACAAGCAAGACAACACGAACACAGGAGTCCTTCACATTGCTGCAGAGGTGGGAAGTGTTTAGGATCTGATGGCTGTACTTAAAGACCAGTTCCTTATACTCGCTTGTTTTTGTTTTTTTACGACACTGTTTGTTCTGAATTTTTTTATTGTAAAGAAAACAAGAATGTGTTATTGATGTTTAGTTCACAAGCATCATGATCATCATAATAATCATCATGATCATCATAATAATCATCATCCTCTCATTATTGTCAACACCACCACCCCAGTCATCATTATCATTATCACTGACACCAGCTATGTTCCAAGGGTATGATTTCAAAAGTTGTAATCTCTTGTTTTAGTCAATAAAATTAAAATTTATAAATGTTACTTTTGCATTCTTCTTTATTTGTGTAAAAAATTTTTTGAAGTAAAAAATCGATTCCATAATTTATCTTTGAGGCAGTGAGTTAATTAAGCATATGATCAATCACCAGGAGTGGGACTAAAGGTTGTAAAAGAAAAAAGCTTAACTTTTCTTACAGTGACATATATTCATGGGGTAGTTTTGCTTTTTTGTATAAGAAAGGCCATAATCAATATGTAAGGTGGATTACTATTAACCAAAACCATACAGGGCAATCATTTTGATTTGAATAAAATTTGATCCAGCTCTAGTAATCAATGAGGATGAAAATAAACTTTGGGACTTGTTTGTATTTGTTTATGATTTAGCTATACATTTTGGGTTTCATAGCTCTAGTGTAGTGAGCTGTAACTGGTGGCACACTTTTTGGTCTGATGCTTTTGACCATTAGAATGAGTGGGCGCATGGAAAAACCCTTCAGATATGGCTGGGTCTAGTTCTGCACGAGAGATATTTTAAAACGTTTTTCAAGTCCAAGTTCGAAAATGGAAATCTATTTTCATTAAAAACTCCATTCATTTATCCTTGCATTCCACTTTTTTTTTTTTTTTTTTTCAAATCTAAACTTTTGAATTAGATTGTGTAAAACCACTTCAGGTCAGACTTATGGTGTAGAAGATAAAAAAAATCTGCCAATTCTCAAAACATAACGTCCACTTCGATAAGCAATTGCTTTAGCTTTACCATTGCTTAGATTTAAGTATTATACATCAAACAAAAGGTCTTCTTTTTGATATTTAGGCTAGATTAGTGCGCACGAAGGAAAATTAATCTAAATTGACTGTGTAGTCTTTTTATAATTTTAATGAAGCAGGCTTGAACCACCAGCATCACAGAATAAGCCGAAATCTAATGATCACTTAGACAAAAGCGATGATGTTTTAAAAACATACAAGTTTTAGTTGCTGATTGAATAATTCTATTTTAAAGATATATGTGTAAGGCGAATGGAATTTAGTGAAACATTTTTAATGGTTGATTCTTCATCATTGGTGAACTTGCGATTTCAAACTCATCCCAGAATGGCAGCTTAATATAGTCGGTTCTGAAACCTATAGTGATTTTATTTGAGAATATTTTGGTGAGAGAAAATACACAGGTGACATGCAAAACAGGGATTATGAACCAGGTTGATGAAGAGGACAAGGTGCATCAGGTGACAGGTGACAAAGTGAGCCTAAATTGTTAATTTTCATCTCAGAAAACTTATTCAGACTCTTATTTATGAGCTGAAATGGATTGTGGTGTGATTTCTGTGGGCCACATGTCTTTATATTCAAATGCGATAGTAGTTTCAGTGAAAAAAGTATGTTCAGCTTTAAAGGCCATTTCCTCAAAACAATACTCTCTCAACAGGGTGATCTAACGCTCAATAACTCCTGATCTAAACAAGATGGAACCTTCAAATAAAAGGCAAAATTCTCAGGAATCTTTGCAGAATCTAAAATTGAGGTTATCTAATTAGTTTTCAACTGGACCTATGTGAAGGGTTTTCCTGTGCGCCCACAAATATGTTAATATAATGATATAAATAGATAATTTTAAAAAGATTTTGCTTAAAGCATTATTTTTTCCCCAAAACAGTACTTTCCTTGTATTCTCATCACTTGTGGATAGAGTGTAATTTTATATCGCTCATTCCTCAAAAAATATGAGTGCATTCACAAGGGTTATACAGCCTAAACTTTTTTTCTGGCATAAAATTCCATATCCTTAACTTGAAATTTCTGTTCTATAAAACGTTAGTTTGAGCAGAAGAAAAGAAGGCAACTGATTGACTTGCCAAAACCTCTTGCTCTTTGTATGTCAATGTAATAGTAACAGCAAGGCCAAACCAGAAGAGTGACAAAGAAAAGCGAACTCTTCTCTCGTTTATATTCTCAGCAAAGATAATACTTCCCAAATGACTAAAACACAGAGCTTGAGAGAAAATGAAATCTCCCAGATCTCTGTAAGCAAAAGGAAAGCTTCAAACAAAGGCAGGAAAGGACCACCATTCGATTGGTTGATAATAAGCAAAAATACAGTGGTTTCAAAGTGACTGAAACGAAGGTTTTCATTTTAAATTTAAAAGAAAAAGAAAACTCAAAGAATCTAGTAGAAAAGGTTTTACTAGACATAGCTTAGCTCATTGATCAAAGAAAAGCTAAAATGAATTTTTTTTTCATGATAAGCGTCCACAAAAAGCACAAGTTTATAGTCTTTTTCATGCACATTCATATGTGTGATAACACTAAGGCAACCGTACATATTCATTTAGTTTATTGGTGATCTATCTCTTAAAATCTGAGTAATAAACAACAGCAACAAAAATTAGTTGCTGAAAATGTTGACTGCAACACGAAAGGTACATATTACAACAAAACATGTCATTGCCAGTAATCAATCGTAATTATAACTTACCCTGAAATATTTTTGGCCCTTTTCTTTGAAGAAAAAAAGGTCTATAATTAATTACAAAAGATGTTGAAATTTTAAATCAAAAGTTCTACTCATGAATGCAGAAAAGGATCATATGATATTTTATTAATCATAAACTGCAAGTCCAGAGACTATGAAAATCATATTGGAAAAGTGCATAGCAATGGCATTGAAAAAGAATATTTGTTCATATTATAGTATTCTTTTTTCTATCAAACTGTATCATAATGTTCAGATCATAATAACAAATGAAAATGGTTTTTGTTTACTATTTTATGATTCTTTTTTCTTATAAACTGTATCATAATGTTTAGATCATGATACAACTGAAAATGGGTTTTGTGTTAGTCATTTTCTTGAAATACCAAAGTTTCCTTCAAAAACACTTGAAAAAGCCTTAGATGATCAGTTCAAACACAGTGAGTTGCCATTCTTTTAGTCATACAATTTGAGTTCACTTGTACTGTGATCTAACCAAACATCTTGCAAAAAATAAACGCATTTTTAAAGGTCAAAGCAAATCAGTACAAAATGTTTACACCTAAATGTGAGAAGGCAAAGATGATATTAATCATGAAAAAAAATTTTTTCATTAAGTTTCTTGCTTACATCATGTGTTGAATAGTCTGGGAATAAATTAAATTCTAAAAACTCTATGCACTAACATGCTTTGTATGATCTTGTATAACCAAGCAACGCTTAACAAAACTGATTAAATGTTCGAACAGATTCAGAATTGAAAAGAATTACTTATCATCATCTACCACAAGAGGTAGAGAAAAAAAAAAAGAAAGAAAAGTCCTTATACATTAACCATAAAGGTAATATAAACCAAGTATTCAATTCCGCCTATTTTCAAAATAGAAACAGAAACATTGCAACCATTTGAATAGGATTAGACTACAGTGCAGGTGGAAAGTAGGAAACTATCAACGGGTTTAGAACTACTACCCTAGGTTAGGAGCGTATTATTACTACTGTATGATCTGTGATGATGGAGTACAGATGAAAGCCTCAAATTAAAATCTCTCAAAATACACTGACCCTCTTATGTGACTTCAAAGTCAGAGTTCACATAATTACATGTATCTCCTGCTTAATCAACATCTGAATAAAGACCCAATTTCTAAGGTCTCGATTGAGGGTTCCAATGCAATATCGTTGATGGCATCCTGTGATATCATAAGCGAAGTTCTCTCAGATAACAAAGTTAGCAGGTTTGACAATTAGTTAGCCCAAGCTTTGTCACTGGTAATCTCTTTACTGCTTAGAAAGTCTAACATAAAGTATAATGGGCTTGACTCTGGAACTATACAAGACTTACCAACAAACATGGTTTTACAGATTAATGGCGAAGATTAAAGGGCAAATACAATTTTTTTACATCTATTCAATTAATCCAGGGTAATGAGTAATGCTTCTAGATCTTTTAACAATTCTAAGCATTTTAATGTTAGACGCAATTTTGTTTCTCTTTTTTTTTTTAAATAAAAAAACATTTCGTTGATCCCATCATGATTTGAAAAAAAAAACTGCAAAAAACAACAAACAGCTTCAAAACATAATTATATACAATAATAAAACATGCAATGTATCATATAATACAGAGTCAAAGGTTGATGAAAATATATTTTAATTTATATCTTGAAATGGGTGAAAAAATATCAGCAAAGCAGTTATAAAATAAAAACCAAAAAACAAACTTGACTAAACTAAAAACTGTACAGGTAACACATGTTTAGACCAAAAGTGTCAAAATTTATCTTTTTTGGAATCTGATCTTTAAAAAAAGTAATCCCCTTTTAGTTAACATTTTGACTTCAAATAACATCAAATTAAAAGAAAATGTTGAAAAAATTAATTCAAATAGCCTCCTTGTTTCAAACATTGTCAAAATCTTGAAAAATAGCCCATAGCAACACACGATCTAGATGGCTACAGTTAAAGTTTGACCTGGCACAAAGCATATTTTTTAGTGCATTATTTATAAGATGTTTGTGCATATGCCTTTTTTTTTTTTCAGTTATAAAGCTTCGGTAACTTTTCCATGCAAAATCTTAAACCTCATAATATGTTTAAAAATGACATATCATTACTTTATTTTTTTTCCCTCTGGTTTTTAGCTTTAAAATCAAATAATAACCTTTGGGGTATCAAAGCTACATGCAAATTTTTATGTGTACAGCACTAAAATTCCCCTCCAATTTATACCTAATAAATAGTCAGTAAAAATATTTAAAAAAACTTTCATTACTGGGAAAGAGTGACATTTATTTTTTCACTCAGGTCTGTGTCCCAGTAACTTACCCTTTCGCCCTCAGAACTGTAAGTATTCTGACCAGATTTGATTCAACCCACTGCAAATGAGTGAGCTTTAAACGTCATAATTTATGTTCAAGCCACCCAAACCGACCTGCTAAAATATTCAGAAATATATGCCTTGTCAACATGCTAAGTCAGCAGAATTGTGTAGGATGGAGAAAAAGAGAGAGACATTGTGATATAAATATCTTTGAAAATAAAACCAGTATGAATCATTGTTTTAAAATCAAAATTTATTAACATGATTAAAATCTCAAAGAAAAAAATTGATAAACGAAGTCATAAAACAAAATCAAATAATTATAATTTATATAACAGAAAAAAAAACCAAATATGAAATAAGACTTCATTCAACTCTCACAAGAAAAAAAAAATGGAAGAAACTTTGTTTTTCATCCTGAAAAAAAATTCTACAAAAACTGACAATGCAAACAGTAACATCTGTGAGGTATTTGGTACCATAACATATAACATTTGCACAATGTGCAACTCGTTAAAAAAAAATTAGGTATTAAAAAAATGAAATCTCAAGATAAAGCTAGTTGCACAAATTGTTCCAAGGCAAAAAAAAAAAAAGAATAAAAAGCATTGATAGAGCAAAACCAGTAAGCTTTAATCCTTTGCCTTTGTAAGTTAAAAACACAAAATTAGGAAATATTTGTATTTTGTCCTTTCTCCTGCTTACAAAATACATAGAACTGATTATGAACGGAAATAATTAAAAAAAAATACATTAAATTTAATTTCAGCCACACTAGTTCCTAGACTTGGAGAAAATTAAAATAACAAGGTGCACACAATTTTTCGTCATAATAGTCACTGCTAAATAATTAAATTGTACACCACACAAACATACAAGTTCACCATACTAGGCAGAGCATTCAATATTATGAGAATGTATTGATATTTTTTCATAAAAGTTTCACAATTTTGCTCTTGTCACTTTGGCATCATTTAGATGTAAACAATAAACCAAAATCAAATGCAAAGTGTATTTTCTACTTCAAGACTATTTTCATAATCTAAAAAATTATTATGAATAATAAGATTAAGAGTATTTTTTTCACAAACTGCGCGATTTTCCCTGAGCTTACAAGAATGTGCTCTCCATATCATGAACAGTTAGCTCCAAGTAAATCTAATCATTCACAATGTATTTAGACATTTTAATCATGAGCTTTTATTCTTTTTGTTATTATCAGAATGTATGCAAGCTGTAGATAATTGTAAATGGTTCTAAATTTCTTGAAGTTCTAATCTCATGATCTCATGGATGCTTCTGACATGACATCACAACGCAGAGCTAGCCATTTACTTCAAATTCAGCTAGGTTTCTAATATACATAAAGTCTAGATCTACTCAGCAATGCAAAACTTTTCATGAACATCATAAATATTTTATAACCAGGCTGGATCTAGATGTAGGCCTATGTTATCTAGAATTCTTCAATTATCTTGGTTGTTTTGGATAAAATGAGCAAATATGTGGACAAACCAGGAATGAATGAAAAATGTGCATTGGAATATATGTAGAAATTGGTTGCACAAAGACAAATGAAAAAAAAAAAAACCCCAAAAAATGAGGAAACTAGGCAGACTTTAGCCTTGAATAATGGTTTGTTTTGTAAATGAATTCAAAATCCATATTAAGTTATACTTATATGAAAGTTCCAAACATATTATCTATCAAATATTGGTTGAGTAATTATGGTAACACTGACATATCTTTCTGAGAAACTTAACATCACTGGCACAGCTGCAAATCTCAATCATGAGTTTGGAATCTATGAAATTTACAATAAAAAAATAAAACCCACAAACTTTGGCCCTTTTATTTCCATTTAATCTAGGTTTGCTAATTGTCCAACTTAAAAAAAAATAGAGATATATAATAATACAGACCATTTCTAAAGCTCTCTTCCCAAAAAAATTCAGCTCAAAGCACTTATTCACAAAGAACATGACATTGAAAAAAATAATTACAACAGCACTTATGCATGATTTTACATTTAACTAAGGAAGGTGGTGGAAGAAATACGTTTTTAGTAGCTTCATAAAAGTTTCCTCTGAATTTGGGTTGCTGTGGTAGCATTGAAAGGAATTTTGCCATACCTTTTTATTCTAGATCTTTTTACATTCAAAAACTTCTTTTCCACTCAAACAAAGCGATTGTGATGGTAATTAAAGGAGACAAGATAAACAAATATCTACACTGTCATTAAGTCATTTATAACAGAGAATCTAGGTCATATATTTATTGCGCGATTTTTCTGGTAACCAGTGTAGAAGTTTTGGAGAGGTGATGCATGGTCCCCCTTTCTTTGCCTCTTACCATCCTAGCAGGACTATTTTGGCATCTTAATAATCTATTTAGGCTGTCGTTAGGTAAGTTCAAATATAAGGAATAACAATGGTCTAGCCTTGAAAGAATAAAATCTGATGCAAGGGTCAGATAAACAAGTAGTTTTGAAGAAACCAATTTTGAGTTTTTTAATTCAAATTGAAGCCAAATTGAATGACACTATACATATACTTAATATCAGATAGCGTAAGAAATATCTGGCCTTCAGAGTCAAAAGGATAAAACTGTATTAAAGATATATAAAAAAAAAAGACCAAATGTTTTCAAAATTAATGCAATTCCAATATTTGTGGAGACATGTTTCTTAGTATTAACTTTAATTTTTGAGATCTTCATTAATAAAAATTAAAATGTGATAGAGATAAAGAGCAAAAAAGTTGTGAGAGAGAGAAAAAGTAGAATTTTCTAAATGTGGAGACATACTTAGATAGAACTTATAAATTATTGATATCCCCTAAGTCTGTATTAGTCTCATTTGTGGATGATGCATTCATCATGTTCAAATCATTAAAAGGCACAATTTTTCACATGAAACAATGTTTATTCACCCCTTACTAATTCATCACAGAATAAACCAAACAAATACATATGTACAAATATGTTTATGCTCTCTTGCAAATTAGATTATGCTGATAGAAATATTCATAGTCTCTTATAAAGCAGATTATGCATGCAGGAATTTCAATTCACACCATCAAATCTATACTTTCAAAAACACTTATGTTCCTTTACAAAGTAAACATGCATAAAAACATTGTCATGGTCTCTTAAAGAGTAATACATGCACAGGCACATTTAAAGCTGGCTTATGGAAATAACTCATGACCACAAAATCTATAGCGATTTAGGAAATAACCCATGAAATCGTTTTTCTGCTCAGATTAGCTTGGAAATAAGAAAGGTCTAAATTTACCAGTTGATATAAGCATCAAGTTGGATGTACTACCAAAGAGACATGATCAATATGAAAATATTGCAAGAGCCTGAAATCTTGCCTTGACCCCTGCAATAAAGGTTAACAGACCATGTTAATGGCATGATGGAAAGATTAGCTGTAGCCTTTTCCTCTCATGAGGATAAGTGATGAGTGCAGATTCTTTATAGATCTAATCTTCTAAAACCAGACAGGCCTAAACTTGCTCTGACAAGACAGTGGAACATATGATATTATTGCAATATTCTGCGTGGCAGATCAGCAGGAGAGTGTGGAAATAAACCTGTGGCATTCACCTTGACTTTTACAACTAAAGACTGTTAGATTAATTTAAAACCATGACAACGACCATGCTAGATCCTGTACAAAACGCAAGTTTTAATGGACTGTAAAATTTGTATTTGATCCTGTCTTTTTTTTTTAATAAATTAGACAATCATACAAATCATGGAACAATTCAATAAAATATGAGTTATAAAGAAATTTCACACATTCATAAAATAATGAGATAAAAAGCGACATGTAAATAGGCAAGAAAGCAAAATCAATTTGATTTTAATTATGAGCTTAAAATGATATCTTAAATTTCAGTTTGTCAGTATTCGCATTATTACATCATATTGCATCATTACAAACAGCAACCTTTCAAAAGAGGTATGAGGCTTCATTACAAAATCTGATCCATTAAGTTATGAAATAGTTCAGATTTTTATTTCCATTGCACAAATCTTAATTTCAGATTTACAAGAAAAAAAAATTCTAGTTTACTCTACTGGATATAAAAGCAATTTATCAGGATAATTGTAATTATATATATATATGCAATAAGCTTGAGAGAAAATATCAGGGCAGCTCCAGTTTGGTGACATCTAGCTCTCTATGTAGATCCATTTATAGTGTTGTATCCAGGCGGGTTTTCATAAACATATGGAGTGTTGTTGCCAGATGCACTAGGGTCTTCTTCAGTTCCATATCTTTGGTTATGTAAATGTTTCAGTTCTTGATTACGCTTGAAGACTTTGGCTCTGTTTACAGGTGGGCCTGAATGTTTAAACATGAAGTGTGGGTGTATTTTGGCATAACGGTTTAAATACAGTACATAGGATGCAAATTGAAATTTTACCGTTAAAACTGACAGCCCTTTGCATAAGAACAGTAATAATTATCAAAAATGATAGCTGGCCTCACTTGCTCATTTATTCTTATCAAGAAAGATTTTGTAAGTTACATTTCCATATCCCATGCAGCGATGAAAAACATAACTCTCTAGTTTAGTACTACTTGGTATAATAAGCAACGAAATCTGACTCACTAGTTAAGTATTACTTATGATGGGTATTAATAACCTAACTTGTTCACTATTACTTATCCCAGGTGATGATAGCCCGACTCACCAGCTCAGTATCACTAGTCATCCTAAGCAATGATTGATACCTCAATTACCAAAACCAACCAACGATTTCTTTTCATCCGCAATGATACCCCAACTAGATTCACAAGTTCAGTATTACTGGGTGAAATCTAGAATGCTCGTCCAAGTAATTCCATATAATTCTTATCGTCATGAAAGCTCAGCTTACTAACATTGTAGAATTATTCATCATCTTCACTGATTGTCTTACCAATATAGCTGAGGAAAACCGGCAGGAAGATGAGGCCATGAGCTGCGCCAAACACCACCATGCCCAGGTACATGCGGAAGTAGAAAACCTGGAAGAGTTGTGACTTGGAGAAGCCTAGCATGATGATGCCACCCAACTTGGTCAATGTAATGCCGCTCAGTACCTGGTGATAAAAGTGGGTTTACAAGATATTATTTTCACTTTTCTCTGTCTTATGATGCACATTAATTTACAGTGAAAACTGTATAAGTAATACTGCTTAAATTATATCTTTCAATACTAGATTATCATCTATTAAGGTTATCTGATTCAAAATGTTCTCAACAATATCAAGTTATTTTAAACTAGATACAATACCTGGTGACAGGAATAAGCTTTTGAAAATAAATTAGTTGCCATGCTTAAAATACACTCATTAAGTGCTACATATTTGCAGCCTGACAAATGGGTTTCAATACCTCTATCCTTCACTCACATTTCTATACCGTGAACAAGTTTCAAAATTCGAGGTGAGAAACATTTTATGGTTGTTTATAGTTCAAATAAGTAGTTACAATGCTTTGAATATGAATGCTGTTTTGTAAATTGGTTAAAAGAATTGAATTGAAGGAGAATATGCCCTTTAACACTTTCAAATGATCCCTTTGTTCTTTATCTATACCCTCCACATACGTGGCTTCAAAGGCCAAAAA
The DNA here is from genome assembly GCA_033675545.1 of Elysia crispata. Lineage (NCBI taxonomy): Eukaryota > Metazoa > Mollusca > Gastropoda > Plakobranchidae > Elysia > Elysia crispata. The sequence goes on from JAWDGP010001563.1 coordinate 218,343, forward strand.
TCCAAACGCATGCGCCTCGATATAAAATACAGGTTTTAAGCCAAAGCGTGCTGGACTGTGCTAAAGGGTGTGGAAACTAAACCAGCATGTTTGGGATCACAAAGTATCGGTTCAAAAGGTTTTCATATTATATTAATTGTTTATATTGTTGTCATCACTATTATTATATAATTATTATCAAAAAACAGTGTAAAGTTAATCATTTTCTAGTTTCAATAATTATAACACAAAAAATGGCCATATCATTTTTTACTGGTTATTGCTTTTCCTCTTATACCTTTCCTTTATTACCATTTAAAGTAACAGCAACAGCAAAAGTATTTTGATCATCAAATTCATATTAAAGTCAACCTGTAGCTGTTGGTAAAAATAACCCCTAATAAAATAATTTGTGAGATATAATAAAAGCTATACATTGGAAAGTAAATCCTTATAAATCAAAAGCAATGTCTAGGAAAGCTGATTTGGAATCTCCTTCTTCACATCTTTTTCTTTTCGCTATGTTAGTTATTACCGCTCTTTCCCTCAGTCCCCTCTCCCCCCTACCAAAAGGAAAAAGAAAAACAGCTCTAGAAGTGATACTGCAAGAGCAGAGTTGTATAATCAAACAAAAACATACCGAGCTTCCCATGTGAGAAAGAGCCTCCTTTGCTCTCTCCTTCCTGGTAGGCAGTATACTGATGGCAAACGCTCGGACAATATGGGAGCAAAACTCAACAGATATTCCAATAGCCTGGACATAGATCAAAACATGAAAGTCACTGCTTTACATTGATAGTAATAAATCAGTAATTACTGATGTGGTTCCATGAAAACCTGCTTCTTTAGAGAAATTTCCAGCCGCCATATTTCTCAAGTTTGACTGCCACTATAGCATTTAACAGCATACTATCTTTTTTCCTCCTCCCCCCCCCCCCCTTTTCAAATCTTTGCCCAAACTGAAACAGTTTCACCTCTTTAAGACTATTGACACACTTGTGCCAGGATCAATTACTACATTGAGATCTAACCAGATTGACACAGAGGTATTAGAAAAAGAGAGAAAAAAAAAGGAGGGGGGGTATTGCAAATATACGATAGCGACAGCTTACATGTTTCCCTATAAAAAGTTTAAAAAGATTTTCTTTTTGATCTAAGCGAAAAAAGCTGAAAATTTAACAATGATACCTAGCTAGATCATAATAGTTTAAGTGCAAACAATATATCAAAAAAGGGACTAAAAAAAATGAAAGGCCTTAATTTGCAGGTAATTTAAACAACCTTTCAGTGTCTGCATGGGTTCCTTAGAGAAATAAACTCATCCAAGATGGTTCTAAATTAAGACTTGTCAAATGTCTTGACTTGATTACATACAGTAATTTTTTTCTATAATGCTTCTATTATATTCTTTAAAATGAATGATCAAAGTTTTGGTCAAAACAAAAAGTTTACACCTTGCATTTATTCAAGTCTTCCTCTGGCAGAGCACTCAGCCTTCTTAGATTTTTCTGCTTTTTTTGCGCCTTTCATGCCCAGCTGCAATAACAACCAGCTATGCCATTGTGGTCTCTACATGGACAAGATTTAGTTTAACCCAATTCTCATGTTACCTTAAGTGCAGGCCAAACTAAAAATAAAAGCATCTAATACTCTTATATTTCTTCCTAAGTTTATTTCAATAGCCACTAGACCAGCTGATTTACCATGATCAGGTTGACCAGAGACAAGGCATTGAGGTCAATGTTCCACAGAAACATCATGCCCATGATGTCCACTATGATCATAACAATGGTGATCACCACCACAGCTGCAGAGTACAGGTCAAATCCCAGCAAAATGAATGTGATCAGCAAAATGGCCAGGAGGCAGAAGGAAATGTTCTTGACCGAGTCAACCACAATGGTAAGGTACTGCTCATAGAACACATAGAACACACTGAGGACAGAGAAAAGGAGAACAAAAGTTTGTGTTACTGTCATCGGTCTAACAGACAAGATTGTGCTAATTTCTAAGTTCAACAGCTGAGTCACTGTTTGAAAGGTTGCAGAGGCCAAGGGTAAAGGCAACAAATAAAGGTGTTTTATTCTAACTGATGATAAAATAAAACCTCACTTATTTCTTAAACCCTTCGTGACAGAATTTTTTTTTGAGATTGAGTTAAGCATAAATTTGAGCGAGAAAACTTGTAAGGAAATTTCAAGCATATAGATATGCCTTAAAATTGACACAGCTGTGTGCTTAGTTGAAGGAATATATGTATATGTTTTTGTGTTCAGAAATGAATGAGCTTCTCGAACTCTCAGAATACAAATCATCGTCATTGCTATCTTCTAACAGTAGTTCTAGTATTTGTTTTTTATCATACAAAGCTTTGAGAGGTCGTTTCTGGTTTGATTGTTCGCCACTATCCATTTTGGACAGCTATTGAGCAGAGCAAAATAAAGGTAGAGAATGGTCAAACGGATCGAAGTTAAAACAGAAGTTTCGCGCTAAATGGAAAAGTACGATTTAGATATTCTAACACAAAGGAGTTCATGAAAAAATTATCGATAGACACAAATTTCTAACTAGTTTTAGTGTAACTATCAATGCTATAAGATATTCCATTGATAAAGCTTGACTGCATAGTGCGTCATGTCCAGTAAATCTAGCTCTAAACCTTGACATAAGTGGTACGTCACGTACAGCATCTTGTCATTTTTTTAAAAACAGATAAACGTTTGAACGTCATGTATGGCATGAAGGGATTAAAAGAAAAGACATTTAGGAAGGTCAGAGTTCTTCACACTTTCATTATCAAAGGCCAAAGCCAAACTAAATGTTTAGTATTGTTTTTCTGAAAGAAAACTTGGGTGCCTTTCAGAGTAGTTATAAAGCACTGTGGCCAAAATTTTTAAAGCTTCATGCTATTCAAATAAAATGATAAAAAGATCTTTGATACATGGAAAAGGAAAAAAAAACCTTTAGATATTGAAATTTTAAGAGCAAAATGTAATTTATTAGGAAATGTTGTAACACATTCTTAGCCTAGTGATAAAATATGTAGATTACCTGTAAGGAAACACTTTGTAGGAATGCTCTTTGTGGTCTGGGTGGTTGTTAAGGCTGGCGGTGATGTTATCAGCTATAATGCGAGCCTCCTTTAGAGCAGTAATGTAGTCAGAGGAAGTCTTACAGATGCTGTGGTATGTCATGAAGTATGAAGCTGCCAGGGGGCGAATGGAAATTATAAAAACTAAGGTCCAAGAAATTTCTAACCACTTACTACCAAGTTAAAAATATGACACTGCAATGATCACTTTCCATAAGTATCATTATTACCTATTGTAAACTGTATTAATCACTAGCATCTTCAAACTTACTCAAGCATAATTTATTGCCTAATAGCTAGACAGGAAAGCGTGCTCAAAACCAAAAAGAACTTTAAGCTCTCCACTTCATAGATAACTTCTAAATGGCATTATAAAGCTGACGAGTGTTACTTCTATAAGAATTTTTATGTAAGTATGGATAAGACTGATTAATATCACAATAAACCTTGACTTCAGGCCATTTAAAAAAAAAAAGTAAGGTAAATGACAAGTCAGATAAAAAAAAAGAGTAAGGTAAATGGCAAGTCAGATAAGAGGTAGAATCTAAAAAGGATAGCTAATCAATTGGCGTAAAAATTCGATAATGAAAAAAACAACCTAATAGTGTGAGGCTGAGAACACCAAGAACGAATTATCTGTAGGTTTAAGCCACGAGTCATAATTATATATAATCAACTGACACTTCTAAATGTGCCAAATTAAATGTATGGACTCATACTTTGGAAGAGTGCTGCTGCATCTTTGCCATGAGTGGTGTATCAAGCAATGCCATTGAAGCTGAGCATTGGACTTATGAGAACGTTTTCTTGAAACAATGCACACTTCAAGTGATTCTGAGACACCTAACAATCACAATCTCTGAGTTTACTTGATATGAAATAAGTATATCTGTATTTTTGAGCCTTTCACAGTGTCTAATAGTATCAGCATTACAACTAAATAAAAAAGGGATCATGAAATAAAATTCCTACATTCATATAAAAAAGAAGAAGAAGAAAAAACCCAAACGTTGAAATATCCAGCTATTTTGTCTCACCTCCAACCTGTGTCTCATTCTTGTTATTTTTGTAGAGATGAACACCAGACCCATATGCTGCATGACCTCTAAAATAGAGAAAAATACCCCAAAACACAATGAATATTACAATGGCTTTTTATATTTCCATTTAATCCCTTGGCTGCTATATGTTTTTTCCCCACTAAGGATTTTTCTAAAGAATGTGTCGTTTATGGTTATTAGCTACAAACACAGTCAAAAACCAAAAAAGAGTGAAGTTAAGAACTACTTTTACATGTGACAAAGGGTTGAGACTCTTAACTCTTGAGACTAAAATTAGACATAAATAATTGTATTGTGTCGCAGCATCAATGAAATAAAAAGATTTATCATGGTTGCCAGCAGGCTCTGACAAAGAAAGCCTGAGAATTTTTCGGGATAAAATTTTAGCATGGTGTTTCATACTCATAGGGAAAATATAAGATATTAACATCAAAATATTTAATGCATATTAAAATATCGGAAAAGTTGGGACAGCCGGATTTCCAGCTTTAGCTAGAAAACTAGCAACCCTGGTTTATGATATGGACGAACTTAGTAAGTCTACAACACAGCTAAAGGGTTAATGTAAATTTTAAACAAATGAAGTCAGCAAAGATTTTATCCAAAGAGAATACAGATACTGCTGCTGTTGAGGCCTTAGCATTGCAAGATGAAGTTACTAACAATCTTATCACCATCTTAATCCTAGGGTGCTGCATTTGCTTATTTCAATAGAATCATCGGAATTTATGAATTTGTCGAATACAGCAAAATGAATCTTCTTTGGTTTCCTAAAATACATTAAATTGAGACTATGATAGATTCACTAAAACAGCAATCATGAGACACTAAAATCAATAAAAAAGCATAATTTGGACATTAAATTTTATAATATTGTGACATTTTTTTTAAAACCATAAACAAAAGATTAGAAAATTATGTATGACAATAATAGTGAGCAGTAAAGCCTCAAAAGTTTGGAAAGTACTTTGATTCTTAAATCACAGTTTTAGCACTCACCCCTTGCCGCATTTCATGCCTGGGTTGTCTCCCAAGAACCAGGGCAGGTATTTGTCAAATGTCTCTCCCACGGGTCGACCTTTCTCAACATGCTCCTGCCGGCATTGCGTACAATTGGATGTTGTATCTGGAAGAAACACATTGAAGAAAACAGTTCTCTGATAAAGGACAAGAAAGACATGTATGTGAGAGGGAACATACGGTAACACACCGACCTCTGCAAAGTTTACTACTTATATAAAGCAAACTGAATGTTAGGAAGTGATTGATTTACTCAAGGCTTTTTAACTGCAGCCAGTGATTTTAAACATTGGATTGTGAATGTGACCTCATTGTTGTGTTCTCTTATACGTTTATTTTTAAACTGTTGACCAAAGCTCAAAATTCAATGTTAATGTGGACAAATAAAAAAGAAGAGAAAAACATAAACCATAGACATTCTTCTACTTAGATGGTAATCCGATCAAAGGCACAGATGGATTCAATTTTAACTTTAGCTGACTATGAAAAAAATTTTCAGAGAAAAATACACATCGAATAAAGTAAATGAGTATATATTGCTTAATAAGGGTATGATTCTAAAAAGATAAAGACTAATTTTCACCGAAATGTACTGTATTTGAAACTCAATAAAATGCTTCTTGAAATTCCTGAAGACCACTCACCAGTGGATGGGCAGAATTCACCAGTGTTATTATGAACTCGGCAACAAGATGGACTGCTTAACCAAGAAAAGTAATCATCAAGCCAAGAGGATACCGATTCTGCAACTCGAGTGCTATCAAGAGATAAAAACACAAGTAATATGTTGTTTGAATAAGCTGGAAATTCAATTTTCTTTCCATAGAGTAAGCCTTAAAAAGACATTTTAAATCATATCTTTATAAATATGAGACTGATAGAGGAGGTAACTTGTTGCACCTAATCAAAAGTTAAAAAAGTAGTCACAGAGAAAGAAAAAAGAGCAAGAGCAGAGAGAAAGAGAAGAAGAAGAAGAGAGAGAGAGAGAGAGAGAGAGAGAATACACATGCAAAGAGGAAGAAATGGAAGACAAAGAGACGAGAGAGAGAGAGAGAGATAGAGATATTCACACCCATAGAGGAAGAGATGGAAGACAAAGAGACGCGAGAGAGAGAGAGATAGAGATATTCACACCCATAGAGGAAGAGATGGAAGACAAAGAGACGCGAGAGAGAGAGAGATAGAGATATTCACACCCATAGAGGAAGAGATGGAAGACAAAGAGACGCGAGAGAGAGAGATAGAGATATTCACACCCATAGAGGAAGAGATGGAAGACAAAGAGACGCGAGAGAGAGAGATAGAGATATTCACACCCATAGAGGAAGAGATGGAAGACAAAGAGACGCGAGAGAGAGAGAGATAGAGATATTCACACCCATAGAGGAAGAGATGGAAGACAAAGAGACGAGAGAGAGAGAGAGAGAGAGAGAGAGAGATAGAGATATTCACACCCATAGAGGAAGAGATGGAAGACAAAGAGACGCGAGAGAGAGAGAGATAGAGATATTCACACCCATAGAGGAAGAGATGGAAGACAAAGAGACGCGAGAGAGAGAGAGATAGAGATATTCACACCCATAGAGGAAGAGATGGAAGACAAAGAGACGCGAGAGAGAGAGATAGAGATATTCACACCCATAGAGGAAGAGATGGAAGACAAAGAGACGCGAGAGAGAGAGAGAGATAGAGATATTCACACGCATAGAGGAAGAGATGGAAGACAAAGAGACGCGAGAGAGAGAGAGATAGAGATATTCACACCCATAGAGGAAGAGATGGAAGACAAAGAGACGTGAGAGAGAGAGAGATAGAGATATTCATATGCATAGAGGAAGAGATGGAAGACAAAGGAAAGAGACAAAATGCAATTAGGGAGTAAGAGAGAGAAGCAGCCTCGACAACTTCTTACGAGAGTGGATTCTTTGCAGCGTGATCCACCTGCTGCACCAAAGAGTTCTGAGGGCAGCCACTGATACCACAGATTGCATTCTGCCCTTCATAGCTGGAGTAATTGTGTCCCTTCTGTACCACAAAATACACAGGTGCTCCCACATGCAGGTACGCAGACAGGTTATGGAAGTAGTTTAGCACATAAGAATCCTACACAAAGAAGATAGAAAGAAAATCAATAAATTTTCATCAGAGTTAAATTTAACATTTAACAGAAACAACGAAGTGGGCAATTTTAGAGTTTTGTTTTGTTTGGATTCCAATTTAGTGATGGTTTTCTCTCTTTTTTTTTTTGTCATTTCAAAGAAGTTTAAAAACAAAATAATAGATTGAACCTTACCTAAATAGAGGTAAAAAAAAGTTATAAAATACGAGGGCATATTGATAAGTTTTGCCTCCAAGTCCATAACTTTGGAAATAATGAAGACAAACAAATGATACTTACACCAAATGAAAGGTCATTTTATTTAGCACCAGATGACATGTCATTTTTCAACATAATCACCGCCCCGTTCGATACAGAGCCGCCACCGACGGACGACCTGTTGGATGCCGTCAGCGAAGAAGTCAGCAGTCTTGTCTCTGCACCAAGAAAGAACAGCATTCTTCACATCTTCGTCTGTCTGGTAACGGTTGCCCTTGAGGTAATCCTTGAGTTTTGGAAAAAGGAAGAAATTGCTCGGAGCAAGATCTGGGCTATAAGGCGGGTGCGGTAATGTCCGGAGGCCTAAACGATCTAAAGCCGTGCGAGTTTCCAAACTTGTGTGAGGGCGAGCGTTGTCGTGATGGATGATGGAAACTTTCTCACTCCTTACCCGTCGCAACCTCGCTTTCAGTTTCTCCAGTGTGTTCACATATTTCGTAGAATTCACGGTGTTGCCTTGTTCCAAATATTCTGTGTGAACCACACCCTCACTGTCCCAAAAGATCGTGAGAAGCACCATCATCCATCACGACAACGCTCGCCCTCACACAAGTTTGGAAACTCGCACGGCTTTAGATCGTTTAGGCCTCCGGACATTACCGCACCCGCCTTATAGCCCAGATCTTGCTCCGAGCGATTTCTTCCTTTTTTCAAAACTCAAGGATTACCTCAAGGGCAACCGTTACGAGACAGACGAAGATGTGAAGAATGCTGTTCTTTCTTGGTGCAGAGACAAGACTGCTGACTTCTTCGCTGACGGCATCCAATAGGTCGTCCGTGGGTGGCGGCTCTGTATCGAACGGGACGGTGATTATGTTGAAAAATGACATGTCATCTGGTGCTAAATAAAATGACCTTTCATTTGGTGTAAGTATCATTTGTTTGTCTTCATTATTTCCAAAGTTATGGACTTGGAGGCAAAACTTATCAATATGCCCTCGTATATATTATACTAACAAGCAAAGCAAAGAAAAATTTTTTATTCCAAACAATGTACAAAAAACAAGCAAAAAGTTACTCAGTGTTTTGAAAGAGTAGTTTTCAATTTTTTCAACAGTTCTTTAATCTCTCTGAAACACTTATTTTACACAGGAGTTTTAAAATAAACTAAAGAAAAAAAAGTTTATGAAAATAAGACAAAAATTGTTTTTCTTTGCATTGGATAGTCCCAACAGCTGAAATTCCATAAAACATATTCTTATCAGTAAATTTTAAAAAGGCATAGAGACAATAATAACATTTTTCCTTTGACCTTAAATCTTTTGTTCACAAATATTCTGATTTTTGCGCCCTTCAGTTTGTATTATGTATTTGATATTACCAAGAGATACAAGTTGAGCACATGCATCCTTGCTTTCCAAACATTATTTCTCTTTAAAAAAAAAAAAAAAAAAAGGTAACTTTGATACCACAGCAAGATACTGTCAAGTTGAGCTTGCTTTTTAAAATGAAATATCCAGTTTCATACCTTTACTCTTTGATGATGGGAAGTTCCGGTTAATTCGTATTGTTTCACTAAGTGTTTGAAAACTTTTTTCTACACAAGGCAAAATATTTTCAAAGGTGCCATCAATTTAAATCCAGAATGTATTTTTGTCCTATCAAGATTTTAAGTTACCTATTTGAGTCCAGAAAAAATAAACAAAATCTTACTCACAAATCATGGAACTATGAATCAAAGTAAGAGGCATTGCTTTGAATAATTCAAGGTAAACATAAGACAGGAATAATGCAATAATTTTTACTAGAAAACACTATTATTTAAAAAAAAAAAAGCTTATAAAAAATTGTTAACTCACCTTTGGCATGGAAAGGGACTGATCAAGGCCAATGTTTACTTTTGATGTCATCGCTGCACTAGCACAGAACCATCCCACAAATATGACCATCTAAGGAAATTCGGGAAAAGAAAATAATGGCTTCGTCAGTTAAAAGCAAAACATGGCAAAACAAAAACCCAAAACAAAAATGTGTGATCACCACATGGCTCTGACAACAAGAGAAGCCACAAAAATGTACCTGGTCTAATCACTTCAACTAATCTAACAATAATGCATGAGATAACCTGAAAAGCTTTTCATACAAAATTTTAGTCAAGAAAATTATCAGTCTTGTATCAATTATCAAATCTTTTCTTTACCCATCTAATCTTTCTATATCTCAAGCTCTAGTTACTGTCTACTACACTGATAACTCTCAAATAAGATCTCAACAAAAGAGGTGATCCCTTCAACATAAGACGAATTTCAAAGATATTTGTGTATCATCAGAGCTGTAAATTTATCTGTGGATAAAGACCATCTCTCTTTTGTGACCTTTTCTTTTCCTGAAATTTACAAGCTTTGAATTGAAAGATTTCACTGTGTTAGCATTAATGGTGTTATAATGCACAACATAAAGAAAACATAATCACAAATGAAAATCCAAAATGTTGTTATCAGAATAAATCCCTTGCTTCTGCTCACTTCAAGCGAACAGAGGCAAAAGCAGACAGTTTTTGAAAAGTAATATGTCAATTGTTATACAGTTATAATTGCTAAACGAGGTAAGCAACTGTCTTTTAAAGCAAAGAACTTTCCATATGATAGAAGATTTAATTACAACCACAGCTTAAACACATTAAGATCAAGCTATTGCACTCTCCACATACCACAATGGGTCTAAGCCATTCCATCATGAGGAAAGGGGAGTAGTACTTGCTGAAAATTTCATACAGGAAACCATGCTGAGGCTTACGTTTCTTCAGAGGCAATTTGGAGCAGCAGAAAACATCAATGCGGTTTGACTGAGAGTGAAGAAACAACAAATGTTATATTTTTGTGCATCAAACAATCTTGGTAAATATGTGATTTTGGTTACCATGACATGTGACGGGTGAAACTGCAAATATGTTTTCTTTGCTTAATATCTTATCTCTAAAAGTTATGGTTGACTCAAAGCTTTAATGAAATATTGCTGCCCACAACATGTATCAGGTGTGTGCTAAAGTCTCAGGCTTTTCTATACAAGAGGTTTGCTAGATACGCAATTTTGAAATCAGTGTAGTACACTTTCACAACAATTCATTTCAATCCCTTTTAGACTCGTCATACAGCAATAAAAACAAACTATACACAAAATACCAAACTGGTTGATCACAATACAGGCTTTTGATAACATTATGTGTAATCATATGAATGCATTGCAAGCCTACACAAATACTTTTTCTATCTCTTAAAAAATAAAAAAACAAAAGACAAGAAGGAACCTTTCTGTATTCTGTATAGCCAAATTAATAAGACCTTTGGAATATCCTCAACACATAATATGAATAAAATGTTTGCAGTATAAAGCTGATAAAACCAACTATAATTTACTTGAGGCTGCTATAGGAAGTGAGTTGGATAGTTAGATTTTTCCTTCAACTGCAGAGAAATGTGATCCTTCAAGATGTTTCACCGTGAAGCCTTAACATTTATGAACAAACTATCCTAGAATCTTGAATACCTATATAGTTATCTTCTTTATAAAAAAAAAAATTAATTTTGTGGCAAAACATTTCAGGTTTTTCTATAAGATCAAAATAGATCTCTTTTGGGTTAAGACTTAAAAAAAAAACATTTGTAGCTTAACTTTTATTGGAAGCCAAACTTTTGTCCTGTCTTAATCACATTAAATAAGCAATTCATGGCTAAGTTAGTCAGATTCCTCACATGCTCTCTTTTGGCATCCAGAGTGAGGAGACAGATGAAGATGGTAATCTGGAGTAAGAAGTCAAACAAAACAGCCATGGCAGCATACAAGGAGAAGACCTTCACTGCTGGCATGTTAGTCAATGCACCTGTCAGATTCAGAAGCAAAGCGGACAATTTATAGCCAAAACATGAAATATGATTGAACTAAAATAGATGACTCAGGTAGTTATGATATTGATAAACAACCATAAATACCCACTTTGTAGGAGGTAAAAGGTTTTAAAGTATGAGAACAAAGAGACAAAGGAAATAAAAATTATGGGGGATAAATTTTCTTTTGGCATAGGTTTTCCTTTTCTTAAAACTATATTTCAATAAGGTTCTGATAAATTTTTTTGTAAAAGAGAAAATGAGGCAAACTGAATAAATACCGATTTAAAAATATTTTCTCAACTGATAGACAGCAAATCGCAGGAAAAATGAAAAGATAATCCATCTGTCTCCAGCTGCTTGACTTACCCAGAAAGAAAGCCATCGACTCAGACAGTGAGGTGAGGAGCATGCTGGGTCCCACCTTACCAACCACACGAGCCACGAGATGCTCTACAGTCTCTCCTTCCTTCAGCTCTTCTCTCTGACGGGAAAACATTTGAGATGTCTTTAGGCTGACAGAACTATCTGTTCTATTTAAAACCATGGACTATGTATATCAATCTCCAGTAAACATGTCAAAGGAATTTACTTTACAGAATACACTTTAGCCATCTAAACAGATCTAAATACAATTCAACAGCAGAAAACTTGTTGTCATGCAGAAATTTACTAAAAAATATTTACAATAGAGTACTAGGAGAACTCAATCTTCCCAGCAATGTTGCAGATTCCGGTACAACGTACATTTGGCTTTCAGATGTAAAATTCCTCTATAACTGAATCTATGGAAATGAGAAAGAAGTAACCTAGAGAGTGTGCCAAAGTGTTACAAAGAGGAAGAGAAAGACAAAGGCAGAAGAATAGTGCTATAGGAAACGATAACATTAGAAGACACAGAGGAGAGAGAGAGAATGGCGTTCAACTGACAAAGGGACAGGTCGAGAGACAAACATTAAGAGGCAGGTACAAAAAACAAGGTTAAAAAAAAACAAACTAGAATGATATGAATTTGTTAATGCCATAATCCTGTGCTTCCTCTAATTATTACATAGTAATCATTCATTCTTGACCTTTTCCAAACATACAAAATGATCCTAGTATTAGATCTTAAAGGTGTTGGGTTAGTTTGAAAGACTTGAATAGTGTGGAATTTCTGATTCTCACAAACCTGGTATGTCTGCACTAGAATAAAGATGTTGTCCACCCCAACTGCCAGGACCAGGAAAGGCACCACCTCCACTATGATGAGTGTTGATGGGATGCCAAGATAACTGTAGAACCCAAGAGATGCTCCAACTGACAGCAACACGAGCAGCACGCCAGCCAGACCCAGGGACATCTTGGCATTAACCTGAGATATCACAGGAGTGCATCAGAAATGTGCTTGTAATTATGTCTAAGACTGAGGTAAATAAAGTGGTTTTTACCAATCTGTGGACAAAAATCCTTAAAAAAAGTCTAAGAGAGCTTAAAGCCATCAAAACGAAATTAGAGGACAAAATTGAGTCACTTCAATCTCAAACTTTGCTTTATATTCTAAGAAAAATGATGTTATCTAAAAAATACCCAGCAAATTTAGAAATCTAGCCTCAAAGATAACTTATGATGTGTAAATATAGTGTAACAATGACCTTTTTGCATTCATTATCCTGCATCATTTATTCCTTCAGGGCACACAACCTAGAAGCTTTGATAGATTAACTTTATTTCTTTTATGGAGTGAAAACATGTTCTGTCAGATTAGTTACTCATGTGCTGCATGAAGAAAAACCTTTGGCTCATATGAGATCCACAAATCAATCTGTAGCAACCCTCAACTATGCCCAATGATATTTTACATCATGCTTCAATGGTTTTCAAAACCAGTGTAGCAGAGACATAGATTTAGGCCTGGTACATGGTTCATTCAACAAATGCTGCGGTTGTCTCCAAATCTGCAACCTCAAACAGTTAATATCTCTAAAAAAGTATGTACCACATTGCAAGAAAGAAATATGCCACACTGTTACCACACAAAACATTATTTTAACAAGAATCTCCATACTTATTATATTCAAATCTCCACTTTTTTTTAACTTCAATTATGATATATAAAAACAAAAAAAAAGGCATCATAGAACGCTAGACTTACCAGAATTCTGTCTAACCTTCTGTACTGACCCAGCATGAGGGTGATGTAAGCAAACATGATGAGGTAGCTTGCAAGAATAGTTATGATGTCACTGCTACTCTCGCGTTCTATCTCGTCTTCGATAGACCTCTGTAGATCAGGCACAGTGACCCAAAGTTATACACACAGTATACAAAAAATTTAGTACTATCTTCCATTTCATATCGAATTCAGCAAAATAGATCTGATTTGAAATGTCCTATGTAACTTGTTAAAATTCTCTTGAGACATATTCAAACTAACCAAATACTTTTATTTTTATATCCAAACAGTCCTATACCAAATTAAAATTTTTTTTTTCTTTTCAGTTACCATTTGCCTGCACCTTTACAAGTGCTCCTCTGAATTTAAATATATTGCAAATCTATTTTCATCCATGCTCTTATCTGGCAACGTCAAACTCTTTTTTTGCAAATTTCATAATTATCTTTTGAGACCTGATATTTTTGTTTCTTAAACCCTTCAAAATAGTGCTCATAAATAGGAAAGTGTTAAACTGAAACATTTTGTATCCACTTTGATTTAAAAAAAAATAATATAATTAAGTGCCCTGAGAAATGTGACTTCCTAAAGATCAAACTGATCTATTTCTACAACTCAACAATAGTCACCTCAGATGAGAAGGCGATCTCTACATCCGGATGGTCCTCTGTGTAGTTCTTCATAAACTCAATGAACTTGGCTTCCCATGCCAGGGCTGGTCCATTTTTACTGGCCTCCAGATAATTGTTGACAACAAAGGTGATAACCAGAGCAGACGCGTTGCGATAGACTTTTTCTTGAACCAAAAATGATTGAAATAATTATGGCACTGTTTTCAACATTGATTGGAATTACCAATGATAACAAAAACAGAAGCAATAGGAATAAAAATTATAATAACAATATAATTATAAAACAAATAGTAGCACTCATAATCAAGAGAAGAAGAAGAAGAGCAGGAGGAAAAGAAGGAGTTTAATAACAAACTGAAAAAAATCTTTATTTACTTCTATTATAATACTAAAAGTTATTACAATAATACAAAAAAAAAATGTTGCAAACACCTGTTGAAAGATTGGTACTTAAACACAATATGGCATAAGTTGTGCAGATAAGAGCAAATATAATTATGTGTACAATGTTGTATTTTATAATTAACAATCGATTCTCTACTTCTATGTAGTGTGTTATTGAAGAGGTTGGAGGTATCAGTTAGTCCTTCATCAGAGGTGCCATTTGACTATGAAAAAAAAATCCTGAACTTTTACCAAACCCCCAAAATGTCAACGCAAGAGACTAAGTGATTCAAAACCACAACTATTCTCTCACAATGATACAGAGAAACAAAAAAAAAGAACTAAAGGTATCAATATTAAGAAATAAACACAAAGAGACAAACATTTAAAAGAAACTTAATGAGCACTGTTTCAATGAAATGTTTTACCGATTGATTACCAATCCTCACACACACCTATTTGTCTCTAAATTACAAATGTGGGAAATGACCGATAATCTTTAATATCAGTTATTTAAAATGAAGAAAAACTAAATAAAAAGTATTCTTTATTGGAATAGGATCAACATAAAGAAAGGAAAAATGATTGGTCCTTTAATGATATATGGCACAAACTTTATGAAAAAAAAAATCGAAATTCTTGTGGAGCCATGTCCAGCCTTTAGATCAGAGGGTGAAATTAATTACATAGTTTTAAATGATGGACCCAACTATCAAGTTCTTCATCTTCTTTGCCTGTGACAAGATCTAGGTCTACAGACCCATTTCCACCCAATTTTACACCATTTACATCAATATTGCCTTTTCCTTCATTAATCGCCATCCCTAGGCTCTGCCTCTTCTTCAAGTGGTGGTTTTTTGTGTGATGATTTGGAGACATGAAGGCCTCTTCAAGAGGCTATTACTGAAGAACCACTTAATGAAATGGAAAGATGCAAACCAGAAACAATACTAGAACATCTCCAGAAGAATGAGAAATCTTTTTTAAGTCAGCACAGCTTAGGTTACAAACATATTTTAATGGTGAAGAGGAGCATATTGCATAGGAGGGCCTTGGAGTGGTGCATGTTGCAATTTTTATATGATAAGTTCCTCACATATTAAAAAGTTCAGATTTCCGAATTTATCTGTAAAATTGGCACCTCTGTTTCATAACTAAGAAATCGATACAAGACACCAATGCGTACCTCTATACCCCCCTAGAGCAACCCATGGAAACACTGGCCCTCCAAAGGTTCCCAGACAAGGTGTGTGTAACCTTGTTGTGTCGTTTGGTGCATATGGAGAGCTGAAAGTTTAAAAACAGAATTGGTTGGTCCACTTTGTTATTGAAATTAATCCTCTAAAATATGAGCTCAGGACTCTTAAGTGTATTTACATCTTGACTAGCCGAAGGCATAGCATTATGGGAAACACTTTTCTAATGATGGAAAAGTGTATTTCTTTACAAGTCATTCTAATACTATAAATTTGCTGATCAAATAATTTTGTCTTTTAAGACAAAAAGCATCAAAGGAAAACCTCATTTTGAGGGTCTACATGAGTTTCTAAAAATGCTAATTCACAAGCTTTTTCACCCTCTTCCCACCCCCTTCCTCCTCTTATTTGCAATAAAGATGCTGATTTAAAAAAAGAACAAACTTTATTGGCTCACTGAGAGCAGGATCAAGTCCTGAAAACTAAGTCCTATCAAATTTCAAAGTTCAGGGCAAGCTTTATGTCAAGAGGGTAAAAAAAATTCTGAAAATACATAGCATGACTGAGCATCAAAGAAACAAAGCATTTTTTCGCCTCTCCCCATTTTTTTTTTTAAATTACTGACACTAGTAACTTCAGTTAACAATTTTATTTTCTTCATCTTTAGAGATATCAATGAAAATACTACCGGAAGCAAGTAATTAAATGAAATACTATCACACCCAAAATATAACTTCTAGCATGACTGGAAAAATTTGTTGCCATCTCCTCAATACAACTGAGCCCTCTAGATAATGTATAGGATTTGATTTCCAAGAAGCTAAGCAAACTGATATTTTCTTTATATTTGTAGCAAAAGATACTTTATAAAGATATTCCCATGTTTCCGGTTCCTAATTTCAAAGAGCCACTAACTACACAAATGGTCTAATAAAATTTCTTTAAAAATTGACCAGACTTCTCAGCAGATAATAAATTATGCATGAGATTAAACTTTCAAAGGGAACAAAAAGCATTGCCATTTGTTTGACCATTCTGAAAAAAAAACAAAAAATGCTTTCAGATCTGCTTAAGTATTCGCATGGGAGCAGAAAAGTGTGGAGGCATGTAACAAATTTACTAAAGTATTTGACTGTTAAAACCTTGAGTTGTTAACCATTTGCACTTCCACATTTACATACAAGTTAAATGATACAAGCACTCACTCAACACAGTATTCAAAATGATCCAGGTATGTGGCCACAACAAACCAGCCAAACTGATCTTTTGCAACTTTGTCTATCATGTCGTGACTATTTTGGAAGTAGTTCAGAATACTTTGAACTGTACAGTTGTTGTTGTCTGGGCTGAGTGGAGCAAAGCAAATGTCCTCTAGGCCTATGGTCTTGTTGTCATACTCTGCAGTCAGATCTTCAATAGCTAATTGGAGGTCCAAAACCTAAAGGGTAACAAAAGGATAGCAACACATAAAAAAATAAAAAAGGACGGCAGCAACACAAAATTAGCAGTGTACAGAAGTAGCCATACCTTCAGAGGCTCACAGGCTTCAGGAAGTCAAAGCTTATCCGTTTTTCATGATGCATTATGCAGATACATTACATGTCGCTTATTGGGTTTGGGCTTGATCCCCCTGGAACAAGTTGCTGTGATCATTCAAGGCAAGAGCCCTTTCTTGGGGATCTAGGCCCATTTGGCTAGAAACTATTCTTTCAATTTAGGTTGCAAATGATCCACCTCGCTATATTTTTTAAAATCTTTCTAGACCTCCTTTCAGCGATAAGAACTGTTGTCTCTCATGTGATTCTTCGTAAAAAAAAGGGAAGAATAGTTGCCAAAAAAAGAAAAGAAAAGAAAATTATTTTTAAAAAAAAGCAAATTGATTTTTTAAAGAAAAGATTTCAACCTGAATGGTAGACTCTCTGCCCTGATATCTGGTCTTTACAAGAAGCTTGTCTTTTACAAGCTTAATTTAAAAATTAAAAAGAGGAGGACAAGAAGGATAAGGAAGAGAAAGAGAAGAAGAGGGAGGAGGAGAAGAAGAAGCACAAAAAGATCATAACAACGAAGAGTAGATAAAGAAAATGGCAGGGAGCAAAGAAGAAGAAATATAGGGAAAAGAGGAAAAAAAAGAAGAAGAAAAGAAAGTAAATAAAATATATATAACTGTAGGATAAGTAAAGGAGGGGGGGAGGGGGAAGCTATACTCAATAACCCTTGATGTGAATAGTTTCAATTGAGTTCAATTTAAGCCTCTTACCCTTGGCAAATTTACTCACCTCATGGAGAAACTCCTTGTCCAACAAGTTTGAGTAATTCTTCTCTTTGTATTCAATAAGGGTATCATTATCAGGTCGGCTGATGATCAACTGTTCCGTACGATAGAAGGGTCTGGGTATTTCAGATACAAGAGGGAGTTAACTTCAGTATTCAACATAGAGAAAAATGGAAACCCTGAAACCCTCTCTATCTATGAGGCAGCCCACATAGTCCCTGACTCGTTTCTTATGTATAAAACTGAACTTGACATTTTACCAAACACAAGTTTTTTTTTTTAAAAGATTCCACTATAAGCAGAGTTGTCACAAAAACCTACAGAGCAGTTAATTAGATCTTAATCAAATTAATGTTGCCATAAAAGGGGGGGTTGGGGGGAGGGGTAGGAGAGGAAGCATAGAAGGGGACAATCTTTTGCATAAATTTACATTACTAAGATTTGAGGTCTTAACTTACACAAAGTGCGAGTCGTAATACTCTTTCTCAGTTCGCGCACGGCTGTCTGGAGCTGACCACAACTTCACAGGATTAGTGGTTACAGTGAACAGGGATATTCCAGCACACAGGACAGATGCTATTACAATGACCACGAGCTGAGGTATAAAACAAAAGCACCATCAAATATGTGGAAAAATAAATTTCTAACTTTTGAACATCAGATGTACTTAATAACATTTAATAATTGTTTTTTTTTTTCAATCTGACACTTGTCTTAAAAATAGGTAAAAAGACGATAAGCCTTAAAAAACTTCCACAATCACCAACACACACACTCTCTCTCTCTCTCTCTCTCTCTCTTTTCTCCTGGCAGTATGCTCATAAAAAGGTAAAAGTTCTTACCGACATAAGAAAAGGGTGTGAGGCACAAAAGTATCCCCAACGGGTAAACAGCCTCTCTAAAGTTTCTTCCATCTTTGCCCCTGCACGCTCAAAGCAGCTGAGAGAATTGCTTTCTACATTTGCCAGGTAATTTTTCTTGCGCTCATTCCGATTTGCAGCAGGACCTGATAAGAAAAGGTTTTTCTGTTAGTTTAACATCCCCAAAGTTCCTAAAAAATCTTATACAAAGGCAGCTTTCGGTGAAGCTAGGGATAGCGTTGATTAGATAGGATCAGACCAGAACACAGGTTGTCCGAGCCAGGAGTCAAACCAGGACTTCTTAAATGTCAGTCCATATTGAAATGATTGAGATATCTGGATTATATTTCCTGATAGTATATATAGTTAATGTTAATATCTATATATAATATGATAAAAAAGTAAAAATTTTAGGAACTGGAACATGATATCGTATCCCTCAGGTTTACAATATCATGGAGATATACTGTTAAAATAATATTCAAACTTATGACATTAGAAGCCAAGTCAGGCTACAATCAGACAATGGTGCCTGTCTTTGATTTTCTTATAAATCTATAAAACACTCCTTTAAATACAGGTCACTATAAAAAAAAAAGTTAAAGGAAGGAATATTTTCAAAAAAAAAAAAAAAAAAAAAGGACTTCAAGATGATAGACACATCAAATACCTTTACTCGAAACATGACACATATGCCCATGTCCGTCTGGTCTTTCTAGTCTCAAAGCATCTTGAACGATGATGTTGTAGCAAATGGTGTAGCTGCCGAACACTAGCACAAAGACAGAAAACAAGACACCAAAGCCAAAAATATAGCAATCAATGTGGGCGATCATGCACGGAGAAGCAGGTGGAGCGGGTGGAGGAGAGGGGGCACAGCTGGCCTTGCAGTCCTGGCAAGAGCATGGCTCTGTGTCATTAGAAGGTGCTTTTTGACATGGCACGGGCGCGGTGTCCAACGGCTTTAACGTCGAGTCTGAGGAAAGTTAGATGCAATAATCTTTAGAACTACCCAGGCTTGAAAAAAAAAGGGACACAATGAATCACCTTAAGAATTATCCTCACCTTGTGACACTACTTATTAAAAAACCATATTCTACCCTACTGGTAGATTAGTCAAAATGTCCCCACAAAATCTGACTAAACTGAGGTTGCAACAGTTTTAGTTCAGACTCGAACTTTAAGAACTGATGCTGAAGCTTAACCATGTAATTCCGATTAAGAAACTCATCAATTTTGAGATTTCTTGCTCATGTTTTCTATTTCATGTTATTACAGCTACATGTTATTCTTCCAATGCTACAAAATGTGGGGAAATATAAAGGCTGGAAAACAAGGAGTACATTATTCTTTTCATATGTATTTCCCTGCTCCTTCCTCAGAGTTACCTAGATTAAGGCTGTTTTATAAAAGATATCACAAAGCTCCACAAATATCACAGAATTCCAAATAAAGTTTATCAAATGAACAATACAATGAATACCAAAGTTCTTGCTATGGCAAAGATAAACAATTTTGAGTCTTTTTATTCACACCATCTTTTGATAAGCATTTAGAAGGTAGAAAGCAGGACCATTGAAAAGTTTACTTAATATATCTGTTCTGGTTATTCCCTGTCAATTTACTTATGGGCTCTCAAGCTTCCATTAATATCTGCTTCTTTTAAACTTAGTGAAACATAAGGTGGCAACAGTACCATTACAAGTCAACTTTGTGTCAATTTATCTGAAGTAAGAAAAAGATTTATGAAAATAACAGTTCTCCAAAATATATTTCTGAGGTTGTGTTATAATTTGCATCTGAGTGGTAGTTTGGTTCATACACATTCTAAAAAACAAAACAAACCTGATCTTGCAAACAGAATCACATGGAATGATTCTTGTAAAACAATGCTATCCCTAAACCAGTCCAATTGTCAAATACTAATCCCTTGAGATATATATTTTTTAGGACTCGGCGTTGCCTGCCCGACAGATCGCAATAATAACAGCAAAGCTCTAAATGTAAGCAGTAATTGTTTTATTATATATTAAGTAGAATAAATATTCAATGCATACTTCCAAATGTCATGTTCTTCTTGTTGATGTAAAAGTATATATCAAATGGAGCCTGGCCGTTATCTGTTGTACCCATGTAATCAAGCCATTTCTGGGGTGTGCACTGGCTTGCTTCTGTGCCACACAATAGGGACAGGGCTGGCGTGTTAGAGCTAGGCATCTGCAGGATTGAAATAGGAAGGTTGTCATGGTATTGATCAAATGTGGTGCTTTAAGTGGAGACACAGACTCAAGGATTGAAATAGGAAGGTTGTCATGGTATTGATCAAATATGGTGCTTTAAGTGGAGACACAGACTCAAGGATTGAAATAGGAAGGTTGTCATGGTATTGATCAAATATGGTGCTTTAAGTGGAAGGTTGTCACGGTATTGATCAAATGTGGTGCTTTAAGTGGAGACACAGACTCAAGGATTGAAATAGGAAGGTTGTCATGGTATTGATCAAATATGGTGCTTTAAGTGGAAGTTTGTCATGGTATTGATCAAATGTGGTGCTTTAAGTGGAGACACAGACTCAAGGATTGAAATAGGAAGGTTGTCATGGTATTGATCAAATATGGTGCTTTAAGTGGAAGGTTGTCACGGTATTGATCAAATGTGGTGCTTTAAGTGGAAGGCTGTCATAGTATTGATCAAATGTGGTGCTTTAAGTGGAAGGTTGTCATGGTATTGATCAAATGTGGTGCTTTAAGTGGAAGTTTGTCATGGTATTGATCAAATGTGGTGCTTTAAGTGGAGACATAGACTCAAGGATTAATCTTCAATTTTTAAACGATGGTTACATAAAATTGGACAAGTTCTTCAAAATATAATTCTAGACTTCATGCCTGCTTGACTTCTCTTCTTTATTTCAAGAAACTCAGGGGCACTCCACTTCCTTAAAAAAAAAAAAAAAGAAAAAATTTTTTTGAGAAATCAGATAATTTTTTACCTTTCAAATCTACTCTAAGATTTCCCCAAGGTCAAGTGTCTATTAAAAGACTATTGGTTCTAGCTATGGTCTTTTCTTAACCATTTCTAGTATAAGTGTTCTCAGATATATCAAAACTATTACAAATATAGTTGATTGCTTTGATTGAAAAACAAAATTTGAAAAATTGTCAAAAAATAATTTAAAAAGCAGACCTCTCCTTCATTATATTTGAACATAAAAAAAATTCAAAAAAAAAAAAAAAGAAAAAGAAAAAAAAAATAGCATGAGAGAAAGGAACATTTGAATAAAATAAATGTTCAGCATGTGCATCCCAGTCCCATTCTTCCTTTTAGATATTTTTAGTGTAGATCACATGATAATAGTTGATGAAGAAAATCTCTGTCCTTTAATACCAGTAGAAAGAAGATCACTTTATTTATGAAATCATAAGAAATATTGCCCTTAAAAAAATGGCCTTTCATAAGTATCCCTCTCATCCTTTCATTTTACTTGCCTGGACATTACGACATGAGTTAAACATGCCATTTGCAGAGTTCTCTGAAATGACATAGTTCACAGATTTAATGACATCAATTTTGGTGCCATTTTTTTCTTCAAATTTTTCTGTTGCATTTATAGACATAAAGTCAGCCTGTAAAAAAAGAAGAAAAAAAAAAAGATATTTTAAAAAGGTTAAATATTTATTGATATACATAAACTGTTGATTAAACATGAGAATAATTGTTTACCTGAAGATCCTTCATTTTCAAACAAAGTATGACATGAACAGAGAGAAAACAGACAAATCTATGTGTCTTCATCACATTTTACATAATTGCTGAAAAATTCTACTACTTTAAGGAAACACTAACAGTATCATTGAGCTAACTTTTTGTAACAGAGCGATCCCTGACAGGATAATGAAACCTGCTTATCAGCTTCTCTCATGAAGCAACTAAACTGTGATAAAAATCTCAATCCATGAGCCTCTGAATTCAAAGATGGACAGAAGATATTTTTTTTTAAAATAATTTTACAACATGACGTAAGAGAATTCTCAATGAACTTTTGGTTATTATCACTCTGTTGCTTAAAACTGATCATGATCAAATAAAAATTAAGTAATTATAAATTTCAATATCTAGACGAATTAATTCAACCAAGTCCTGAAGTGGGATGGAATGAAACTTTTGAATTTAAGGAAACAATTAAACGTAAATGTTGAAAGAAATATGCAAATCCCAGCAATGAAATTCACTGATACCTATTAGACAGTAGTCAAGAAACCATTGTTAGCAGATTACAGAATTTGCTAATCAATAGAATAATGTAGCTGATGACTGCACTATGAAATTTACAAGAAGGCTTTATAGAGTTAACTGACTTAACATCTAGGAAGAACTGTCCTACAGTGCTTATTTAAAAAAAGAAAGAAAAATTGAAGATAACTTACATTGTTGGGGGCACATGTGAGATAACACCACACATTCATAAAGTTATGAAAACAACTAGGACACCGCTGTAATGCTTGGCGAGGAAAAGAGATCTGATTGTCCATTGTTATCATCTGGGCATCAGAGCAGCATGTTTCTGTTTCATTACCTGGTTAGAGAGGTTTAAGTTACCATGTTAAACATACTGTAGTGGAAGAGTAAATTCTTTAAGTTTCATGTGCATACTTTCAGAGCTGATGGTAAAAGAATTTTGAAAAATTGTTTCTTTAAGAACATCATTTGAAAAATGAGGATCAAATTTTATCTTAAACAACTTTTAATACTTTGAAAAAAAAAAGAGAAACCATACAGTATAAGTTAATCATAATTTGCTCTTTTCAGATGCTTTGTTTGCTGCATGCAATACAACATTGCAGTATTGAAGCAGATGTAATATTTATAATTTTTTCATATGTGACCTGGTGTAAACAGGATCCAAGCAAAAATTGACATGACACTCAACAACTATTGCAAACGCCATTTAGATTTTCCCAAAAAT
Organism: Elysia crispata; assembly: GCA_033675545.1. Classification (NCBI taxonomy): domain Eukaryota; kingdom Metazoa; phylum Mollusca; class Gastropoda; family Plakobranchidae; genus Elysia; species Elysia crispata. Next base: position 242,157 of record JAWDGP010001563.1, read on the forward strand.
CTTTTTCAACCATCATTATTGCTTTTTGGATGAATTAGAAAACTACTGCTATTGGTGAAACCTTTTGCACATATAGCTTTTTGACTAACAAGAGATTTGAGTGCACCAAAGTATGTGTTGGTTATAACTATGGTTATCATGGAGGTTTGAAGCAAGTTTTTTATGCTATTTATCTATGATTATCTTCCATGTCAGGATAGTCTATGTTAAATTTTGTTGTTTCCCTTTTCAGGCATGCTTAGATTTCCAGGGTCTAGAGCAGAATCAATACTGCCTAGACAATTTTTTTTACTGGAATTTTAGTGGACATCTCTTTCAGTTATAAAGATATCTAAACCTAGATATAGATTGTTCAATAACTTTTTTTACCTTCTGAAGCACACCAAATAATCAAACTAAAATCTTTCCAAGTAAATCTTGCCAAAATAATGCTATTGGAAATAAACTGCCCAAGATCCAAAAAGGTCACATAAAAGGGGGCTTAAGTCAGAGGTCAAACTATCAAAAGCATTTGTAAAATTATAGTCAGAACAGAGATCAAGCCTCTTTTAAGTTAGTTAGGGATTTTTTGGGATTCAGTTATATTCCTAATCTAAATAATTTCTGATTTTGTTTTTAAACAACATGGTTCGATCTAGAAATGCATTATTGTCACACTGTGGGACATATGGAATAAATAAAATATTTGGAACAAAGAAAAAGGAACAGTATATTGATTGCACACCAGACAAAAGCAACTTATTCTTTTTCTTTATTTTAATAGATCTGTAAAGGGCTTCTACTGGCACATTTTCTCCCTATACTTGCCATTTCTTTGCCAATATAAAAATTCCAAGATTTCCTAGACCTATAGCGAAATTTCAGGACTTTTCCAGACTTTTTTTTTTGGTCTGATTACAAAATTAAGGTCTTTTCCAGAATTTTTTGTCTTCTCTGATCATAAAATTCTGAGATTTTTCCCAGGACTTTCTTGCGACTGATTACAAAATTCCAAGACTTTTTCAGAATCAAACATCTAAGGATAGCTGCAAACTAAACATAAGAAGACCAGTTTAAGACTTTGAAGTAAAAAATTACTGTATTAATTTAACTAGAATTCCATTTACAGAGAAAGGGTATGCAAGATCTCTCTATCTCAGACAACCAATTCTAGACTTTCAACCCCTCACTCCTCCAGGTCAAAAAAAAAAAAAATTGTGAGACACTAAATCTAAAAAATGACAGCATAAAATAAGTGTGAGAAAAGTGAAAAAGACAAAATCTCAGTACCATTAAAGAGGGAAGGACAGTCTCTCTCAAAGGCATCCAATGCAGTCTTTGTCTTGAAAGGTTTAGGCGGACCATGATATATGCAGTTCAGTTTTTTATCGTCATGACCTGGTTGATGACCACACTGTCCATACCACATACATGTGCCCGCACACTGTGGAAAGAAAGATTTTCTTTACCCTTGATGCACTTTTTTAATTTTATACTACACATTATCTTCAAATTATGTACTGTGAAAACAAATGGGAAATCTGTAGAAAACCACAGTATGACAATATTCTTCATGTGATCAGAAGGGAGATCACTTATCTTGTACTTCAGAAATATGTCACCTGTCACTAATATGATACTTTAGCGATAACCAATGACTGTCTAACCACAACGACTTGTTGGTTTGATTTTGATATTGACCTCATGAGTATGCACTTTAAGCAACACAAAAAGATATGAAGACCATTTTTATAAACATATTTCAGGACAAAGCATCATTCACAACCTTTCAAAGTGGAGCACTTTGTGATAAGGCATAATCATAAACTGCATGTCAGTTTATCATTCAATATATGCTTGTGAAAACACTTAAAGATAACCTTTGCAAAGACATAAAGAAGGTCCAATCACGGAAGTGAATATAAAGGGGACAGAAGAGAGAGAGGGAGAAAAAGAGAGAGAGAGAGAGAGAGAGAGAGAGAGAGAGAGAGAGAGAGAGAGAGAGAGAGAGAGAGAGAGAGAGAGAGAGAGAGAGAGCATATATATATATATATATATATATATATATATATATATATCTATCTATATATATACATATAGAAGAGTCAGAGAGAGAGAGAGAGTGAGAGAGAGAGAGAGAGAGAGAGAGAGAGAGAGAGAGAGAGAGAGAGAGAGAGAGAGAGAGAGAGAGAGAGAGAGAGAGAGAGAGAGAGAGAGAGAGAGAGAGAGATAGAGACAGCACAAAAAAAATTTGACAACAGCTGACCGTAATCAAGTCAAGCACTTGCCAAGCTTTCACTGGTAAGCTTAGCAACTTGACACAGATGCCCCAGAGCCAAACCAGTTGACACTCATGTAACAAGATAGTCGCAGTGCTCTGTTATTGTTTTTTTTTAACTCATGAGAGTCCAAAGATTAAGAAATACGCCTCAGCCTTATAAAACAACACAAACATAGAAGGAGAACTGTTTTTTTTTTTTTTAAAACTCCTAGAACTTAATAATCTTGAAATAGCAATTCAGGAAACTAAAAGTTCTTGTTACACCCAAAAGGCTTTTTGTTTCAATTCTTTCTTTCTTGACAAATAACTATCATATGTTTGAATCAGGCGATGTAAGTAGCTTGTGTTGATAGAAGGAAGGTTAAAAGTTTCTAATACTTCTGAATCACAAGGGGGCATTCCTTACACATATCTCAATCATATAAGTATGCACCCAAAAATTGTCTCCATAACAGCTGATCAAAATTTGAACATAATTAATATAACAAAGAGGCTTTTATCAGAAGAAGGATCATGCCACTTTTGAAATGCAACAATGCATACTTTTCCATAGACTAGTGACCAATGAATCAAGAGTTCAATACTTGACCTGGTACTCTGGTATTATCTATTATCCTATTGCCAAGAGATAATAAAGAACTCTATCAAGCACACTGATGAGCAGAGAAAGGATCAAACCATGATGTCCAATGTCCTAAATAGCAACCATGTGACATCAGTTCATTGAAACAAGCCACAACATTTATCTCTTCCACTTTGCTAATGTAAGGGTTTCAACTGGTCAGCGGAGTAAGTTTGGCTGCCTCAGAATTATTGACAGCTACCTGCTTATCCAATTATTTATATCACTGTTTCCAATTTTCACCTTTATCTAACTGTTTTCAGTTTCTCGCATAAAATATATACAGTCAAGCCACCTAAGGAGAGGCTTTTCAAATTTCAATCAAATAGGAAAAAAAAACCCTGTTTTTTAATGGCACAATATAAGTTCATATAAGTAAATATTTCATATTTAGGTTCAATTGATATTTAATTCCACCCTAGTATGGAAACATAAATACCTTTTTTTAAATATCCATATTTAAGTTAAAAAGATATTTGATTAAGAAGCAAAGTAAGCTTTTCACAACATAAATTATAGGTAGCAAACACAAAATTTATAAAGAAATATTATTCGTTACTTTAGAAAAAAAAATCTTGAGAAGTACTTTTAAAAAAGTAATTATTGATGCAAACTGTTCAAAACAATTGTTAATATTTTTTTTTATCATCACTGGTTATTTTAGACCTAGGAAATCTCAAATTAAAATACTTTAAAATATATCTGAAAATGAAGAAAGACAATTCTTTTTCATTGTCTGCAGTAATATTATACATGCTCATTGGTTCATGGGCGGGAGCATGAAATCTCAAAAAGCCAGCAGGCTTCTTGATTCTTGGCCACAAAACTTCAAAAAGCCTGCAGGCTTCTTGATTCTTGGCCACAAAATCTCAAAAAGACTGCAGACTATGCAGTCCTCTCAAAGTGAAGACTAATTATCACTTTGTAAGAAAATATCTTAATTATATAGCACGATGGATACATATGATAAGTGTGTCCATACTAAATTTTTTTCTCTCCAAAGAACGATAGCCCAGCAAGCCATGTCTTGAAATCTCACAGCCGGCACTCTCTCCCCCATTTTGGTTCCCAATTTACATTTTATAAACTTTGCGGCGGACACAAGACGGCTTTCCATTTTTACTCAGGGTCTAAAATGTTGAGTATTATACACAAAAGTCTAGATATTTCCATCAGTAATTAGGTATTATACAGACAAAAATGAGGGATTGACAGCTAATGTTTTGTATTGTCTACACCAATCAGGTTTTCCTTTTAATTGAGCAATTTTACAGGAAGCTTGGAAAACGCTTGAAAGCACAACTTAAAAATGGTCCAAGAGAAAAAAAAAGTTCATATTTTTAAACAAAACTGAAAACAACAATCAAAAGGATTGGAAAAAGTTTCAAGCTTCATATTTCGATGAATAGATTCATTATTACAACAAAGAAATGTTCAAATGCAAAATATGACCGTCTTAAGTCCTAAATTGTAACATAACAAGCTACTTACATAATGTAAAATCTTTAAAAACCACAAAATAAAATCAAAAACTTCTAAATGGATTGAGCTGGAAAAGAAATCTTTCTTATTTAGATCTATTCTTTCATTTACTCTAGAATTGTAATGTAAGACATCATTGGAGACCTTTTCGCACCAACAACGAGATGGAATATAATGCAGATGAAATATATCTTGTGAGTGAAAGGGAGTGCAGATTTGTATGTAGGGGTAGGACTTCTGATTGGACTTGCTGGTTTAGTATATTAAGATATGATAAAGGATGATGCTATTAACTTTCTTACTGAGTTAAATGTCTTTCTTCTTTACTGCCAATACAAAAATCAAGACCAATCTTTTCTATGATAGAAGTATCATGCCCATTCGGTAGTCCTTCCTATGTAGGCTCTGGACGGATATCTTACCACATAATTCTCTTTACATTAAATTACCATTTAAAAAAAATTCACAGGCTCACTGTCTCTATCGCATAAAGCATGAGCGTGCACATATCATGCTACTTTTACACAGGTATCAGGAATAAAAAATATTGTAAGACGCATTCTATTGTTTACACTTGTTCAATTCAATAATCTCTTCAATATAGTGTTTGTTATGAAGAAAAGGTATTATTGCAGATATCTGCCCAACTCACCCTAAGCTTTAAAATTGTGTCTTTCTTAATGAATTTGATATACTGAACACGAATATGAAGCTTTTATTCGTTGCAAATAAGTACTTTTCAAAATATAAGCATTTTTGTGTTGCCTTACAATCCCCTTAAACTTCAAGTTTTGATTTCGCCGGGAAACATTCAATTGTGAAGCCCGACGTTGGGTGGGCTGATATCTGCAAGTTTACTGAAGAAACAGCAGAGCTATGCAGACTTTGTATTGCTAAATTTGGCAGTTACAAAGCGTTTGATTCATTTACTTTTACCCTCAAATCATTTTTGCTCATATGAAGTTCTAAGAAATCAACAGACACCAATTTACTTCCAATAGTTTTATTAATTAAATGCAACCTGTTCAAATGCAAACAGGGCCTCCAAGAGAGTGAACCTGTAGGATAGTGTCATCAACAGAAGAAAGCTACATTGCATTGATTATTAAGTCCTTACTTTAAATCAACATCAAGATTTAACTATCTGAGGTGGACTCATTTTAATAAGTTTTTCGTAAAGCATTATTATTGATTAGGACTTCACACTAGGTTGGAAAATCAGATTTAGTTGGTAGGAAACCTACAATCTAATTTTAGTGGAGTATTTGAGTTCCTGTTAGATCATGATAGATCTTGATTTTCTGGTAAAATGCAGATATCAGCCCACCTCACATCGGGCTTCACAATTGCATGTTTCCTGACGAAATCGAAACTTGAATTTAAATGTGATTTTAGAGCAACACAAAAATGCCTTGAAAAGTATTTTATTTGCGACAAATAAAACCATATTCGTGTTGAGCATATCAAATTAATTTATCGATGTCTCTAGAACTCAAAGATTTTTTCCCCATGAGTTTTAAGGCTGGATTCTACATTGAGAGTTAGGTACCAATGAGCCTTTTAAAAGATTTCAGCATGTAATTACAATTTTGAGATAATTTACTTAACTGTTTGCTACAGAGGCAGAGTGGTAGCGCAATTTTACACAGGCGTAGATCTAGTTCATAATTTGGTCCGAATTTATCTAAACTTTATCTAGAATCTAGATCTAGAATTTATCGAAACTTTATCTAGATATAGATCTAGATCTAGATCTAGAATCTAGGTTAGATCAATTCAAGATGAAGAGGGTCTATCGAATGAACTTATTCTAAAATCTAATTTAATCTAAAAAAAATCAGTTCTAGATCTACGTCTTTGGTTATTTATCGCTCGTCTAATCTTTGTTGATTCATCTCATGACTTACGCATGTCACAACAGTAAATAAAACAGTTGCTTGGCACAGAAGCAGCTTCATTTCGACAAATTTTATGTGAATGAAATAAATCAATTGTTTTTCACTTTATAAAGGGCAAGAAAGCCGTTATGAGATCTCTGATTTAGACGTGAGGTCTATTTGCGGCAACACTTGGTTAAAAGATAACACAGCCGAGATGGCCTAGGACAGGTCCACAGTTTCCAACAATGGTCTTGGCCCCCGACCACTGCCTTATACCGACTGTGAGTGCTCGAATTAGAAGATAGGCCTAAAGGAAGATTGCGACCCAATTTGACCCTTGACCCCGGAAACGGGCGATCGCGTGAGGTGCTTTAACTTCAGGTTGCACAACAACTATTTTTCTTTAAAGTTAAGGGCTAAGCTTAATTATAATTATGCTTGACAACAAACAATAGTTTTGACAAAAAAATCCACAACGATTTTTAGTTACCGTATTTGCAAATTTTCTACCTCAAATTTGAATCATATTTTAGCTTTAAAACTCAGGAGGCATAGAATAAAGTGCAGTGTCTTTGGAACAGTAGGGTAATGAAAAAGTACTTGTCAAAGTTGATAATTACTTGTTTCTACAAATAAAATGCGTTTTAAGAATCAGCGTCCCAATATTATTCACATGGTTCGCGATGAAAATTGATTCAAAGCATTTAAACTATTTCTATTATTACTTTTAAGATCTTTTTTCGTAGGTAGTTTATAATGGTTGTGTTTGTTTTATTCTTCCTTCTTTAATTTATGTTATCATTTGATGTAAGATCGCGCTTGCGTCTGGCCATAATATTCCCCACACACGCCCACACCCACACACACCCCTTTCACATTTACAGGTGCTTCATCACATTCTAGCCACTGTGCGACAACCCGTGTTTTATTGTTTTGTGAGTGTGTGTGTGTGTGTGTGTGGGGGGGTCGTCACTTTTTTTTTCTTATTATCGAACAATAAATCGAAATAAGATCGTCGCGCGTAAAAACAGCTCGTCACAATAGATTAGAGCAACTTTGTTCTGGTTTTCTTATTTGTAGATCGTTTTCAGTTCGTTTGAACGTGTAAAAGAGGCAAAAAAATACAGTTTTTTGCGCGATTCATTTAGTTTATTTTGGGGCACTGATTCTGAAAATGCAGTTAAGTTTTAGATCCATCAAGTAATTATCAACCTTGACAAGCAGGCCTACCGTTTTATTTCTCGCGGCAGAGCATTTCAAAGCAATGGCGTTTCCAGTCCGACACACCCAAAATCATCGTACGATAAGGAAAAAAATTAGCCTATCATCCTGAAAAGCTTTCGATTCATCGTCCAGCGGTATAGATCAAATCCAACTTTGCGGTTACACGTATCGATCTATAATGTTAACCAGAAGGAAGAAAGAAGTTTTTTTTTTGTCAGTAGATCCTTAAGTCTAACTGCCGCTTAACGTTTTAAAACTATTTTTATTGGTTTTACGATTGTCTTTGTGGATTATATAATTATAATGATTGTGTTTGTTGTATTCTTTATATTATCTTGTCCTGTAAAATCGTATACCTGAGCGTTGTAAAGGGAAGGGTTCTTCATGATAATTAATTAAAAATAGAACAGAGAAAAAGAAAACAAATATTACAATGTGAGAAGAGAAGAACAAAGAGAGAGAAAGAGAGAGAGAAAGAGAGAGAGAGAGAGAGAGAGAGAGAGAGAGAGAGAGAGAGAGAGAGAGAGAAAGGGAAGGAAAGAAAGAGAAGATGGTTTTGGAAGATTGATCTCTCTCCCTCTCTATTTCTTTCTTCCTGCATTACTCTCTACATCTCTATTCCTCTTTAAGTCTCTCTCAGTAACTATCTCCTTCTGTATTTTTTTTTCTTTTCTTTCCCTTTATTTCTGCATATCTCTCTCTCTCCCCCCCCCCCTCTCTCTCTCTCTCTCTCTCTCTCTCTCTCTCTCTCTGTGCATCAATCACCCTGCATATCTCTCCTTCTTTGAGTCTTTCTTTTCCCCTAATTGCATCTTCACCCCCTTTCACTCCCTTGCAGCCCCTTCTCCCGTCCCGTTGTACTGATCCCTTTTCGTAACTAATTCTCTTTTTGTTTGTCCCTTTCTTTTTCCCTGTCTCTGTCTCTGTCGTCTGTCTCTCTTTCTCTTTCTCTTTCACTCTCTCTCTTTCTCTCTACTACCCTCTTTCCATCCCTTTCCCTCTGACCATCGCCAGAGTGTGAGAATTCGACATTTTGCGAAGAGGGAGTGGCGGAGGGAGTGGAAAAAAGCAGAGATAAGAGTGAAGGAAGGCAAAGATAGAGACTGGCGTGACTCAAACAAGATGTTCGCGGGGAAATTTTTAACTTCAATTTAATTTCCTCGTGTTATGTTACAAGTATGATATACGTAAAGGAGGACGCTAGCGTCTAACATATTTTTTCCCCCCCCCCCCCCCCCCCCCCAAAAAAAAAAAAAAAAAAAAAAAAAAAAAAAAACTACATTCACACATACAGACTTTTGCGCACACAAAAATACATTATAAAAACGCGTCATCCCATTGTAGACACTACAAAGCAGCACTTTTTCTCCATTTTTTTTTAAACTGTTATCGAAGAATAAATCAAATGAAGCTTGTCGCGTGTAAACACAGAGCTCTCCACAACAGAACGGAGCGACTATTGACCGATTTCCCAATTGGTAGATCGATTTCGATTCGTTTGTACGTGTAACCAAGGTAATAGTCCAAATCAGGATGTGAATACAGGGTCTTAGTATTGTCAGTCCGAAGCTCTTCCAAAGGAGTTATCTGGCATCTTCCACTTGGACGCACTTTTTTAATTCCAAAAAGGAAAGAGCGTGAAGGGGAAGTTCTGGTGCGGACAGTTGGGTGGGACTTGGTTTTAAAAAGAGGAAATAACGGTAAATGCGCGTATCTGATTATTTTATCCAGTTGGCTTTACAGTTTTACACTTCTGTTACATAATGATTATCAGTGCACCTATATAAGCTTATGGTTGTGAACAAGTGAAAACTGAGAGTGGTAAGGCGTTTTTGCAGATTGTCAGGGGTTGTGAGGTAAGTGAAGGAGACAAAGAGAGAGACAGAGAGAGACACAGAGAGAGAGAGAGAGAGAGAGAGAGAGAGAGAGAGAGAGAGAGAGAGAGAGAGAGAGAAGTAGTATAGAAAAATACCTCTTCACCTAAAGTAATACTCTAGTTAGTTATCAAACTCCATCGCTGATTTTATTCTCTTATCCCTGTTTAAAAAAAAATCATTTAAAGTATTAAAGAGAAATTTAACTATGTGTTATATACAACGCGTTAACATTATTATGACTACTTAGTCAAAATCTCATTCAAACCACAAGACTTGATATATGCCCAAAACTATGTGTAGACTTTGTCCTCGTGCTTTGACTTTGATCAAATGTAATAAAAGTATTCGCTTTGATCTAGATTGAAATAGTGAAGTATAATGTTATACTTCAAAGAGAGGCATATTAATTTTAGTCGTGAAAAAATTCTTTTCCTGTGGGATGTAAAAGTGCGAGATTTTCGGCTTATTTTGGGATGAATAGGTTTATTCATCATGAAATAATTCAAACTCAGTGATAGAGAGTGTCTAATATTAAAGGAAGTATGAAATGTTCCTTTACAGTTGGGAGGGAAACACTTTAATGACGTTGATTTTATTTGATTCACTAAAATTATTGGCTATTTTCTGTATATTTTCCGCTCATTACAATCATATTAATTTTTAATATTGCGTTTGGTGTGTTTGTTGAATGATGACAAAGAGGGGATATCTTGATAGGTTAAAAAGAAAAAAAAATCTTAGATATAAGGAAGGATGATTAAGCAAAAAATCGGATTTAATTTTCAACGACTTGTGGTCAATCCCTAAACAATCCATTTTGGGGAAAGACTGTCAGAAAAAATCCAGATAAGATTTGCACAAATCTTGACCTAGTCTTTGTGTTTACTAGCCAACGGTGGTATGACAGATGCCATGCAGTCCATATTCCACAGATGATAAAAAAAGGACAATGGCACTGCAAGTGGAGGATTTGTCGGCTCTATTTTCAGTATTTAAATA